>JASCQY010000072.1:2649334-2676765 GCA_030264315.1 Sardinella tawilis | reverse complement strand
ACACACACACACACACACACACACACACACACTCTCTCTCTCTCTCTCTCTCTCTCTCTCTCTCTCACACACACACAAACTCTCTCACACACATACACAATCACACATGTACACACACACACACACACACACACGCGTGCGGCACTCTGTAGCGCTGTTGTAAGGAGGAGATTAGCATGCTAAACACTGTAGACCAGAAGCCCTATTCCCCAGTGTCCTGTAACGGGGGATCTTCCTGGAGAACAATAACAACGCAACCAAGACAAACACGGCTAGCTTGAGACCACCGTAAACCCCACTGCAGGACTGCAACTGGAACAAAAGCCTTTGTGATCAAGTGAGATGACAGCATTTCATCTCCCCTTCTTACTAGCTAATGCACCTAGGGAGCCTGCCAACTGGGACCTCCAGCCAAGCTAGCATTAGCATCTCATCCTCTTAGACCAGCCATAGACTCAGGCTAACACTGACACCGCTAGGCTAGGCTCATAGGTGAATGCACAGCTCCTGCTACGTTGCTATCTGGCTGCTATAGGTCCACCCACGTCTTTTGCATTTGTGATGGCTCCATCTTGTCATCGTTCATGTGTGATGTGTGTCCTGTCATTGTCTGTGAAAATGTGTAGTCCTACATGTGTGACGTGTGTCCTGTCATCGTCTGTGAAAGTGTGTAGTGCACATGTGTGATGTGTGTCCTGTCCCATTAACCTGCTGGATGTCGATGCCCATGTGACTCTGTTACTCCTGTCTCAATGTCCTCATCCTCATGTGGTGACCACCTGCCTCCTCTCTCCCTTGTCCTCTCTCCTCTCCTCTCCTCTCTCCTCTCTCCTCTTTCCTCTTTCCTCCCTCTCTCATCTCTCCATCTAATATATCCTCCCTCTCTCCTCTCCTCTCTCTCTCCTCTCTCCTCTCTCCTCTCTCCTCTTTCCTCCCTCTCTCATCTCTCCTCTAATATATCCTCTCTCCTCTCCTCTCCTCTTTCCTCCCTCTCTCATCTCTTCTCTAATATATCCTCCCTCTCTCCCTCACTTCTCTCCTCCTTCTCCATCTAATATATCCTCCTTCTCTCCTCTCCTCTCCTCTCTCTCTCTCCTCTTTCCTCCCTCTCTCATCTCTCTTCCCTCTCTCTCTCCCTCTCTCATCTCCTCCCTCTCTCCCACGCCCTCTCTCATCTCTCCTCTAATCTATCCTCTCCTCTTTCTCTCCTCTTTCCTACCTCTCTCTCTTGTCCTATCTCCTGTCATCTCTCCTCCTTCTCTCCTCTCCTCCTTCTCTCCCTTGTCCTCCCTCCTCTCATCTCCCCTCCCTCTCTTTCTCTCATCTCCTCCCTCTCTCTCATGCCCTCTCTCCTCTCTCCTCCCTCTCTCCTCTCTCCTCCCTCCTCCCTCTCTCCTCTCTCCTCTCTCCCTCTCTTCTTTGCCTCCTCCTTCTCCCCCATGTCTTCATCTCTCCCTCTCTCCTCTGGGCTGTGGATGGGATTGGAAAGGCCCAGTCCTCTGCATGAGTCCCTCTGGAGGTGTTGGTATGTCCTCCACTGCACAAGCACATAGTCCAGGGGATGGATCAAGGCTTGCACAACAGTTATTCAAGCCTCTAATTCAAACTAGCCCATCTAAGATACTGTAAATAATATATTACTATATTATATATTATATGAATAATATATTATTATTTATCTATGTGTTCATTTTATTTGTCAGGGACCGTGGTCAGTTATTAACATAAATGTTTCCATTTGATGCACTGTGTCAGAGTTAGCCTCAGGCTGGTTTACATCTGCAGTCCCTGGACAGGGCACAATTAAACAGCCAATCAGCACAGGACCGCATTCAAAAGGCAAACAGAAATAGACAATGCATACCATACATAACAAAGCAAACACACATGGGACTACCTCTTCACACACAATTAGCACCAATCTGAATCAATAGAAATAATAAAGTAACTGTATGACGTGTTTTGTCAGAGATCAGTGGGTGCAGTGTTGGGTGGCTCTCAGTAGTTGTTGTAAGTGTGTGTATCAGTGGTGTAATATCCTGTATGCCGTCATTGGTAATACCAGTGTAGCAGTATGCACATATTACATGTATGTCTGTTGTAAATTAACCAGTAAATTCAGTTAATTTTCGGTTTGTTAGACTCACTCATCCATCCGTTTATTAAGGCTACAATTACCTCTGGCAATGTGCTTTCACATGATTTACAATTAGCACACTAGATCACGCCAAAACACTCATGGCCCACGCATTAGCATTCTGTGATGGATCGCTGTAAAAATATAATCAAATTGGAGATGATTACAGATGATTTAGCAGATTTTCCACAATAATTATTGGGTGTATTTACTGTTTTGGTTATTTTGGATAGATGTATTATTTTAAACCCAATCTCTCCTGAAAGTCTTCCCATTTCATCTCATGACTTGTCGTTCCTGGTATGGAAAGGAAATATAGTATGTGGTGGTGTTGCCACTCTAGCCAATGAGGAGCCTTCCTTTTGTTTACACTCGTTCCCTTGGAGCTTCCTTTGCAGGTTCTCCAAGGTGTTGGACATCAGCTAGTAATGTCTGTGCAAATGTGTGCTACTGGGTGCTTTGTGGCTCGCCCACAGACGGACATGTTGTATTTGAACTTGTCACTGTTTACATGACACTCGGCAGTGGGTTTTGTTGTGGATTCAGCGTGTGCTGCCAAATAGTCAAAGGTTGGCAGGTCCCAGACCTGTTATTTATTTGCCCAGGCATTAAAAAAACAACCCCATTTGATGTGCACACGCACACGTTAGACATCGCCTCTCGCCGGCCTTTTGAAGTGACTTCTCTAATGCCACTGAGCAACAGACACCGATAGCACTGGCACACACACACACACACACACACACACACGAGGAGGTGGAGCCTTCTCGCATCTCTGCAGGCATTTTGTCAGTGTCTGCCTGTGTCCATCTGTCTGTCTGCTTGCTTGGCCAGCCCTCCTTGGCTTATTTTGACAGTGCTGTGTGTGTGTGTGTGTGTGTGTACATGTGCATGTGTGTGTGTGCGTGTGTGTTTGTGCGTGTGTGTGTGTGTTTGTGTGTGTGTTTGTGCATGTGTTTGTGCGTAGTCCTGCGCATACACACATGACTGTGATTGTGTATGAGTAGCCTAGCTTGCAGATGAGGTTGGAGTCAGTGGGAGATTGTACAGGCTTAGCAGTGGGTGGTGTTCATTTTACCATTAAGACCTGCTTCCTCTCTCTCTCTCTCTCTCTCTCTCTCTCTCTCTTTCTCTCTCTCTCTCACACACACACTCTCTCTTTCCATCTCTCTCTCTCACTCGCTCAATCTCTCATCTCACTCTCCCTCTGTCCCTCCCTCACTCTCTCCATCTCTCCCACTCTCTCTCTCCTTCTTTCTCTCTCTCTCTGTGCACCTCTCCCTCCTCCACCCTCTGTCTCTGTCTCCCTCTCCCTGCTGCCTCTGTCTGTAGGGCTATTCAAACCCCCAGAGAGCCGCTGGGAGAGAAGGGACTGGAGCAGTTGCAGGCAGCCCCACAGTCGCCTCCTGTCAATGCCCGGACATGCTGGTGAGGGCGGTGTCCAGGCCTGCCACCCCCGACCTCTCCCCCCTTAACCCCTACTGACTGTCCCCTCCTAGGTTTACACACTAACACACACACACACACTCACACACATGCACACATACTCCTCCCTGGTGTTTGTCTTCAGCGGTTCAGGTCTAATTTAGCAACTGTGCCATTGCAAAGTCCAGTCTGGGCCGCTAATGGAAGTTTGGCTCTCATTCCTTTTTCAGGGCAGGTCATGTGGTGTTGTAGATGGAGATTGTTAGGCCAGGGTTTGGTCAGTCTGAGTCGTGTGTGTGTGTGTGTGTGTGTGTGTGTGTGTGTGTGGTTGTATCATATGAGCTTGTTGCTGGTTTTATTTACTGATCAGTTACTGTATGTGTTTGCATTTGCTGTTTCTTTGATATCATTCATTAAGGCAAAATATTATATTCATTTGTTTGTATTTGTTGATTTTTGCCTCTCTATACAAATAAATTGCCGTCAGGGCCGACTATGAATATGTTACCTTGACAAATGTTTGGCTTAGTAGCCTTCATGTAGGCTGTGTAACCCTTACAATTTCTTAAGACTCAAAATGTTAGTTTCATGTTAAAGTTCCTGGAGAGTTGAAAGTTGGCATTTGTGCCTGTAAAAAAAAATCTCAAGTCTTTGGTTAGTAAGACCAAAATGAAAGTAAAATGTCAACCAGCCAAAAAAAAAGCATGAAATGAATGGGGAGGAGCAAGTTGTGTATATATACAGTAGTGTGTCGTTTTTTTTTGTTTTTTTTTTTACAGTAGGAGGTTTAGGGCCTGTAGTGTACTGTAGTTGTGTGCCGATTTACAGTAGGAGGTTTAGGGGCTCAGGTAGTGGAGATGTTGCCAAGCTGAGCTGCTGGTGTTTTTGAGTTGCACCCTTTGATCTGTCTGCACCCCCATACATTCTGCTTCATCATTATACAACTCTCAGATGGCCGTCTGATTGAATTGTATGACAATATATGATTCCCATATTTTCTTGCCATTTCAGTTACAGTGCAAGATGTACTTTCTTGTTCTTGTCCCAAAGGAAACTGATAATGTAATTTGTCATTGTTTTTAAGTTGACTTGCATGTCATGTCTGTGAGTGAAACTCCCATCTTGGCAATGTCGCTGGATTGTTGCCATGTCTCTCTTCCCCCCCCTCCCCCCTCTTCCTCTGTCATATTTGGTCATGATAATCACAACATTCCTCCTCCTCCTCCTCCTCCTCCTCCTCCTCCCCTGTCTCCCTCCTCTCCGTCTCCCGTCTGACTCGCCCTGAAAAAAGTTCCCATGATGCACGGTGCCTCCACTTCCACTGTTTCGTCGGCTACGACCCCAATCACCAATGTTCCTTTTGCCGAGTCAGCAGCGTCCAATCAGGTTTGCGTCCTCACTTTGGCCTCTCCTTCTCCTCTAGCAGCAGGGCCTCAGCCTTGGGTCCATAGAGCAGCAGCACTCTCATTCGGCTGGCTTTGATGTTCAGAATTCCAGTGTGATGTCCTTAAGCATTCTCATCTGTTCCTCAACTCCTCTAAGCCTCCTGCTTCTCGTGTGTTTGCGTTTGAAACCACTACCAGGTTTCCACGCTATTGTTGCACTAGCCTTCCCGTCTTAACCTACAAGACCTGGGCACAGCCATCCAAATATTGCCCTGGGAGTTAGACCCATATGAGCAGGCTAAAGGAGACCTGGGTGAATGGTGCCATTTTTTGCCTTTGAAAACAGCCAAAGCCCTGGTGGATTGGAGCTCTCTATGGACCCCAGATGGGCTGCTCTTAGTCTCAGCACCTTGGTGTTCAGTGCACTGTGTTGCTGCATGCTCATTCACTCACTCACTCACTCACTCATTCATTCACTTCCTCACTCATGCTCTCACTCACGCTACTGTTGCTACGCTAGCAGGCTTCTCTGGGTGCTCACTTTGAGTTCTCGAGGGAACCACACTGTCTGCTTGTACCTGCGCCATCCATGTTGCACATTTGATCCTTCTTCTTTTTCTGCTACGCTTTTCTTCTTTTCTCTTTCCTTTGCCTGCTCTCTGGTTGTGTGTGTATAGTGTGGTCGTAGCACTGTTGGATGCTTAGAGCAAGGGTAATGGTAAGTCATTCTGTCCTTTTTGGAAAAGACAAAGGAGAACGAGAAGAGCCTGTCAGGATAGACTGTCAGGATAGGCTAGCCATTAAAATAGTAGCGTAGACCTTGATAGACAGACAGATTGATAGATTGATAGATAGACTTTATTTACATGGAAGGAAATTACAGGGGAGAGCTGGCACATCCCAGCGAAGCAGCAAAATAGCGTAGCAATGTGGGCAAGTTGTTTACTTAGCTTTTACATTTGAAGCTTGTTCCTCATAGCTACGCTATTTTGCTGCCTCGCTAAAAGCGCTAGGTTGCATCATTTCAGTTCATTTTTTGTCAGCTCGTTGTACTCGACCACTGCTTCCACTGGAATGTAGGTTGGGACGTGCCGGCGTTCCCCTTGAAGGTGTCTAGTAGCTTTTGCACAACATACATGTATGCATTTTACATTACAGAATGTCCACAAGAAATAGTTCGCTAATACATCTGCCATTAACAGAAAATTTATTGAGGTGTTTTGTTACTTATTGACATTTATTATTTATTACTTTATTACTTTATTGCATTATTACTCTACTATGTAGTAGTTGCTTTTTTCCTGAGTTCATTCTGAGCGCAAGTCACTCTGTGTTCATGATGCTTGATTGAATTTTTTTCTTTTTCCCAGTTTAGAGCCAGGCTGATAAATGTTGTATGATCTGTCTTCCCCCTCCTTTTATATTAATTTTAAGTCGGTGAATGACCTCGTGTCAGGATGTGATTTGTTGCAGTGGATGTGCTGCAGCCTCCCACCTCAATTGTGCTTTGTGTGCTGCATTATAACCCCACCATATCCCAGGGGGACGAGAGGGGAGTCAGCATTCATTTCCTGCTTTGCTTGCTTCTGTGGTCCAATTATTTCTTAAAAGCAAATGGCAAATGGTTCTGGGTTTGGGTTTGGTGCAAAAATAGGATATCTTCTTTTTCACAACAGCATTTATATTTTATATTTCAGACAATTGGCCCGTCATCATTTCCTCCCTAAAATCCATTGGAATCACAGAAATTGCTAATAATATATAACCACTGCAAATCAGAGCGATGTCTTTTTATGATAAGCACTTCACATCAGACTGATTTATTATCTCACGTCTGTAATGTCATTCTAACACCTCACCTCCTTACTGCTCTGAGATAATGTGGTGTTGTTGTTTCACTACAGCTATGGAAAGGCAGGATACTGAATGAGATGTGTAACGTTTCTCTTCGTCTTCTCTCCTCCTCTCTGTCTGTCTGTCTATCTGTCTGTCTGTCTGTCTCTGTCTGTCTGTCTATCTGTCTTTGTGTTCTCTCCCGGCAGACCCCTCCGAGGTTCTGAGTGCTGACCCGGTCGACCTCCAGTGTATTCCCATGGAAACCTACATCTGCCCCGTCCCCAAGCTCTTTGTGGCTGCCCCCATGCCCCTAAGCCCAGTAGGCCTCCACCGAAACTCCAGTTAATGCGCCGTCAGCCTGGTAGACACCCGCTGCCCAGGAGCACAAGAGAGAAAATGGAATGCAGCAAACATGTGCCTAATCTAATCTAATCTAATCTGTATGTTCCCCAGTGGGGCCTCCCCTTCGTCCCCTTTCTTCACTCTCTCGTCTCTCAAAACGATCACATCCTTGTGGATTCAAACAAACAAACAAGCAAACAGAAAAAAAAGAAAACATTGACAAAGGTTTCGTTCAAATATTAACACAGGCAATACCTAAGTTAGGGCCCCCAACTGTTAAAGGAAGCCAGCCATGTTGACGCAGAGATAACTTTCCCAAGCGAGGCGATGTTGACGCAGGTAAAGCAAGAGCTCCCCTGTCCTTACAGCCATACAGACACACTGAGACAAACGATGGATGGATCAGTCGATCTCGGAGCGACCCATGTGCACGCGCCAGTGGGAACGCCAGACCCTCCTGGACAGCCTGCCAGGGCTCAGGAGAAGTAAACGAGCTTGAGGCACAGATTGTGCAGCGCACAGGCCTGACAAGCTGAGTGCGGAAATAAACAAGGCGGATGGGAACGGAATGTGTGCCTGTGTTCCGAGCATTTCCATCCTGAAAGAGTCCTTGTGGCCTTTTGTGTTTTTATGGTCTTTTTAGGTGATGTCGGCTGATTTTATTTAAAATTTCGTTTTGTTGTTTTGGTTGCCCAAGATGAAATAATGATCCTGAAAGCATTATCATGTTTACATTTCAAAATGGCTGTAGAACACCTCTTCTTTTTGATACTGTTTCTTGGTTTTGTTTGGAATCATATTTCCATTAGGCTATGATTGTAAGTACCTATTCCAAAACAGCATCCAGGACAGGAAGGCTTCATGTCTTTTTCTTTTTTTTTTTGTCAATTTGTCTGTGCCTTTGGTTGATGAGCTGAAATTGAATGGACTGATTTGTTCTGTCCCTCCCTTTTAAAGGGGAATTTTGGTCAATTTTAACACGAAATCCTGCCGTTTGTGCTCAAGGAATGTTGTCATTAGCACAAAAAAAAACAGTGTTCTTGAATTGCAGTGTTTATATTCTATGTTGCCTGACATTAGCAGAGTTTTTAGGGTCCAGCTTTGAAAAATCGCGGGGAATTGCTACACAGTCATTACTAGGATAGAATATAACCACTGCAATTCAAGAACATCGTTTTTTGGTGGAAAAGGTATGTTCTGGAATACTGGAATACTTTTGTGGGCTTCACTGGGAATCAGGAAGTGAACAAAGGTATAGTATGTACGCTGGCTGAATTAGCTCAACTTTTAAGCACTTCTGTTATACCTACTGCGGCCAAATTCACTGTGCTAAGTTGTAACGAGTCAAGTAACATGGCCATTCACTTGAAATGACATTTCGATCAAGTTAGGAGGCTAAAATCACGTTTAAAGCCTGCCCAATTTTAGCCGCTTTGGCCGGAATCAGTGGATGATGCGACTATCTCAGGGTAGCATTCATGAAAAATGTTCGCGTTTTTTGCTAATGACAACAATCCTTGTGCACAAACAGCAGGATTTTGTGTTAAAATTGACCAAAATTCCCCTTTAATATTCTCCTGGATGAACTCAGATCCACAGTGTACTTCATGATACAAGTACTGCTATACTACAAGTAAAAAAGCATCTTGCTGGTAGGGTTTCTCCATGTATTTGTGTAGTTGTGATCTACGGAAACACAGGACTGCATGTTGTAGCAGTTGAGTACTGCATGAGTTGCATCCCTATGAGTTGCAACACCAGCCTCCCACCAACTTGTCTTCAATGCTCATTACAAAGTGTACAATGTTGGTTGATCTGATATGATTGTCTCACAGAAAGTGGTCTTTTCTAAATGTGCAATTCCAAATTTACTGAAAGAATGTTTTTTTGCTGAGTCACAGATACCAAGAGGAGAATTGTTATTGGACTGCGTAATAATGTGGCAGCAGGAGTTCTTTCTTGGAACGTTGCTCATACCTTTTTAAACTGCCTTAAGCGGCCGTGTATTGATGTTTGATTTGTCTTAATATGTGTAAGATCTCACACAACAGTGTTTATAGATCCCAGCGTTGGAGCGTACTTCTTTATGATTTATGATATTCAGCTAGTTGAGTATCTCCTCTAGTGGAAATATTCCATTTCTATGCCGTCCTAAGATGTGAGGTTGACTTGATTGGTCCATGCTGTCCGTGTTCCCTTATTTCCTCTCCCGCTCCTGTGTGCATCTGTCCCCTGCTTGTGTGCGGCGGATGAGCCCTCTCTTCTCTTCTCTCCTCTCCTCTCCTCTCCTCTCCTCTTGTCGGGGCAGAGCCATCTCAGGCGTGTGCCATGTCTCCCGATGCCCCTGGAGAGACGCAATCTGTTTGTCTGTCCCCACCGCTTCACTCTGGCATGGACAGACGCACTATACAGCCTAGGGTTCTGAGCCTCTGCTCGTGTGTGAGGTCTGATATGAGCTGAGATGCCCTCCCTTCGTTTTAAGCTAGAATGTACTGTAGAGGTTAGTCACTCACTCCTCTGTTACTAGAGAGGTGTGGTAGATGCCACGACAAAAGCTGTAATGGCCGATGGCAGCGTATTGTCTACAGATCTCCAACCTCCTAGTTACTCGTTTCCCTGAAGCCTGTAATATCATGGAATTTGTTTTATTTATGCCAAAAAAGAAAACCTGTGGTTGCAGTTGGGAATGGGAATGTCATTTCTTACCTGTTCATCTATGAATCTGCTTTTAGCTCACTGGTCCTATCACTGCACATGGAGCACAAGGTGGGCCTATCAGTCACAGCAGTGAGCGTCTAGTTCTAGTGCTGCTGAACCTCCTCTGTGTCTCTCATGTGCTGGGATTCATGGTGAATGAGGCACCTCTGCTCGGAGTGCTACCATGTTCAACAGGTTCTTTCAACTCAGAGCTGTTGTGACATGCTGTCAGACCGATATGCTTTATTAAAAGTATGTTCTTTAATCAAAATAACACGCTCTCTTGTTCACAGTGTGTAAGAGTGATAGAACTCTTTCATGGATAGAGGTGTTGTTATATCCCCAGTATCACTGGAAGGCTAAATGATGTCCAAAACATGTTAGTGTGTAGCTTGTCTTTCTAGAGGTACTGTTAATTGATTTTGGAAATCAGGTTGCTTTTGTTATAGTTGTCTACATGGTACGTTGTTGGATGTTTTTGTTAAGAATGGTTAGCTTCGTTAACAATTAGTGTCCTTGCTTTCAAGTGGTTGGACTCTAAACAGCAATGGAGTATTTCAGGGAGGGGAAGGAGAAGTGTGCAATGGAGGTCGATGGACCCAGAATGTGATTCAAATGGCTTTGCTAACAAAGGTTGACTCCTAGAATGACATCCAGAAAGGGCCTTATCTGCATATGTGAATGTGACATTTAGGACAAATGGAATGTCCGATGAGATTGAGAAAGAGGGCATTCTTTTGGGAGTGAAGTCACTAAAATGGCCACACACTGCATCTCTGTGAGACCGTGGCCTGTTGAACTTGCACCAAATAGGTTTCATGTGAACAGCATACCTAGAGTAGTGTGTGTTATTGGGAGTGGAAATGGCTAGAAAACTGGGAATACCTTCGAAGGAGGGGGGCTTGGGCATACTGTACTTGATTGGAGGGTAACAAAATCAAAAAACACAGAAAGACAATATACTGTGTCAAGAGTATCTGGTAGATTGTGTGTTGAAAAATTATTTTGGAAAAATATGTAAAATCTGCATTATGCTAGTCTAATATGTTTTTTGTCTTTAAAATAACTGTTTGAAAAGATGCTCAGAAATGCTGTCATTTAAAAACATGATCTAATTTCAGTTAGTAAAATTCTGAAACTTACTACTGTGTACATCAAAAGAATTAAGTTGGATTTCAATGTCCTGCTAAGTTGGGGGGGGTGGGGTCTCTTCTCTCTCCTTCCCTTTTTCACTTGCTTTCCCTCTTTCTCTCTCTCTCTCTCTCTCTCTCTCTCTCTCTCTCTCTCTCTCTCTCCTTGAGAATTATGCCTTCTCCAACTGCTGTCCAGCTGGAAATAACAAAATACTTGATTAAGAAACAAACAAAAAAAAATAATGTGCCTCGTTGGGGGGGCTCAAAGTTTTAAGTACACTTACCTTTTTAAGAAAATGTGTTACTTGTACAAGATTCAGTAGTTAACTAGAGAATGGTTTAGTGTAAATATGAGAAATAGATTGTTTTTTTTTTATGTTTTCCCATGTGTTTCTCACAGTGGTATTTTTGTTACATTCTGTCTTAATTATAGCCAAGAATCAGTCTGTTTTTAGACAACGAATTGTTAGTGGAATTTCCGTCATTTTGAATCTTCTTTCATCGTCATAAAAATTCTCATTGCATGACTGAGATATAACCCAATTCATGAATAGTTTATGTAGACTGTAGTATAAGAAAATCAGAATTAAGAAATATATAAACATAAATATATACATTTGTATGTATACAATGATAGAGTCATTGTTACTTATGATAGTAAGTTGTTGTTGCTATGGCAACAAAACTACAACATGGCTACCTTTGTATATCTTAATTGTGAATTTTTTCACACATAAACTGAAATAATGTACAACGTTAACTTATTCAGAAAGGAAATGTGTAGTCTGGGATTTAGTGATTGAATATTTTCTAAGTAAAAAAAAAGGTGAAACATTAATATCCAAAGGCCCTCTTGGGAGATCATATGTTATCTGTTTTGGTTGGGGGTTTATAATTATTTTGTGTTCTGATGGGCTGTTGATCTGTTTTCATGGGAGTTTTAGTGTGCAGCATCTGAGCTTTTGAATTGATGGGTTGGATCGAGGGAAGAGAGACTTTTTTTTTTTTTTTTCATTTGACATCAAAATGGAGATGTTTCCATATTATAGTTATCACATCGAGTCAGTCAACAATATACACTGAACATATCTCTGTATACTTGGCCATTTACTGTGGTTGGGACAGTGACTGAGCGTTTCTGTCAGTGCCTGTTGTGGTGGTCTGAATGCATATCCCACTGTCAGGTCTCCCTCTCCCGTGTGATCCATCCAGTTCGCACCCAGCTGTGCTGGGGGCCTTTGGCACTGGCTGTGATGCCGTCAGTGTACGAATGTGTGATATTCACCTCGATTGCACTTATGTACATAAGTCAAAATACTCAGAATTTATTTTGAATATACATAGATATATATAGCAAATTGATATAATTCAGCTGACTGTATTGGTCGGAATACAGGTAAACAGTGGTCATTTTAATAGGCTGTAAAAGAGATAGATGCTGTTCTGGGTTTTGAGGGATTTGTCTTTTATTCTGTTTGCTATTGCCCTTTTATTGTTCACAAAAGCATGGTATCTCACAGACAAAAAGGGATCTATGGATAAACTTGTGTCAAAGAAGCTTTGTAGATTGTCATAGCTTACAACCAAGCATTGTGCGCAATGTGCCCGAAATTCAATCTGATTCCGAAGATGTTTGGAAGAAGGGATTGCAGTCCATGACAGAATTTCTCTTGGACTATATAGGCTATAGTACTTAAGTCCACAAATCAGAAACCAAAGAGCCACCTGTTACAGTCTTGTTGTATCTCTGAACATGACCCAGTGTTAGAGTTTGTTTTTGTGAGAGTAGGGTCAGAGCCCGGTTCATCAAACAGACTGGATCTCCATTTGGAAACTGCATGTTCAATCTGTGTCTGTGATCAGGGCACAGTTGTAGATTCCACATAGCAAAACATGGGATGCCGTGGATAGAAAGAAAGGATTAAATTGATCCAGATGAACGGTTTTGAAAAACTGGGCCCTGAAGATCTGGGTGAATTCATAGGCCTATGCCATACTGAAGACCTGTAGATCACATCCTATGATTGGGATTGCTAATGTTGGTCTGCCCTCTGCTGGCCAAAATTAGAGCACTTGCCGTATACCTGGGATCAGATGGTGCTCTGGGCTCATTGCGACAAAACGCGCAATCAGTGACCTTGAGTTTTGGTCTTTTGTGCAGGTAGTTGAATTATTTTTCACATTTTATTTTACATTGGTTGATGTTTTATTGTTTTCATGACAACTCTCCACAAAATGTAACAGTGGATTTGCCACCGGCTTTCAACCAACCAATTCAATATCAACAAGTCACAGAAGAACTACACATTCAGAAAAAACGGCTCTGCTAGTGCATAACGTGTACATTTAATGTTTTTCAATTGCTTTGGAAGCCAATAAATTTTGTTGCCATGGCACTTGTCCTAGAATTGGAGGAGGGGCTGAGCCTCTGTTGGTTGCTAAATGCAAGCGCACCCATTGGGCCACAGAGAGAAAACTTCAAGGCCCTTTTGTCTGTATTGTAGTGTGGACAGTAGGCTACTTACTTAGAGCCTGTGTGATTCCCCAAACACATAGCCTACACACGAAAAGCATGCAAAGTGAAGCACTCGGCCTAAATCGCTTGCATCCCTCTGCTTAATGATAGCACAAATAAAGCATCGCCCCTCAATATGTCCACCTGTGCCTAGACTCTGAGCAGTAAGAACACACTCGTAAGAATGTTACTACTTTTCTACTCTTGCTAGGGCTTACAGTAACAGCCCAAAGATCCCTTGTCGGGTTTCTGATTCCCCCAGAAACAGAATCAAATAAATTCTCTTCCAGACATTGCTCGACAGGTTTTGTCCCTTTAAGTGTATTCTTTGGGAGTAGCCATATAACTTGCGGTCGTGCTAAACAAAGCCGAGAATGTCCACATTGTCTCTAAGCCATACATAACAGGCTCCCCTCTCCTCCACTTAAGGACACAGTGAAACTGAATGCTTTTACTCTTACTGTTAAACTGCTTCTCTTTCTATTTAGCTTGTCGTGCTTGTATGTGCTAAACAACTGTGCTTCATGCCAATCTCTTTTCCTTTGGATAAGTATATAGATATATGCCTACATTACTTCTGATGTTTTTGTTGGACGTTTTAATAAAGCACTTATGGCTATTTCTCTGTTGCTTGTGTTTACTTCCTCAAAGCTCAAGTTGACAGAATGTGTTTATATTTACTTTTAGACTAAATTCATGAATGCACTTCACAGAGGGTTCAGATAGAACAATAGAGGGAAGTGGTGTGTCAGAGTCTATGTGCGTGTGAATGTGACTTGGCCCGTCTTGTGTGAGTCACTTTGTTCTGATTTGTTTCCAGCTATCTACAGAAGTTCAGTCACAGTGTCTGCACTATAAAACCCATATCATGGTAGGAAGATCTTTCTTTTTCAAAAGAAAAGCATTCCAGAGTAAGCACCTCACACATTGTTTAATTCTGGTTTTATCTTCACTTCTTTGAATCTACTTTTTGCTTAGGTTCCATGGTCTTAAAAGCACGCAGTGTCAGTATCATGTGAGTTTTGTCAAATGCTGTAAAGGCCTATGACTGAGTCATTAAAGCATAGGCCTAGTATTTAAACATAGACCTACTGCAGTGAAATCATCATTATGACAGCATAATTTTTAAATCATTTATATGAATCACTTTGATACAGATCCACGTATAAAATGGTTGTCTATATTTTCAATAGCTATCACGTTGCAGTACCTGTAGGCCAACAAGCTGGGACACTGACACCAGCCCACACATTTCAACTGATGTGAGTGGAGTGAATTGCTAAAAATTTTGAATGCCATTTTCATTTCATTCAGTAATATGGAACAGTCTAGGCTTACAGCATTTTGCAAACGGTAGCCTACAAAAAGCTATGTGTACAACCACATTAATATGCTGAATTGATTATGAATGATATAGCTGGTGGTGGTTGTGCTGTAATCCTGATAAAATAGGCTACAGGCAATTTTGTCTTTTTTTAAGTTATTATCCTGACTCATATTATTATTATGATAGATAGATATAGATAGATAGATAGATAGATAGATAGATAGATAGATAGATAGATAGATAGATAGATAGATAGATAGATAGATAGCCTATTTTATTAGGCAAATCCCACAGGAAATTAAGGAATTCCAGACTTGATGAAATTTTGTTACACAGGGCTGCACCCAAATGATATAGCAAACTAGTAAAGTAGCCTATTTGTTGACTTTCAGTATCTGAGACTACAAGGTTAGAGACTAACCTAGCCTCCGTTGCACTTGGATTTGGAGCTTTTATCATTCAACACATCACAGAGTAGATCAAATAAATAGGGACGTGTATTTGCATGTAGTCACAGGCATGTAGGTTCATCATGAAGAATTATTTATTTAAATTATCAAAAAAATATTTTAAAATAATGTTATCAATTTAATGAGACATTATACACTAGTTTACAAACATCACATCCCCATGAACTGTACTACGACCTCGATTTCCGAAGACCCTCCCAGTCGCAAAGTAGGCCAATGGGAATGGACATACTTTTTTGGAATGACCAATTAACATACAGATCATCAGGCGGTACCCACCTTGATTTATGGGCCTGCAACTAAACTTGAAAGTCTGCGCTGGCCCGTTCCGCTCATGAAGGGCCCAAATGCAGCGAAATCTCTGCACAAATATAGCTAACCACTGCTGAGGGGACTTGAATCTACAATGGGATTTGCATGGGGGAGTAGCTCGAGGAATAGTGCTCAAGGAATGTGTTCGGATAGATTACGACCCTAATCAGCGGTGTTGTGCTCGATGAGATTGGGAGAGGCCGGTTGAAGCAAGGCCGGTGGAGTAACGCTAGAGGTGTCATTTTCGCTTGAAGCAACGTGTTGCTTATATTATCTTGGACTGAAATTGAATCCCGTTCGTTAAAACGGTGGGTAAGGACAAGCGTCTTGGAGACTGGTGAAACGCCTACCATTCTTTAGTGTGTTTGTGACAGTCAGTCATTTTCGAGTTGCTAGTGTTACTTGAATAGCTTAGGTGGAATAGCTGGCTAGTTGGCTTACAAGCTAGCTAATGTTGTTTTTGGAGCTAATGGTAACTCCTTACGCTAGCTTCATCCAGATTTAATGCAACCAAAATGGAAACAGTAACGATATCTTAGGAATGGGTTGTGATATCATGGCCCCGGGTGTAGGTATCAAGATGAATTTTAACAAATAACAATATTTTCCACGTGTTGGATCTGTCTTTATTTTGATTATTTGTGATCTCAAAGTATATGCAACGTTTTGAGTTTGTATGAAGGTAACCAGCTAACCTTAGCTAGCTCGCTAGCTAACAAACAGTTCGTTAGAGAGCATGGATGGGCGTAGCGGCTTCAGCTTTACTTGCTAGCTAGCTATCCAAGGCAAACAGCTAGCAGAGCGCGGGCGTTGCTCGGTTTTTCCAAGGCACGTTGCGAAGATTTTTGTCTTATGTTCAACTTTTTAATAGATCATTTCGTTGCTGTACTTGATTTTGCAACTGCTGTCTACACAGATACAGTCCGTAGTGGAATTTGTATGGTGTAACGTTAGCCGGTTGATTTATGTAGCTTGTGAACAAACACCTATCGGTGGGGTCAGGCACATAGCTACACCCAAATGAAGGAGTACAAAGTGGTTGTGCTGGGCAGTGGTGGCGTCGGCAAGTCCGCGCTTACCGTCCAGTTTGTCACCGGCACATTCATTGAGAAATATGACCCGACCATTGAGGACTTCTATCGGAAAGAGATTGAAGTGGATTCCTCTCCGTCAGTGTTGGAGATTCTGGACACCGCAGGAACAGAGCAGTTCGCATCGATGAGAGACCTGTACATAAAAAACGGCCAGGGCTTCATCTTGGTTTACAGTTTGGTTAACCAACAGTCATTTCAGGTAATGCTCAAAGCAGTTTTTTTCTTTTGTAGGCCTATTCTGTTACAATGTTTGTACTCTTTGGTATGTAATGGATGAAGGCTTGAAGTTTATACCCAGTTTCTAACTGTCATTGTTTGACTAGTGCTTCACCAGTTTTGTTGGCTAGATTGCCCCTGCCAAATCCATCGACTCTGGTGCCCTTCTAAACAATGTTTTCCTTTGCCCCCTCAGGACATCAGACCCATGAGGGACCAGATTGTAAGGGTGAAGCGCTTTGAAAAAGTCCCACTCATCCTAGTGGGCAATAAAGTGGATCTGGAGTCGGAGCGGGAGGTGGCGGGCTCCGACGGCCGTGCCCTGGCTCAGGAGTGGGGCTGCCCCTTCATTGAGACCTCAGCCAAGAGCAAGACCATGGTGGATGAGCTGTTTGCGGAAATCGTGAGGCAAATGAACTACGCCACTCTGCCAGAAAAACAGGAGCAGTGTTGCACAGCTTGTGTGGTGCAGTGAAGACACTGCTCTCTACAACCATACTACCCCCTCCACCCCAGGTAAAGGCATACAAACTTAGTTTGCTTGGGTGAAGACAGACTATACTACATAGGCCCTGTTCAAGCAACAAAGTGCCAACTTTTGGAACCTACCCTGCATCCAGCCACTAAAGTTCTTTTTCTATATTCTTCTCAGATGTGTTGAATGCACTCTTACACAGTTTAATGTAACAAAGACCAGGGGTAGTGGTGTGGCTGAGATTTGAGAGTAGGGAAAAAAAGAGGCTTGGTAGTAGACGCAGAGTCCAGGGAGTTTGTTATCATTAGATCACAGAAAGAATGTGGCGTGAATAATAAAGCTGGCAAAGCCCTAGGCTAGGGGGGGGGGTTGTCTCAGGGATAAGGGTTTTGGGTGGTGGGACTGGGAGATTCCCAGGGAAGAAAAGGAAAATGTTACATCCTGAATGAAAATTGATGTTCCAAAACAGGAAGTAGATATCTACCCTGTTTGAAAGGCTCTTCAGGCACACAGTCACATTCACGTGCAGTTTCTGTAGATAATCATCTCAGTGGGTCATGTTAAAATGTTAGTCAATGTTTTGTTTTTGTTTTACTTTTTCTTATTCCTCTCTCACATTTAATGTATTCGCACAAGAAAAAGATAGGAGAGATGTTGTCAGGAATGGCTTGTGTAATTATAGGTGGCCTTGTGTCTTGAGCCCACTGTTTTTACAGAGCGGCATTTCTTTAAGCATATGGCTGACACAGTTTGTTGGTTTGTAACTGTTTAACTTCTGGTTTTGTCAGTTTATGTTATGAACTTGTATGAATTGCAACGTTAACATTACAGTGCTATGAACTCTAGTGACCCAAAGCACAAAAAGTCCATAATGAATAGCCTGGATAGCTTTTGGGAATGCCAAGTATGTTGTCCTTGGATATTTCAGTTTGTGTGTTTTACGACTTGGTGAAAGTTTTTCAGAAATATGGACAGTGTAGGAGTCCTACACGTCCTGTACTTTATTTATTTATTTAGTTTAAGCTTAGTGTGCATCAGATCTTTTGGCCTCCACAGTGATTTTCACACTGTGACTACACGCTTGGAACTTACTGCTGGAAATGTGTAACCATTTTTTAGTCCAGTAACACTTGACCTAATCTAATGATCTTTTTACCTCTCCTTGAGGAGGGCAGAACAGTGGATCCTTTTTTTCCCCTTCATTTTTGAAAAGTGGGCCTGTTTGATTTTTATGTGTTAAACAATGAGAGATGTCAAGTGAAAAAAAGAACAGTTGCTAGGCGATGAAGCACTGTAACGTGGTGTATTCAGAACTGCATCTGCCTAGCTAATGTTAACGTGAACGGTCACAGTGCCATTCCAAGCTCTGGAGATTGAGAATACTCTGCGCATTGAAATTCATATGAGCACAGAGAGAGACTGCATGTGATGTGACACTGTTGTAACATAATGGCAGTCCTGCATGTATTGAGTTATTCAAGTTTATTGCAACGTTTTTGAATTCCTCTTATTAACTGGTCAAAAAGAGATTGTTTGTAAATGTTTACTGCAAATAATGGGCTAAAATGTCTCTGCTCTCGTTTCAGACACATTACCTGGCAGAATGCCCTTTGAACCAGTCTGCTTGAATGACGTCAGACCCCATCAGTCACACCAGCGACACTACAACTGCATCTGCACACTTCTGATGCTGGTTGGCTGCTGAGTCCAGTGTTGCCCCACTGAAGGCGACCATGGGCGCTTGAACTTCTCCAACCCCTTGATAGCCTGACTGTCGAGCACACTCACCTACAAATGCACTGGCCTTTTGGGTGATCTAGGAAAGACATAATATAACACATAGCAAAGAGCGACCATAGGGGATAGGTGACATGACAGGGCTATTGGTTTTTAGTATTTTTCAAAGGGCGTTGGGCTAATGAGCCGTTTGTGCTCATGGCCAAGGCACCCTGTAGGTGCTCAGCCATATACATACATATATATAATATACCCTGTGTTGAAATATTTTAAATTTGGTATATAATTTTAAGTGACAGTCTGCAGGTTTGAGACCTGTGCTATCTGTATTTTTTTACAATGTATGCTTTTTTTCTCCCTCTTCTTCCTTATTAATCTATTTATTAAAATCTTTAATTATTGTGGTAGCTACTTATTGCCTTTTATTTTGTATTGGTGGTTGTTTTGCTTTTGTGACCGCAGTATGCTTTGTTTCTGAAGTGGAGCATTAACGACGCCTTAAATGATTTCAGTCTTCAATGTGTTGTCAGTGTCTCTTTATTTCTTCAACAAGCGTGAAATTATCATAAAAATGGAAGTGATGCGTGTCATGAATGCCAAACTACTTTCTTATGCAAATCTTGTATGTTTGTTGGGGATGTGATAGTTTGGCAGTGAAACAGCTGTAGCAGATCTTACAAATTAAGGGGTAAGAATTCTACTGCTTCAGTAAATCAACGTTCACTTAATTTATTCTTGCACATTTTTCATTCAAACTAAGCTTACTTTTCACTCAATAGCATGAAAAAAAGAAGGTCCATGGTTTAAAATCAAGCCATGGAACTTATTACCAACGCTCCAGTCCACTAGATGGCGATAATTGACCAAGTCCCTTTAGTGATCTGCAGAAGAAGTAGTACAGCAGAGGAACTGACTTACCGTTGACGAGTTTTTTCTGCCAGCAAGTGTTTTGCAGACCAAAAGTAGAGAAACACCTGTATCTTGTATTTGGTACCATGAAGCGCGTGTTTGTAACAGTCGGAACAACAAGATTTGATGAACTGATCGACACTGTAATTTCTCAGGAAACTGTTCAGGTATGCCAATGATTTCAAACACATTTGACAGCCTTGGTTCAACATCAGTCTGATGGTGACTGATCAGTGCCATTGCTAACATATTTCTTTAGGTCACTACGGTGCCAAGATTATAATTGTTAGACATCACTTTCATGAAATATGTCCTTGAAATGGACCATTCCTTTTTGCTTCCTTCAAGGCTTTAATTGGTCGTGGTTACACAGAATTAGTCGTTCAAGTTGGTCATGGTTCACATCTCCCTGGTCCCGAAAGTTGCCCAGGAATGAAGCTGGATGCTTTTCGTTTTAAAGATTCTATATCGGACGACATGAAAAAAGCTGATCTCGTTATCAGTCACGCAGGTAAGATCGTGACCAGAAGCGAATCCTGTAGACCAAGGTACTACTGTAACTTGGGACTGTTTTGACGGTGTGATCTATTTCCAAGGGGCTGGGAGTTGTCTTGAAGCCCTTGGAGCTCAGAAAGCGCTACTGGTCGTGGTCAACGACAAGTTGATGGACAATCACCAGCTGGAGCTTGCCCGGCAGTTGCATTCTGATTCACACCTGCTGTACTGCACCTGCAGGTCAGTTGCTGTCTGAAATGAACAGATGTTTAACTGTATTGTGGCATCTCCTATTCTGTGCCACTTGTCCTGACCTATCTAACCTACTTACTGTCCTCCATCAGTCACTTTCCAGTTGGCTACTGTCCTGAGTCACTGTCCCATATCACTTTCCCTGTGTTCCTAAGCTAACGTTAACCGTTGGGACAGTTGGCATAAGGCTGGCACTGGTCTGTGGCTGTGACAGTAGGCACAAAAATAAGTTAAACAAAGACCAAAATGAGTATTTCACCTTTTCATATGTTATCTACAGTATGTTAATTTTGTATCTAAATAATTCTTGATGTGATTTGGCAATTATTAGTCTGTTGTATTCTGTTGATCCTTTTTCGTTCTTTTAGCACTCTGACTGAAACATTGAAGACCATGGATTTCTCCACACTGACACCTTTTTTACCGGGCCAGCCACAAAACTTTGCCAAATTCTTGGACAAGGCCCTCGGAATTGCTTGATGGAGGCACAGAACTCAATTAGCATCCAGCAGACTGGAGTGACTCTTATAAGTGTGGGATGGGACAGCTTGACTTGGAACAGCTGGATTGCATCCAACTACCGGTAATGACCCAACATGGACAACTGAGGAATGTGTTTGACCTAAACATGGATGGCCATATTTTGCTTATAACTGTGGCAGTGACGTCAACTGAAACTAAAATGCCAAGTTTAGGTTGCTACAAACTGAGGAGCTGAAGACTGTTAAGGGCCTTTATTTGGGGTGTTTGAGTTTCCTTTGGTGTCTCATTGTCGACTTTAATCATAATTCAGTTTCTGCATTAAAGGTAGGCTATGTGATTCTCATCCACGTTCCTGCCCCTTTCCTCCAATGGTTGAGTACGACCATTTGATTGACATGCAACTGTCCAATGGAAATGCTGGTCTGTCAAATGATTGGTTATAGTTTTTCAAGCACTGTCCGTGAGCACTTAATGGGCCTATTTCACGCAGCCCAACGCAGGGTAAAGTTACTTCCTGTGGTGTTAATGACAGCCAATAAGATTCTGAATCAGTGTACCAGAATTAATAACACCTGTGCATATCCTGTGACTTTTGGGGAAAATGGCTGCTGTGAAATAGGCCTATTGATAGAGATTATTAATTAAGTGTCTTGGCAGAGGTGAGTATACTGTAGGTATGATGGGAAAGACGTTGGCTGAATGCTCTTCATGATGTAATGTGTTGTAAAATAAATTTAGTGTTTTTTACACTCTGGTATTTTCACTATTTTCATGAATGTTTCCATGGAAAATAGAGAGCGGTCAACATATTATACACACTATGTTTGTTATCTTATTTTAGCTCGAGATATTGTTGGAATGTCTATACCATGACAGGCATCAAACAGTCATCAAAGTCATCAAACATTCTTGTTTGAAAAAATGCAACCTGAGCTCTCTGTGCTTGCAACTGCACTAAACTAAACCTTCAACCTATCACTCCCTTCCCTGTAGGTGGAGCTATAGGCCAGGCTAGTGCAGAGCCGTATATTAGCCAATGAAGGGGCGCTAGGGTAATGGTGTCAGACAGGTCACTGTAGGCCTAACTACAGAGAACGTTTCTATTGCCCAGCTGCCTTAAATTTTCTGGTGCACCAGAAACGTAAACGTTTTCTCTTGTCTCTCTAGGGGCTCCATATGGGGTAGACTGCAAATGAGCCCATTTCCTAAAAGTCAGCCTTTAACTTCCATTGCAGGGAAACTTTTGTTTTCTTGCCCACAGGTTATCCGTCCTCTCTACTTTCTTGGAGTGGTCTTGAAGAAATTACATCACTGTCTCAATGATGTCTGACTTTTTGAACAATTTCCACTGACTGAGCTGGAGGAACGAAGCACTATAGATACAGTATAACACACAGTAACCAGAAAATCTTCACTGGTTCAGTAGTCACACAGTGCATTGCAGGCACAGATCAGACTAGCACACACCAATTCCTTGAGATGATGGACACATCCTTTGGGCCTTAAGTGCAAAGCATCATTTATATGTATTTCTTTGTCACTTTGAAAAAACAATTTGCATCAGTATCAAACATGGCTGTTGTTCCTATTCCCCTGCAACAGATTACAGCAGTCCATCAACAAGCAAGCAGTCATGGCAAATGTTCATTAACCATGAGGCAAAGAATAATCAAACCTTCAAATCAGCCTGTGTAATTGTGGTTTGTCTGTGTGATGTCATGGAAGGTGAACAGTTTGCACACTCAGCGAATGACGAGGCTACAGGAAGTTCGGTTCAGAGGAAGTTGTCAACACTTTCGAGAGCTTCAGTAGACGCTTGTTGTACGCGCAATGGATGTTTGCTTGAGGTGATTCTGTAAAATGAATCCCAGCAAGTCCGTCCTCCGGCTCTTTGGTGGGCTCATCGTCTTCTGTGTTATGGGATGTGTTTCTACCTCTACACCAAGTAAGTATCACAAATATTATTACATCTGGGTGTTCATGTAGCACTTTGTGTAACACTTTGTGTAATGTTACCACAGCCTTCATATCAAAAGGCATCAGAACTGAGAGATTTATGTCATATCTATTATTTTCCTTCATTATAGTCATTTAATTCAGGTTTAAATCTTTAAGGTCTTAAATGTGACATTTCAGTATGCAGTCAGAAAGGTCAGAGTGGTGTAAGGGAATTTTCACACCCCCATATAATGTAGGCGGTACTAATCTAGAAATCAGTCAGAGGAAAATTCCAGTATTTTTGAAGTTAGGCTCTAAGTTTAGACATACTTTTGCGCCTCAGCACAGGTGAAAATAAGTGTTTTACTTTTGTACTGACATTTATAAATCCCTTGTACAGCTCCTTCGTATGGCATTATCAAGGTCGACTGTTTTAGCATTATAGATGAGAACTACTGACCTAGTTTGTTTGTTTGTTTGTTTAAGGAAGAGTATGATCATAATTTTCTGATTTAAATGAACCGGGTAAAATGTGGTGTGAATCAAATCAAACCACAGTCCTGTTGTTCAACGTCACCGAGTGCAGTGGGTAGGAAAAGAATGAGAAGATTTGATGCAACATAGACTGAATATCAAACCAGCTGCTAACATTATTGTAAAGTGCCACTGAATGCAAAATGCAAGTGAGTTTCTATTCCCCATTTAGCCAGTTCCAACCAACAGGGCTATGGATTGAGTCACTGCAGATTTGTCCTTTATGAAGGGGTATCACTAGTGGCACTGGCTGCACTGCCTGGGCCCTAAACGGGCGGGTGGCCATGCGTCCCTGGCTTGGGTCTGGCTTGGGGTTGTTTCTGAGTCCTGCCCTAGTCATCTGCTCTAGAATCTTTGGTCCTGCCCCATCTCCCCCTCTGTTCATTTACTCTGCAAGAAGAATGTGTTCCAAATGCAGTTTTTGGTTAAAAGTACAAATTCGTGTTCTTTTTGGTGTTTATTCTTCCAGGTGTCCATTGTTACATTGTTAATTTGGAAAATGTAAATTGCAGCTGGAGCTGCAATCCTAATCGCACAAACTCTTTCAGTTACTAGTGAGTATCTAGAGGATGTACAGTATCGTCTTGTAGTTCATCTTCCATTCACTGGTGTCAAATTCACTCCTATATAAATAAAACCAGTTAAAGACACTCTTTTCCTCTCTGGGTGTCTTTGCAGTTTTGCCACTTTGGCATCCAGAACATGTCCAATGTATGACAACAAGAATGGCTGCCACGTTGGCTGCATCTTCCCTCTTGAGGGCAACAGATACCAGACACTGACCACTACACTGTCTGACGGGACCACAGAGACACGTCAGCAACACGATATATCCACATATGGTAAGACAGCTTTTGATATCCAATAATTTAGCAACATTAATGCAATAAAATTAAAGGATAACGACAATTATTGCAGATATTTTGATGAAATCTGTCTGATCAACTTTCTTCCATCTTTATGAATCACATTTCTTATCATCTGTAGCATGGGTGAACTATTCAGTATGTTTTCTATTAGAGTATGTGAAAATCTCAGTCCTACCAACACTGCCACTAAGACTGAAGATGATCAATTACCTGTGTTCATGCCAATCGTAAATATCTTAGTGGCAGCCTTGGTTCATGATGGTTCCATATTTTCTCCAAAGTGAAACTTCACCCACCCAAGAACCTGACCCTTGTGTGGAACATCAGTAGTAGTGATATATCTCTCCACTGGACATTTGGTGGCCCTGTCAAAGACTTGTGTATCGAGAGTGTAGTTTCTTACCAGATGGGATCAAAGGCATGGCAGGTAAGGATGTCTTTATTTTAAAGAGGATGTCACACGTGATGAAGCCATTTGCACTCACCATTCGTGTCTGTGTTCTCTTTATAATTTACAGGAATCAAATACGCTTTTGCCTGGAAGCACTTCCTACACTTTGTCCAAAGTGTCCGAAGAAAAAGCATACTTGTTCCGAGTCAAAAGTCGATATGCTGAACGTTGTAAACGGTCTGAATATTGGAGTGACTGGACTACAGCTGTTTCATGGGGGCCCTTGAGGGACAGCGACTCAACAGGTGAGCTCCCGCACCTCATAGGCTACACACATGTAAGGCTATAACAATCCCTCACTGTAACTCTGAATCTGCGAACTCCCACACCTCTTAGGCTACACACATAAGGCTATAAGAATCCCTCACTGTAACTCTGAATCTGTGAGCTCCAGCACCTCATAGGCTACACACATGTAAGGCTATAACCCTCTCTCACTGTAACTCTGAATCTGTGAGCTCCAGCACCTCATAGGCTACACACGTAAGGCTATAACCCTCTCTCACTGTAACTCTGAATCTGTGAGCTCCAGCACCTCATAGGCTACACACGTAAGGCTACAACCCTCTCTCACTGTAACTCTGAATCTGTGAGCTCCAGCACCTCATAGGCTACACACATAAGGCTATAACCCTCTCTCACTGTAACTCTGAATCTGTGAGCTCCAGCACCTCATAGGCTACACACATAAGGCTATAACCCTCTCTCACTGTAACTGTGAATCTGTGAGCTCCAGCACCTCATAGGCTACACACATAAGGCTATAACCCTCCCTCACTGAAGTACTCACAAGTGGCTGACTCCTATTGTGTTGTTTGTTGATCTTCTCCCATGTAGAAGTCCCAGTCAGAAAGGGCCTATGGGTGGTGCTTGGAGTTATAGGCCTTACAGTACTCTTGATCTGCATGGTTTGTGTCCTATTGGAATGTGAGAGGTGAGTGGGCGGTGTTCTTCAACCTATAGTCATTTCTGCTGCCTTACACGACTTAAGTTCCTCTCTGATATTTAGTCAAATATAGCTTATATTTATAATATTGTAACTTACATTCAGTTTGTGTGATTATAAGCCTGTTGTGGTAGAAAAGTAAAAAGTCTGCAACACCAGTGGCCTATGCTCCTGACCTATGTGTAGCAGGCACCGCTCATATCTCAAAGGCCCATCCTGGCTGGACTTTTTAAAAGAAACAACTGTTGTTTTTAATAGGATCAAGGTGATCTTCATCCCAGTTATTCCTGACCCAACCAAGAAGCTCAAAGACCTCTTCTACGAATATGATGGCAATGTTGAGGCAAGGTTTCTTTTTTATAAGTTCTGAATGAATGCAGCAATAACATTGCATGAATATGAACTGTCTGGTCAAGATGTTAGTGTAATTGGAGTTTGAACACTAAGAATAGGAAATAAACCTAAGAAGCTTTTAAGGGTTTAATTACATTGGGCTTTTGCATGTGTTTGCAGGGATGGGTGCATATATCTCCAAAACTGAAGGATGCCTTTGAGTCGGACTTCAACGAAACTGCTTGTATTGTGACAGAGACTAAACCTATTTTGTAAAGATGACATCAACCAGATGTCAGCTGACATTACCATCACAAAATCCATCTTTAGATATATTATTTATGCTCTGTTTTAGAGACAAATTGCACAGGCAGTAGGCCTATCCCTGCTCCAGCATCTCTTTGTACTGAAGCACAGAAGCAGGGTGCACTACCCCGGTTTCAACAGCATCCTGCACATTTCTACATCAGTTTCACACTTCAGTCAGAGCCGCACAATTAGACAATCTTTTCCTTTTGATAGTTTCTGTAAATGGATGTATGCGTGTATGTCTTGTGTTATGTCATGCAATGAATGCTTCATGCAATGGATGGCATAATTTGTGTATGGATATTTTAAGGATATTTACTGTATGTACTGCATACTGTACTGTATTGGGATGTATGATCACATGAGCTGTTGAATAAAACCCAGTTTTTGTGTTGAGACATTTCGTTATACAAAGAGTGGAAATGATAAACTGGAAGTCCTGCCCCCCAGTGAAAGCAGCCAATCACGTTGTTCAAAGTTGCATGTTTGACGGTTACCTTATTTTGTTTATTCTCTCCATCATAGCCATGTGGTGAATGTTTGCACAGACACAGTTAGCAAATTCACATTTGGAATAATGTCTTTTAATTTACTCAGGCGAGTAGAACACTTTTTGCTTCACTCTTGCTGTTATTGGACCTTAGGCCACAGACACACCAAAGGCAGATTTTTAAGGACGAGGCTGATATTTTCTGTTGTTTCTTATTGGAAGTGAGCAGATTCGGCACTGATTATCTAGCCTAGCACGCCATCCTATGTTCTCCACCAAAAGATTTTGGCTCCGCACATAGTCTAGCCAAAGCAGCCCAGC
>JASCQY010000072.1:2609270-2629413 GCA_030264315.1 Sardinella tawilis | reverse complement strand
GAGAAACCTCTTGCGCCCCACCTGTCATATGTCCACGCCCCACTAGTGGGGCCCGCCCCACACTTTGAGAAGCACTGAGTTAGCGTAAGCTGCTGGTTAGCTATTTGGTCTATGTTGTTCCAAAATCTTTTGCTTTCCTTGCTATCGACAGCACTCCCCAAGCTTGTATAACAGCGCCCTGATTGGAATTACTCCGAACCTTTGCTTGAAGTTGGGAGTCATGGTTATCTTTTGTTTTCTGTGTATTTTGTTTTGTTTTGTTTGTCTTGTTTGTCTTTTAAGCTAACAGAACATCAGACCGTTTCTTGGTGTTCCGTAGATGTTCAACATGCTCTGCAGAATAATCCGTGTGAAAGGCAAAGTACAAGCAGAGGAAAGCACAGAACATTGTAGGAACACTGCCGCATAATCACACCACCATAGTTTCTTTTAAGTAGCACTTTTTTAAAAATAAAAATAAATAAATATGACAAATAACTCCTGAAAGTTGGTTAGTGGAGGAAGAGATGGTCTTAACTTCAGGCCCTTTTTCTGCGCAGTTACAGGGTGGTCCTTGGCCATTTGGGCCGATGGTTGCCCCTTAATCATTTCAGAGCAGACCACCCCCCCAAAGCACTTTGGTCCTCAGAGCTTCACGAACACAGGAAATCTTAAGACAGTTGGACATCAACATCTCCTTTCGTTTGAGTAAAAATGGACACTTAGAAGAAACTTTTCTCCACCCACAGCTCTTTTTGTTTCATGTAAGCAAATTTGGAGAGAGAATCAGTCCAGTCTGACCCAGAAAGCCATAGCAGTATTGGGCAGTAACCTACTAGCTCAGCCTGTTGAGTTGATTCGACCATAAGGAATGTCCAGCAAGCCGTACACTCTTCCTGCTTAGCCCTTTAGTGATTGGCTAGCAAGAGCACTTGCTGAGAATGAATAGCATTAATGTGGGTTACCACCGTTTCACGTGTCTCACTACCACGTTTTTCTTGTCTAGACCTTCTGGAACAATAGCGTTTTTGTTTGTTTGTTTTCTACCATACCTTGTAATGATTCGGAGTGCGTATATCTGTTTGGTCCTACCACCAGTCTGCTGCAATTCTTAGACATGAAGCATTGACATGGAATTAGGAGCGGAAATGATACATTTCATAAACTGGTCGGCCATTTTGAGAGAGACTGTTGCACTAACCAGACTGGATTGTCTTTTTAAAGCCCCCTCCCCCTTATAGAACTGACTATCCCACAAAGCCTTTCTGAAATATCCTTCAAATGTCTTTTGTGTGCTTTGAAGTTTGTCTTTTCCCTCTGATGTCAAATGTCAAATGTCAAATGTTGCAGGTGGGTTGATGGGTCACTAGTAGATGTTGGGGCGTATTAGGGTCTGTTCATTCTGTGATGCAGCCAAGTTAAACTTGAAATGAGAGCAGGCAACAATGGTATTTAATGAAGGTACAAGTTTCAACAGATCAACATTGTTACCACATTGTAGGAAGATATTTTTTTGTTTTTTTTTAATGTACTTTTTAACTGAATCATTTTTTTTATGTAGCATTTGTTTGTTACTATGATTGATTGTTTAGCTATTTCTTTGTGGATGTGTGTGTCTGTATGTGTATGTATGTGTGTGTGTGTGTGTGTGTGTGTGTGTGTATGTGTGTGTGTGTGTTTTTGTTTGTATTTTTTTGAGTGTGAGAGAGGAAATTCGCTGCTACGTCCTGGTGACTATGCGCTAAGCTGAGTATCTCAGATGGCACGGGGGGAGAGACCCCTGCACGAGTGTGGATGGCCATCACTGTTGTGTCACTATTGTATCACCTTGGCTGGAGGCTGCACAGATATCAGTGCGTGCGTATCACCACAGACAGGCTGCACAGATATCAGTGCGTGCGTATCACCACAGACAGGCTGCACAGATATCAGTGCATGCGTATCACCACAGACAGGGTGCACAAACACATGAGTTACATGTACAGTTCATGCTAAATCAAGTCTGCCAGAAGCATGCCAGCCCTGTCGAGGTGCAGTGCAGTGCCTTTGGTTTTTTTGCATAGGGTTGAGAGGTTGAAATGGGCGTGTGTGTGTGTGTGTGTGTGCGTGTGCGTAAAGAGACTGCAATATCTATGGACTGCTCCACAGGTTATTAACACCATGCATGTGTGTGCTCTTTTTGTGGTGAGGGTGTGAAAAAGACAACGAGGACGGGCTCTAGACGAGCATGTACACCCACTCCGCCCCGCTCCCCCTCTCCTCTCCTCTCTCTTGGAGCTTAAGAAGCTGCTACTGTGGAGTCATGGTGACCGTCAGTCTGCCACCGCACTTGTGTGCCCCAACAAGGATGAAACGCCGCCCAGGACATCACAGGGCTGTGCTGATTGGCTAGTTGACATGTATTAGCCAATGGTGGCGCCTCTTTGTCTCTCATTTTGTTTTGCGGCTCTTCCCATCTGCCCAAAGAACTTGTAGGACGGTGCCTCTGCCACTGGCGTCTGAAGGAGCATGGCTATAGCCAAGGTGTTCAGTTATTATTTACCGCGTAAATAAATGGACAATAAAACTAAACAAAAAAATGTCAAATGTAATTTAAAAAAACGAAAAAAAAAAAAAACATTCTTTTCTTCGGAAATGTGAAAACTTATTTTTTCTATAAAGATATGTGATACCATCAGTTTGTTGTGTGTTTATTTCCAACTGTGAGATCACAATGTATAATATATAATCAATTAATGCACCTTACTGAATCATTAATTTCTGACACTTAAGGTGCACAAAAAAAGAAAAACACAAACACACACACACACACAAAAGACTGATGAAGATGTGGAAAGCATCAAAACACTAGTCTTTTTGTTTGTGCACCCAAATTGAAATTTATTTCAAGGTTACATCTGCGCTGCTCCAATTTTTGTTATTTTTCTATTGTCAAGATTGTACTTTATAGTTGATGCACCAGATCTACACAGAAGCACAGTGGATCCACCGTTTTAAAATAAATCACGTGTCCATGTACAGGACATTGCATAAATTGTTTCCCTTTCCATCAAATGTAGTAGCTACATAGCCGTTTACCTCTAGGTCATATTCAGAATTGACCATTCCTTTAGGGCAGTGTTTTTTGGCCTGTGACCCCATTTTGACATCACAAATTTCTGGCGACCTCACAGACATTGTTTTTGTTGGGTTTCATATTCTCGGCAAACAGGACATTACCACAATTACCACAAAGAAATATTTCTATTTAGTTTTTTTGTTCAATATTTATGAACTTAAAATTATACAGTTGTTTATAATTGTATGTGGTATGGTGTTAGTTATTTTACTTATTTCAGGAGACCCCATTTGAATTCCAGGGGACCCCATTTAGGGTCTCGACCCCAAGGTTGAAAAACACTGCTTTAGGGCAACATGTATTGTTTTGTCAGTGTCTATGTGTGTCTGTGTGTTGAATGAAACAGATGGGCATAAATCAGCAGTAGGGCATAAGGCATGTGCAACACCATTTGCTTTATACTGTAAGATGAGACAAACATCAGGAGCCTGTATGGACTTCTGCCACGTCAAGTCTGAACTCTTTTCCACGAGCAACTCTACCCTCTAGTGGTTGGTGAGGGAATCAGTATACAAGTAAGCATATACTCCTTTGAGGAATAGGAATAAGAACATTTGGTCTCTGCATTTATCCCCAGACTGAATTAGTGCCACACACACAGCACACAGTCAACACAGTCAACCCGGGGCAGTTGGCTGCCTGCTACAGCGGCCTGGGAGCAGTGAGGGGTTAGGTGCCTTGCTCAAGGGCACGTCAGTTGTGGTCATGGACATAATAATAATAATAATAATAATAATAATAATAATAATAATAATAATAATAATAATAATAATAATAAATGGACATAAATCTGATGCATGCATGAGGGTATATTTTGGAAAGTTCTCATTCTTAAAAGACTCACAATGACAACAACATTTTGGTTAAACAGATTAAGTTTAATTCCATTCCCCAGGACTGTTTGCACAGTCATGTCTGGCTAACTTTACAATATGCAAAGTAAGACTGGGAAGAAACAACAGAGGAGGAAAAAATAAAACATCAATCAAAAGTAATCAAGTACATGTATTGGCTATGGACAACTCAACAACCCACAACAACCCACAACAACCCCTTCCCTCCCTCATCAAAATCAAATCAAATCAAATAAAAAAAAACAAAAGAACTCAACTCTGTGCACACTCTAAAAGTCTCATCAAACCCAGTCAAAAAAAGAGAGTACAATTGAACTAACTCATTATTAAAGACAAAAAGAGTAGTAGAAAAAAGTACTAAGAAAAATATAAGAAAGTACTAAAGTTCAAAACAAGTCATGAGAGGTATTATTTAAAAAGAAAGGAGGGGGAGGGGGCAGGCCGAGGGATGAAGCCGAGGCAGACTAGGCATAGGAAGGAAACTCCTGCAGAGGGTCTGAAGGGCGCCCCAACACGGCGTCTGAGGGGTTGGCGACTCACACCACACTTCACAGATTTTCTTTCCCTTCACTGTCCAACCAGGAAAGGGGAAAAAAATCTCTGTTCATGCGCTAATCTTCGCCACTCTGGCGTCTACAGATTCAACAATCGCGCTCACAGCCATAACATGTCCTTCCATAAAGCCAGTCACTCTTCAACACTCGGCTCTCACACTCGTTCGCAGAGACTCGAGACTCCTCAGCGACAGCGCTCTCTGGATTCTCACTCCTTCTCTGTCACTCTCTCTCTCTTTCTCTCTCTCTCACACACACACACACACACACACCTATGTGTGCAAGAACAGCATATGGAGAGGGACGGAGTGCAGACAACCCCTACAAAGACAGGGCCACAGACACAAACCGTTCATGGAAACTAAAACTCATTTCCATGAGCTGGTCTGTCTAGTCCTACACACCTGGTGCCCAATGACAGCACCATAGTGCTGCATTAACTCTTCTGCTTCTGATGAAAGCTTCCAACTTCCAGCCAAAATGCCAGACAATTTTCTGCATTCACAGTTTTTTTTTTATTAAGAATCTATTTAAGTGACATCTTGGGGAACACAATAAAAGGTTATTTTTCTCATCCTACACTAGGGTTCTTAGAAAAAAAAACATATTCAAAATATTTACTTTTTTGCTGCATATAAATGATTCAAGGCCTTTTAAAATCTAAATCTGCACCCATTTTTATTTCTGCCTCTCTTCTAGTCATTGATAGTAGATTTCAGCACCGGTGATTAGAGACAATGCCATGACACAAGAGGGCTTCAATCTACACATGTTAGACCAAAGACAAATACAGTTAAATGATGACCAAATGCACATCTACATTTCCTGAAAGAAACTTAATCAACATTGAAGTGAATGCTATTTTGCGTCAATTTCCAAAAAAAAAAAAAAAAAAAAAGAACAGAAAAAAATGGAGATAACGTCCAGACAAACTATTAAATACAAGTGTCCTTTTCCACTAAAAGAAGTGAATAATATATTCAATGGAAAAGGACCAGAAGGAGAAATGAGAACATGAGAAATGGGGGCTTGGTTTCTGCAGCTCAGCAGCAGCAGCAGCAGCCTGCTTTAGTGTTCACTGGCAGTTTTACAGCATCTTGGAACTGGAGTCAACTCACAATCCAACCAACCTCTCCTCCTCAAATGGAACCTGGAATAAAGTATATTTATTTATACTCTCTGGATATATATTTTATAAACATGCTGGATGCTCTGGAGGGGCCTGCTGGGAATCTCTCTTTCCAAATTCTTTTTGTTGTTGTTGTTGTTTAGGCTGTTGTTTTGCACAGAGAGAAAGCACAAAATAATTCATTTCAAAATTGCTATATGATTATCTCGACACTTCTTTTTTGAAGCTTTTGCTGACACCATCCTCTTGTCTTTTAAATTACCCTGAGATTTAATCATTGCATTATTCATCCAAGTTGCGTTCGACCAGTTCGGTCTCTTTTTTTTTTTTTCCTTTTGAGATGAGATTGACTTCCATGGTCAGGTAAAGGTACAGGCAAGAGAGTGCTCACCAGAACACTCATGGAAAGGGGTCAATTAGTTCATCCTCTTCCTAAAACTACTCCTCCAATCAGGCGGGGCATTACACAGGGGGGCTTTCTAGAATGTGTCACCCTGCGTAGCACCCAACTCTGATTGGATGGTTTGTGTTCAGTAAAGCTTATCTCCGCTGAAGTATGTCCCGCCCCTCTCGCACTCCCCGATTCTGACATGCAGTTCTTAGTGTTCCTTTGGTTATATATAAAATCTACATGCTTTTTTTTCATCCTTTACAAAAATAACAGAATACATAAAAATTACCGTTAGAAATGCTCTGAAGTTATTTTTTGCAGATTAAAAAAACACATTAACAGTATCTTTCTGATTAGTATGCATATCTGTTAAAAGATGCATTATAATTGTACATTTTTACCTAAGCCGGCTATTAAAACTATAGTCTCATATATTCATATTCTCTCTCTTCAATGTCGAAACTCAATACAAAAACATTGTTAGTATTATAAGAAAGAGAGCTGGGTGAAAAATGAAGGTCACGCCCGAAGTCAGATGTAGAGGGCCATATCATCACACCTTCTACGCCGATAGCCTTAGTATAACATCCCATTTCATTTTTGCTTCCTTCACAATTTCTCTCTAACTGCCAACATGCTACAATAATGAGCATAACCATAAGCCTTTTCCCTCTGCTGAAATGATTCACCATTACTTTGGGTTGGAGCTCCTTTTGCCTGGACTCAAGGAGGAAGGATTCTTCTGTGTCATATATATTTTTTTTGCCTGCTTTCAAGCTTAGCTGGCTCAAAACTGGCGCATGCATTACAAAAAAAAAATAAAATAAAGGAAAAAAAAAAAACTTCAAACAAATTGCATTCTGCAAAGGAGGCATACTGTCTTCAGTAATAACACTCTGCCAACTAATCATATGTTGGCAAAGGAAACAAAACAAAATTGCCTTTGAATGCCCTGTATAAAAACTCCACATCATGTTTCTTCATACTGTTAACGTTCCTAACTGCACAATTATTATTAAAAAAGCCAAAGAAGACAAGCGTCACTCTTTGATTCCTCCGGTAGGCATGAGCACACCGGCAAAGAAAATCACAAGTCCTTTTCCTGAGCAGAGGTGGTCACATACTCCAAACTGTAGCTACTAATCAAGCCATCAGAATTACTGCATGACTGAATGACTGGGAAAAGAATTCAGTCTGGCTTGGCCGGCCTTGGCCCACTTCCACACGGACATGATAACCCAAACAAAAAAAAAAAGATCTCGCTCTGTACCACTGAGCTGCAAGCAGGCTCACACACCCAGGCCAGGTCCAATCAACAGCGTTCTCAGTCCCACACTCCAAGTCCTCTCTTCGGCTTCGGGTCCGGCGCCAGGCTTCGCGCAGCAGTGGTCCAGCAGCAAAAACCAAGAGTACCGGGTCCATGCTAAGCTACTTTGGTATTAGTTACAAAAGCGCAATAAACTTGATTAGTAGTTCATTAGTTGTGCTTCTTTCTCCACACGACAAGAGTAATAATGTCCAGTCCTTCTGCTTCGCTCAACAGCTAGTATGCTATTTAAAAAAAAGACAAAAAAAAAACAAGAGAAGGAAAAAGCAATCCAAACTGATGTTGACGGTGTCTGCACCAGCCATCTTCTGCCCCCTGGCCCCACTTGGGTGAACATTGGCACTTAACAACAATGAGGTCTGTTTCTGTCTTCCAAAAAAATATATATATTTGTGTGTGTGTGTGTGTGTAAGAGAGAGAGAGTGTGTGTATATCAGATCAGCAACTACAAAACAATATAAAAAAATTGAGTCCACATTTTGTATCTTCGCCCTAAAGAGTTTTGTGTTTTTGTATCCGAGGTACAATGGCAAAAGGAGAGGCAAAAAAGATCCAAGCTATGCACCAAGTGTTCGTGGTGGGGGGGTGATGGCGGTCCTGCAGGAGCAAACACAAGCACATCACTATCTTCATTACCATGAAGGAGACGACAGCAAATGCAGTGATGATGCCCTTTTTCACATTGATTATTACACCAGAATAAACAAAAATGGAAAACTGCTGTACCATGGTGGTGCACGACCACATCAACATTGCTAAATTAAGCATTTTAAAGGAGAACTCTGGCACTCTGGTCTCAAACTGGATTTTGTTGTTAGAAGGCATCACATACTTTCAGCTGCTACAAAAATTATAAAAATCCATTTGGAAATGAGAGAGATAGGCTGCTAATATTGGAAATACTACAAAATATAGTGATCCAAGTATATTCTATACTGTCAAAAATAAAACAGGCCCGTATATGCCTAGATCGCTACATTTTGACGTGCTTGCGATATTAGCAGTCCTGTTTCCTCATTTCTGAACAGATTTTTTTCATCTTTGTGCATGAGGTCTCCTGGAAACAATATCTACGCTAGGCATGTAGGGAAGTTTGTCGGAGCGTTAACTAAAACAACCAGTTTTTACTACAAATCTTTCAAGTATCGTTTTGTTAGGCATTAAAGCAAAAAGGCAAGTTCCCATTATTTTTGTCTGTTTTCATTTTCACTGTCATGATCTCGGATTACCTGTAGTTTCACAAGGTCATTTAAATCCCATCAATGCTACAGTATCCACATCCATTCACTTCACATTCACCTCAATGCATTCACACCGTATTATTGTATTACTGAGCTCAGCCCAAAGCTCCCAAAGGCCTTCTTACCTGCTTTGAGCAGCTGGAGAGTTAGCTGGGGACCCACTTGTGCGAGGAGCTCTGTGTGGTGGTGGGCCCTGGGTAGCCCTGGCTCCCCGCCAGGATGGGGTCAAAGTTGAAGTCAATAATGTCTCCATCCATGAGGTCACTGTTGATGATGTAGTCCACGTCACAGTCCAGGTTCTCTGTGAACATTTCAATGTCCAGGTCCGTGGGCAAGCGGTCCTGGGAGGGCATGAAGAAGCCCGGCGTGCCGCCGAAATGGCCCATGCCCTGGGGACCGCCGTTGCCCCCGCCCGTGGAGCCGACCCCGCCATGAACCCCCGGTCCCAGGAGCCCCCCGCCTTGCATGTGGTGCTGGTTCTTCATGGCTGTTAGCTGGCTAGGGTCCTGGCTCATGCTGGACAGCAGCATGCTTAGGCCCATCTGGGAGTGCTGCTGTGGGGGCTGCTGCTGCTGGGGCTGCTGGGGCTGGGGCTGGGGCTGGGGCTGCTGCTGGTGGGGTGGAGGCTGGAGCTGGGGCTGGGGCGGAAGGCCCATGGGCCCCACGGGGCTGTGCTCCAGACCCTTGCCCATCAGCAGCCCCGCCGGCTTGGCCTGGCCGCCCACCATGGCTCCCCCCAGGCCCAGCAGCCCTGCGCCACCCTGGCTGGGCATGAGTGGGTCCACCTGGGTCATCATGACTTCACTGGGGGGAGGGGAGTCGGAGGTGAGCAGGGCCTCCAGGCTGGAGGGCACCCGAGGGCCAAAGTGGGCCCCGCCGTGAGAGCCGGGTCCCGGCAGCGGGTTGAACAGGGAGTTGCCATAGCTGGAGGGGCTGTGGTTGGAGCCCGTGCCCTGTGGCACGGAGGTCTGGGGGCCGGGCTGCGGCGGGCTCTGCACGGGCTTGGCTGTCTGCATCCGGCCGTAGGCGGGGAAGCCAGTCCCACGTGGCAGCAGCGTGGCTGCAGAGGGCAGGGGCGTGGGGGGGGCTGGGGGTGCCGTGCTGGGACTGGCGCCGCCCTGCTGGGCGGTCATGAGTGTGAGCCCGTCGATCAGGTCCAGCTCTTCCATGAGGGTCTCGGTGAGGGTGGGCGGCAGGTTGCCGGCGGAGTAACTGCCCAGCAGGCTGTCCTCGGGCAGCTCGTCGTCCTCCTCCTGGCCGGGGGCGATGGGCGACAGCTTGCCGCTCAGGGTGCTGGCGTTGGAGCTGGTGCGTGGCCGGAAGCTCGTCCACATGTCGGCGTCGTCCAGGCTGCCACGGGACGAGGGGCTGTTGCGGCTCACCCCCCACTTGGGAAACTGTTGGGAGGAGCCAGGGCTGTCCGCACCCCCTGCCCCCGCGCCACCTTCGCCCGCCAGGCTCCCGCTGGCGGCGCCCAAACCGCCAGCGCCCGCCTGCTTCTTGGTCTGCTTTGCGCGCATCCGGCTCTTCAGCAGCTTGCTGCTGTTGTCCATGGACGCCGCGCGCCGTCGCGGGGCTTTCCCCGTCTTCCCTCCCTCCGGGTTGAGCATCCACCAGGAACTCTTACCCGTGGACTCATTGTGCACTCGAAGAAACTTGTTGTGCAGTGATAAGTTGTGTCGGATAGAGTTCTAAAGAAGTAAAACAAACAAACAAAAAAAAAACAATAGCCATTTGTTACAGCTATAATCAAAATGTAAAGGGCATTTACAGCACACTTCTTCATAAAATCTTGCATTTGAAATAATGCATACAAGGTGAAAATGCTTTATAAAATGTTTTATACCACGAATATTAAATTGTCATTACACACCTTCCATCCAGCTGAACTGTTGCTGTCTCCTTTGTCCTTAAAGTAGGGTACGGTTTTCACCATCCAATCATATATCTGCGCCAAGGTGAGACGTTTCTCGGGGGAGTTTTCAATAGCCTGGCTGATCAAATCCGCGTAGGACTGATTGCCCCAGGCGTTGCGCCGAGATGACCCTTTTCTGGGAGTGGCCCCGCCCACTCCAGCTGCGACTCCACCCTCAGTGACGACCACTTTCTCGGGCTCCGACGTGATTTGCTGAGGCTCATGCTTATCTTCCTCGGCGGGCGGGGTTCCCGCGGCTGACTCTGCGCCGTCTGCCCCCTCTGGTTTGACAGCTGAGATGTCGGGTCTAGGCAACGGCCAAGTACACGACCTCGGTCTGCTTTGTGGCTCAAAATCTGGGTCAATCGGGGGTACGCTGTCCTCCTCCATCATGTGAGTGAGTTCAGATGTTTGTTTTTTTCCGAGAAAGACGGTCAAGTGCTAACGGTTTAAACGTGCATGTAAATATAGATATTTTAATTGAATAAATAAAGGTTTAGATTATACGCCAGACAAATGTTATTTGTGTAGTGTAGACTGGGCTACACTGGGCCTAATTGTCACGATGGCTAGGGGGTGGGTGGGGTGGGGGGTCCTGGGTAGAGGTTTAACGCAGGTTTATGCTTCGCTATTTCTGACAGCACGGTGGGGATTCCTTGATTCGTTTTAGCAGTTGTACTAAATCAAGTTCAATATTCCTAAAAATAATTCAACTAAATCGCCTCCAGTCCCTATTAGAAGAGTGTCTGATAGAAAAGAGTCGCAGTAATCTGGATATACCAATATAGCGTCGGTTAATCCTCAGATTGGGGATTAGAGGAACAAAATAATCTTCTTAATAGTAACTATCATAAACCTTCCGATTTACAGACAGCCAAGGAGGGTTGGAAAGGCGTGCCTTTGTTTACAAAAAAGAACAAAGGAAATTCACATGAAGTGAAATACCGTCCCATCAAAACATCTGTATAGCATGCAAGCGATGGATTCTACAGCGAACAAAAAGTAGTTGGCTAGACAGTTACTCTCTCAATACAAAAAAGCTGTGGCAAAACCTACTGTGCCCAACGCAAAAATCCAGTCTGAATTAAAGTATATCTTTGCAACGGTTGTTACTATTTGCTTTCGCTAGACATTAATAAGATGAATAGCTCCAATAAATAACATTAGAAATTCCAAGATTCCACTCTGAAACCAATTATATTATTTTCAAGTTGTTCTAGGAACACTGCTAAATTCAGATTAATAATATAAAAAAACACTTCAGCACCGACCGAATATGAAAAGACAATCAATAAACAATCTACACATTTGGATTACCATAGTAGGTCAGTATTACAAAAGAGCTATCAGATTTATGGGCCCCATCAACACTTGTAAACAACAACGTTTGAACGTGCTTCTCCACCTGCACAAAACCTCTTGCCAAAAACAAAATTGTCCAGATTAATTTCTAGGCATTCAAACTTTCAGTTGAACACTTTTGCTCAGTCTGACAATGCTACACGCTTCAGGCTATGAGTAAAATATTGATCTCGCAAGTAGGCAACTAATCAAGGCTGCTTGTCAATACATTAATTTAACTGGAAAGCTAGCATTCCCGAACAAAAATACCTCCTGTAAAGCCTCCCTAACCAACTACGCCGGCATATCAAGTAAAAAAAATTTCAAGTATAGACATGAAAAGCAAAGATATTTCATTTAAGCGAAACTAGTAAATGTAACCTGATCAGGCTGCGAGAGAGGTGCGCCTTAATCTGTACCGTTTTATGTGGTGATGCAGTATTGTCCGTCAAGAATTAGGGAGAGGAGCCAATTTCTTGATGGTCACATTGGTCTTTCTTGGCTAAAGTATCTGAATGAATAAAAAAAGAAAGACAGAAAGAAAAAGAAAACCGATCCGTATTATGGTTCAAGTCTGCACGCTCCTCCACGCTGTGGTCAGGCGCGTGTCACCATCTGCCATGTTTCTCGAGACGCAGCAGCACACGATGCTCGCGCGGGCATAAACCAGTGGAACAGTTTTGTGAAGAACAGTCCATGTATTTTTAAGTCAATTCGTTGAGAGCTGTTTCAGAAATTAATATGCATATTCCTTTTTCAAGTGACTTCTCTCACATTTCTCAAATGTTTGATCCAAACTCGAAACGTATGCTAAGCTAGACACAACATTGGAAGAGTTGGATAGCCACTTAGCTCGCTAACTCTTGTTATTTATGAGTTAAAATCCGTCTCAAAACAATCGAAAAGGCAAATCTGACTCATGACTTGAATTCCCAATCTTCTCAATCGCAATTCCCGTTCTATTCCTTGATATCGCCGGTGTCCAAAGAGTCATTCATCGTAGATCATTTTTGTAATGTTTTGTTTTGACTCGAGGCGAAGACTCCCTTCTGACGTCTGTTTACCACTGCCAGACAACCTGTACTGCGTCTGCGCACAAAGGATTGCTGGGAAATGAAGTCAGTCATGTGATCACTCCCATTACGAGGGTAAACAAAACCGAGACAACCTCAACACCGGAGGGATACCGGTTATGTAACGTTTCTAAAGGTATACACCTTCAGGCTTTGGTTCACGCTGTCTCGTCATCACATGGCAGGGTAGTTCTTTAATTAATCCCCAAGTAGGTTTTCAGGCTCGTCAACCGAGGTGTTGAGCATTCTAAGAAGTGTAAGAGTCTATTTCCGAGAAGTAGGCCTAGCTTTGTTAATCAGACTAGGCCATGTATAATGCTCCCTCATCGTTTAACTTCTAAAATCCCAGTCCTATGCCTGTTGATAGTTAATGAGGACAAAACTGCAGGTTTGCTGGCTGCTACCTATTTAGGCTAAAGCTCTATAATTAGGGCTCACGGGGTGTCACCTTTTAGGCTAGGCCTACTGACGTAAAAAAATGTTTATTGCAAGAAAAAACCTCCACGCGGGGAATACACACAAATCGGAGGCGTCGTGGCTTTAGATAAATGTATAGCCCAAGTCTACGTTTGAATGTTAAGAAAGATTCACTTGTTGGTATTTGTCTAAAGCTCGTTGAACTGTGTAGGCAGTTACACTACAAATGATCCAGAAAAGTATGCCTATTGCCTATTTAATTTGCCATATTAATACAGATATTTACTTTAGCCTAAATGGATTGACATTATTGATAGTAGAGAGAATATCCGATTAAAAACTACACTTCCCATACTCCTGTTTCATGGCTAAACTTAAAGAATTTGTAGAGGGTGGGAGGTGGAGAGCGCGCCGTATGATGCAATCCTCATTCCACTGCGAGAAAGAGTAGATTGGTGCGATCAACCTACAACTACAACCTACAACCTAAACTTTCATCTGCGGTCGATAAAGACTGCGTAGTGAACGATATCTTTACCAAAACCTTGTCATCCCCGATAGTGCGTGCGTGAGCGCGCGTGCGCCTGTGTGTGTTGTGCGCTATGCGCTCTCTCTTTCTCTGTTATCCTAGGTCTGATTCCTTTTTTAACTATGAATGCTCAGAAGAAATTCCATCCTAACTTCGTTTCAGTTACCTGTAGACTGTAGTACAATAGACAGTGTTATTGCATTTTTCATGCATGTCAGGTTGTTGTGGGGTGATTGTTATACTTAAACAGCTTTAACAGCTGTACCCTTTAAGATCAAGACCAAGGGAATATATGCCTCCTCTTAAAATGGTGCTTGGTCAGATGGGCTGCTGTAGAACACCTGCTATACAGTGGGGTGCTGGTGATGGGATGGTGTCTTCAGTGGTACAGCCAGAGTGGGAAAGACCATCGTGATCTGCACTGCAGCTCAGTATGCCCAGCAGAAATGGCCTGATTGTTCCTGGCTGATGCTCCTGTTTGCATAGTAAGACATTCAATCTGAGGACACATTGCCTACCAAGCATAAACAAGTTGAGTGAAAAGAATCAAATTCGAAAAGAAAAGTGAAAATGTAGTACTCAATAAGCAAAGAATTTTGTGCATGCCCTCATTAGGCTGCGGCCCAGAAAGGGTCATAGTGTTGGGTTTTGAAGCTGCTCAACTCTGGCCTGGATCACAATTGAATCTAGAGACAGGAACTTTAAAGAAAAACTGACTCACTGTCAAAATGTCAAAAGTTTCAGCAGTCATGTTTTCCAAAAGCACAAAGGCTAATGATCCAACCAATTGCTAAGAACTACTGTGCAAGCCAAGATTCAAATGCTAGGCTATTGGACATATTTTTCGTGGAAAGAGCTAGGAGCCAAGCAAGTTGACTTGCAAATTTCAACAATTTGCATGTGTGCTGTTTTATTTAGTTTTTATTGTTATTTACTATAATTTTGTTGCATGTAGCCTATATTTCTGTTAAATGTAACCTACAGTTGACTCAGTACAATGAAAATTAGGCGACAAAATATTCAGTCAAAATATCTGGAGTGATTAATATGGACTGATTAACAATAAAGTCAGCCGGTTGGATGAGGTAGCCTTTCTCCTCCACTGATCTTGACTCTTACTATTCTTTGTGTAAGCCTGTGTTCGATATGGTTGCCTTACTGGAAAACCTTCATAGGCTATATAACTTCGCTCTTCCTTGAGTATCATTTCCACACATAAGTGGTCACCTCCGGACTGTCAGACAGCCTAAATAGGCAGTGTTTTCAACAAGTGGTCTCTGAAGGCATGTTGGTGGTCCATGCATTTGCCATTGTAATCATGCAAATCAACCAATCAATCTTCTTCACTCCTTGTTTTTCTACCTTTCTCAGAATGCTGTTTATGTAGCCCATACTTCAATCTTGTATCCCACTCTATTTGGCCTAGGCTACTGTACAATACAAAAACACTAGCCTAATATTTGTTTTCCAGATTTGACCATAAGTGGTGTCATGACCTTGTTGCACGTGCGCACGTGCGGTCTATTCGTAGTCCAGTGTCAAATCGGTCTCTTCGCATATCTCATAGGTTTTGCCCTTTTAAAATTCTCTGGTTTTGCTAATGTATGCCAATCATAGACGATGCCAATAGCGTAAAGCAACTGGTTTAAACTTTTCCGCAGTGTTAACTGTCAGGGGGCGCTGTTGCTCGCCTTCCATCAGATGCAAAGGAAGATTTCAGAGTAGACCTTTTTGCCCGCTCTGTGGATAAAGGCATTTCGAAAATGTCTGAACCCACTGTTGCAGACACGCGTCGTTTAAATTGCAAACCCCAAGACCTTACCGATGCATATGGTCCCCCTAGCAACTTTCTTGAAATTGATGTTCACAATCCGCAGACTGTTGGAGTAGGCCGGAATCGTTTCACCACTTATGAAGTACGAATGCGGGTGAGTCTGATCGAATCGAGGTCGGTGATTTTTGTTTGGCCTGCCTTGAGCTAGCGTACGTTAGCGTTACTTCTAACGGGCTACCAGACACCCTTGCTTACCCTGCGGCATATAGTTATTTATTTAATTTCTCCATACGTTCTTTTATTATAAAAATAAGTGGACCGTAACGTAGCATTAACTGTAGCGATAACTGTGGATACCATCAAAACTGGTGTAACTTAGCCGAGACTCCTTTCTTTCTGCATAACGTTACATGTCTACAACAGGTAGCTTTACCTGAACCTGAACCTGAGACGTTTTAATTAGAGGCTGATCAGCTGTCAGCTCTTATGTTTTTAACTAGCCATCGGTTAAGTTTTTATTTTACCATTTTCTCAGGTCATAACTGCACGTGTCATATAACATGATTACGGAGTGTGTATGTTCAGTAAGGATGTATTTGGCATTTTCTATTTTCACCTGAAAGATGAAGTGATGTGTTATCGGTTTGACCGGGTATTAAAACACTCTAGAAATATCCCTGTGTTGTAACGTTAGCCTGCTCAACCTGCTAACCAGGGTGAATAAGGAGCTTAAGTAGTCAATGATCTTTGATGTAACTTGGGTAATAAAATGCATGTGCTGGATATTAAACCTCGGTGCGTGTTGTGTGACACAGTAAGACAGCCTCTCTGTAAAGGGACCAGCCATACAATGTAAGAACAGTAAGACAAGGCATACGATACTTCCTAGGTACCAATATGCAAGTAGCCTGTCTGTGGCTGTCAGATGTCTTTCAAATCTTCAGCTATTCTGAAAACCTCACATTTTCATCTGGACTGGATATTGGCACTGATTTATTAGATTAATTTTGATTCACTTCTGATTTGATAGGACGTTATGATATTAGGTTTTAAGATAGAGGCTGCTTTTTACCTTCATGTATGAGGAAGGGCAATGTGTGTGTCCCAAAGTGTTATGTTACCACTTATGATAACCTAAGTCTGTTTGAATCCTGCTCCTACTGGTATTTGAAACTTTTGATGTACTCGCCTTTTGGAACATTTTTTACTATTTCTAGGTTTGAAATGTAGAGCTATAGGCCTATTAAATGGGAACACACATATACAAAATGCACAGTCAGTGCAAACTTTTGAGATGGTAATAATACCCTTACGCGTGAAAGATTTTTTCAATTTGACTTGAATATATGGATTGTTATTGAATTAGACTATTATTTTAAAAATGATTACTCGATTTCCAAACCAGTATTTGTCATTAGGCTGTTTTAAGACAATTCATAGTATTTGTTTTTGTAGAATATTTCAGGTGTGCTGCCAAGGCTATAGTTAATTTTGTGCTCATAGATGCGTAGCAATGGCAAAAAAGTATAGCCTGGGCTCGCCCATACTTCCTGTGATGCTGCAGAAAATTTCGCGTTCAAGTCAGTATGGCGAAGCAGCCTATTTATTGCATTTTCTGTCCCAGAATTTCAGGCACCAATGGGAAACGAGCTTGTCCTCCAGGGTAAAGGAAACATGCATACCAAGTTTACATTAAATTCCACCTCTCATGAGATTGGCGAGAGATTGTCACAAAAGCCAGGCAAAGAAAAGTAAGTTTATGAAATTTAATCTTTTGCAGACAAACCTCCCAATTTTCAAAATGAAGGACTCCTCTGTCCGGAGGCGATACAGTGACTTTGAGTGGTTGAAGAATGAGCTTGAGAGAGATAGCAAGGTAAATAATTAATGTTTTTTTTTTTATAATTGAATATAGTTTAAACTCTTTGTAAAAGATGTGTGTGTGTGTGTGTGTGTAAAAGTATTGTCTTAATGATCTTTATGTGGAAAACTGTTTTAAAATCTGCATTAAAAGGATGCAACTGTTAAGTTCAGTTTGGATGGAATTCTCTGGGGTGCGCAAGTTCAAAAATCACTTAGCTACGCAAATAGCGGAAAAGCGCACGGTTAAGTGATTTTTGAACTTACGCACCCACAGAGAATTCCATCCTTTGTCTTTTTTATCATCATATCACATAAACTTCTGCTGGTGTCCAAATGTGGCTAAAGTAGTCCTCCCTGTTTAAGATTGTAGTACCCCCACTACCTGGTAAAGCCCTGAAGCGGCAACTGCCCTTCAGGGGAGATGAAGGCATCTTTGAAGAGTCCTTTATTGAGGAGCGTCGAGTTGGTTTGGAACAGTTCATTAATAGGTACACTGCACTTACAAAGTTGTGTTTTGCTAAAATGAAGGGTATACATCACTGTAGTTGTTGGTACTGTATGATGATTAATGTATGATGTGTTTTGTTTGTAATTGTAATTTTCCTCCTCTCATAGGATCGCTGGTCACCCCTTAGCCCAGAACGAACGTTGTCTTCATATGTTTCTGCAAGACGAGAATATCGACCGAAACTACATTCCTGGAAAAGTACGGCAGTAGGGTTGGGTGTGCTATGTGCATGCACATTACTGGTGCACCCCAAGAGTAACATTTATTTTTACACAGTCAGATACATATATATATATATATATATATACACACACACACACACACACACATATGTCATATATACATATGTCAGATCTCAGCCTTGAAGTATCAGAGGTCTACAGTTCTGTCCACTTATCCAAAGCATTATTGTGGATGTCTGCATAGGCACACGCTCAGAGTGAATGTGAGGGTGTGTGTGGAGGGGGCAGGGGTTGTGTTTGAAGAGCTTTGAGTGATTCTGTATTATGTTAAAAAGTGCGTTTGAATGTGGGGAAGTGGTCTCTTCTTAATGTATATATTGTAGATGTCATTGTTCTATTTTAGTGTATAAAATGTTATACATTTTGTCACAAATTATTTATATCTCTTCCCTCTTATAGGTGTGAATAAAGTAAGTTTTCTTTTTGCCTTTCACTTAAATGGCACTTTTCGTCATATCGCCAAGCCCTTTTGCATGAATGATTCTTGAAATTTCTTGTTTAACAAACAGCCCATGAACACACTTCATCTCATCTCGGTGACATCAGGCAAAGTTGACATCAGCTGACTGCATCAGCTGACAGCAATGCATTTTGGGTAAAAAAAAAAAAACAACAACAAAAAAACACACACACTTTTCATATTCCCATCCTATTGATTATTTTTGGTGTTTTAAACCCAGAATGCACCGCTGACTGCAGAGTGCAGCTGGACTGATGGGAGTCTGGTAATGTCAAATCCGCCTATTCTTTCAGCATTCATACCTGTCTTCACACTCTGGTTAGTGAATGCCCTGGGAGGGTAGCTGTGGATATTATGCAGAATCAGCATGTCTTATGAAATGACTTGGCTGCCTGTTGAGGCTGGGCAGTCGGGGTGACTGGCTCTGCTGGCTTTTAAGTCTATCAGTGTCAATGTCCCTTTCAGATGAACTATGATCATTTGTTAACCAAACACGTCATTAGCATCATCTCATTAAAAAAAAAAGGTGCATTTTCTCATTTTCCATCTTCAAGTTTCGTCTGCAGAAAGAAGCCTTTATGCTATGTGTATTGTAAACCAGGAAGAATTTGTTGTTTATTGAAATCACCGCTCTAAAACCTAGATAAAAAGCTGATAACTTGATGTAACTTTTCTTTAGTTTTTAACCAACCATGTTGATGTGGGGACTTCAAGAAACATCCATCATCCTTGAGCCACAGTGATGCACAAAGGTGCGTTTCAGCAGCACCAGATAATGTCACAACAGCAGCAGATCCCTTCTTTATGTGTAAATAAGCATTGTACATACATTCCCAAGTCTGAGTAGACTGCTGAAGCTATTTATTTATTTAGGTCCTCTCTGTCCAAAGAATTGATTGCGCATGTTGCACATATGGATCAGTGTGCAGCTATAAGTCACAAATGCATTAGACATAATGTGTACATGTGCTTTATTTTATTTTCTTGATGGTGAAATATGTATGACTTAGAACATAACAGAATCCATAACAAGAGTAATACATTTACAGTATATTATTGCTTGAATGAATTTCAAGACAGATTGTTAATGCTACCTCAATTAGAATGTCTGATTCAAACCTGGCTAATACATGATTACGACTGCAATCTTTCTGTACTTTCATTTCTGAGAAATATTTTCTGGGCAAACCATGCCACTAAGATGCAGTTATTCACTATTAAAGGTTTTAATAGTCTAGCTATTGTAATGTCTGGGTTTTAATTGTTTCGTTTTTATGTGCCATAAACACAAAGTGGTGTTAAAGGTAAAGTACAGTAAGGTTTAAGGTACATAGGTATTTATCAAAGGTATTTTAAAGGTACACTATGCAAGCCTCCCCCCTACTGGCGACGATTTATTTAAAATATAGCAACAAGATTGTACATTCT
>JASCQY010000072.1:2586485-2608759 GCA_030264315.1 Sardinella tawilis | reverse complement strand
CCGTACGGGAAAATGAATAGGTGGTCCCCAGACTAAATCTCACTTGTGATTTAGTCTGGCATTAGCCAGGCTAATAGGAAGGTGCCCAAACAACAGGATCATTGTCCGCCAAAATATTGACTTAAAAAGATATCATCATGTGTGCCAAGTGGAGTTTTCTCATCTGAACATAACATTTTACAGTTCAACAGTTCAAGTACCTTGCAACACAGATCACTAGGTGGCCTGAGATTTTTTCAAACCTTAAAGGGGAAGCTGGCTTTGATCATGTCTTGCCCTCACACAACAGGAATCTGAGTCACCTGACTTATCCATTACCGACTCCCACCGTAAGCTCCACAGCATAGATAAAAATTCCACAGATGTGGGGTCGGTCATTTTGTGCTTTTTTCACTTTGAAATACTCTGGGAAAAAGATGATTTTTTTTTCCTGTAGATAAAGAATAGAATGAAAAAAAACTTGACACACACTTCTGAAAATATATCTTTTAAATCAGTAAGCCCAGCTACTGAGTAGATCTTTGAAACTCTGATAAATACAGCAAAGTTCTAATAACCTTAATCGTGTAGGTTATGAAGAACAGAAAGACGCCCATGTGGCTCTCTGGCCAACCAGAAAACTCAGAGTGATGTTTACTGATGCTGAAAGATGGGGCCTCTATCAGAATTTCTCTGATCTGGTGCAACTGCTAGTCGTACAAGCATCTCAGGAGGAGATACACTGGTCACACATTAGACGCAGAACCCATAAAAAGTATACAAACAAAATGCGCTGTTCATACTCATCATACATATCAGAGGCAGCTTAGTAGGTGAACTGGGCAGTGGTAGCGTGGTGGTTAAGAGACTTGGAAATTAAAGGTCTAAATACCACAAGCCCTTGAATAGTGCACAGGGGCGCTGCTGGAATGCACTGTCGGGGGCCCGATGGTGCCTCTGACAGTGCACTTCATCCTACCCTCTTGGGAAGGCTGGACTTGAACATACAGTAATTAAGTGGCTTTGGACAAAAGCCTCTGTTGAGGCATAAATGTAATATAAATGTAATAATGTAATATAAATGTACTGTAATAGAAATGTAATAAACTAGTCTGTGACTATGTTCATGGCACGACATGTTAAGAATAAAGGGTTTGATAAGGCATAATTGTATGCCAAGAAATATTCTGAATTTAAACAGCACCGGGCTATGACATAACAGTAATATACAGTACAACACTTTTTTTGTGAAAGGTGAATATATTGTGAGCAAAAGACAAGAGTTCACAACTGTAGACCATGTAGAGAAGTGTTTAAAAGAACCAGTTCACTGAATAAGTTCAATTTCATATTAAATTAACTGAACTTGAATAAACTCAAAACTTCAGAATCACTTTAGGTCCAGATAAAAGCTTGGTAATATAATAATAGCCTGAGTTGTGATGTTTAAAGCAGGTATACAGATATCTTTTGAAGATGTTAGTGAGGGGAAGCTGATTATAAGAGGGTTACAGGGATTATTTGGGGGAAAAAGCAGAAAAACAGACATTTTTTTAAAATGAAGTGAATGTGACTAGTTTTCAGTTGAATGAATACATTTTCCTTTGTATGAGCTGAATCTTGAATTAGCTTATGTGTAGTCTGAATTAGCACAACACTGCAGAGAGTATATCTGCACATTTCTGCACATTGCGCAAACACAACGTGATGAAAAAGGCTTACAACATCTTCCGTAGTCAGTTGGTATCCACTCCTGAATTCTTAGAAAATGTCTTAGTAACGGAACAAGCGCAGACGGAACAGAAAAATGCTGCGTGCTGCATGTTTAATGACCTGCCTAGTGCTCAGCAACATCTGGACAGGGTAGAGGGAAGAGAGGGCCCAGCTGGGTGGCACATTCTTTCCCCAGGAGCTTTGTGACGGTTGACTCATTCAAGGAGTTACAGTAGTCATGTTTAGAGAAACTAGAATAGAACCCGATCATTTGAATGGTGGACAGGATCATCACACTGGGGCTACTGTGTGTTCTTCCTGCCATTGTGTTCAGTCTCCAACCATCCCCTTTTTTTCTCTCTCTCTGATGTAGCCTAAGTGTTTTAGCCCTTTTTCAGTTAATCCTGCCTTAGCTTGAAAACAAGTTTGTCTGTTTGTTTGTGTGTGTCCTTGTGTCAAAGCCAACGTGTTGACTAAATGAGGATACTCCAATAGCATAGAATTTTGGAATACCATAGATTAATTAATGGCATTAAACAACTTAAAGCTCATGTCCTGCACATAGTCCATATTCATTCTGCTCCTGCTGCTGTTATGATTGTGGTATGTGTGTATATGTGTGTGTGTGTGTGTGTGTGTGTGTGTGTGTGTGTGTGTGTGTGTATTATCTCTATGCTGCAGCAAAGAATTTAAGGGAGCATTATGATTTAAGGTTGCTTTGATTTCTCAAGGTTTGACTAGCAATTCCCAATGTTTCACTCACTTTTAATTGATGTCTTTTTTTTATAGATGTTTTCAATAAAACCATAAAATGTAATAATTTTCTTTCTGCTGTTAGCTTCAAAATGTTGTGCTCGTCTACACTAGTGGCTTAGATGAATATCAGGCAACATTTAATGAGCAAATAATGCAGGAAACTAATCAAAGGTGGTGGTTTACAAGTGAATTAAAGGAGCCGTATGTAAATACATGTAAATTAATCATAAGATGCCCCTGATACTGTATATCACAAGACGTTAAGGAATCATGATCATTTCAAATACTTTTATCACTGACAACAGTAATCCAGCCTGAATATTGCCATTACATAACTTGTGTTGACATTGTCATTATGTGTTTACTATGTGTATATTATATGTTTTGGTCTGTTGCGCCTCCCTCAACCTATCCGATTTTGGCAACCTAGTTGGCAAAATCTTGTCTAGGAGGAGGAGGAGAGGATACTATGCTCTGTAGTATTTTGATTGTGATTGCAGTACCAGTTGTTGGCCACAAACTTACATACTTCTCCTTTAATTTATCCTGGTCATCCCTAAACCCATGCATATGCATCAACCAAATAATTGTATGCAATATTAGACATCACATAAACAGTAAATATTTGATCCATATATATTTATTTTCAATGTGTCAACCCTATGCTGGCTGTTCCAACACACACACACACACACACACACACTCTCCAACAACATGCAACAACTCCAATAGCCTAGGATTGTAGTTTTCAAAAGCCTAGCTTCGACATGCATTACAACACAAGTCAGTCAGATAAGCTTAAACTAATTATCTGGGAGTTCACCTAACCTTCAAGCTCATTGGTCAGGGAGTTAAAAAGGAGAGAAGAAATACACGCGAAGTGGGAGTTCCTTTACGCTCCACACAGCAAGGTATTTGCCATGGAACTTGCGTGGGTGAGACGTCAACAAAACAAACGTCCATGCCTCTTGTTGTCGCCCCATAAATGGTCTCTACTTCCGCTAGGAGTATCAAGTGTCTTTCCGCATTTGTAGCCAGTCAACCTCGCCGCTCCCAACTATGACAATTAGTACACTTTAAGTCGATGTGTAGTTCGCACGCTTAAGCTAATCGCCGAAAATTTGTCCGGGACTTGCTTGTCATCATCGAAACAGGTAAAGTATTCTCATGATATGGACATTTATGATCTTTACTATTGACTTTAATTCATTTGTGAAATGATGACATCGAGCCATATGGACTAAGCCAGAAATAGCCACTAAGAAATGGCAATTTCCCTCTTCTTTCTAAGTTCTGATATACTATACTTTACTATAAAAGTATTGTGAATGTTACGTACCATTTATGAAGTTGAAGACGTGGTACGTGTAGATTAAAATCGTAATCCTAATCGTTATCCTAAACTGACTATGAAACTGATGCAATTGGTCCGCATGGTGTGATGTGTAAGATCGGCTAATCAGAAAATTTCTGATGCAACTGAGGCGCGTGTTGCCTCCCAAGCAATGATCTGATTACTTGAGAAATCACACAACCTTAAAATGGTATTAAGTATATCAGTTCAATTCAGCGATGACAAGTTGATATTTTTACCTAAATCTGTACGCGGGAATTTCAATCTTACCACTCCTGAAATGCCGTAGCCGCGCATCCGTGTTAGTTGCCCGCCTTCACGTGCTTTGTCTTTGAAACTTTGATTAGCAAGATTAATGAAGAAGGCGTGTTGGCTAACTAAAATATCATGATGCATACACTCGATATCCCATTAATGATCTGTTACCACGATTAATTCACAATAGTAGAGTCCGTCCTTATGAGGATTCACACCATTTACCTAGCTGGCTAGCTTGCCACACATGCTATCGGTTTAGGGTGATGCAATTCAACTATATTAGAAAAGCCAAGGATTTAGCAGGCAAATGTGAGTTCGACAGCAGTTAGCACTGAGTAGTACCTAGCCACGCTCGTTGGAGGAAGATGGCCAACTATTAGTCGTCCAGACGATGAATCCAGGTTTCTCGAACAATGCATAACGTTACCTTCTAATATCAGCAGTCAGTGAGTATGATGCAAGCGCCCTTTATTTTGCCATCACTGGATGGACCTTAGCATAGCACTTTTTGAGTATTTCCATCAGACGGAAATCACGCTTCACCACCTCGTTGTGGTCTGAATGGTTTAATGAGTATGGCCATAATGTTTGTGCAAAACCACGCACAGCCTTCTTCATGACACGGTGGTATGATTGACAGCAGAGCCTTAGAATATGGCTCTGATTGATAGTAATGATTTGGTGTGAGGCATTTTCAGGTCTCACTGCAAGGAGACAGAGGAATTTATTTTCGGGACTCAATACATTCTCTAGTCTCAAGTCATGGATGTCGTGCAGCTTTCAGTATGACTCATCATACATCACATAATAAACTCAGAAAAAGTACATAATCAACTCGGCCAATAGCCTTGCGGATCGCCTTAATGCTTCATTACCATTTTCAACACATTAGAATGCTTTACCCTTCTCTCGATGGTCTGAGATTCGTGAGCTGTCCCCTTCACACTGGCCATTCCCTATCAGAAGGGTGATGTACAGAATTCCTGCATCCTTGCCTTTGCGATCTGAAAAAAAGGTGAGAGCAGTGGTCATGGCAACATTAAGCCTATTCTGTAACACTTGGGAACTCTGCGTTCTGCTCTGTTGTCTGGACTTAACCAGAGGCGACTTTCTGATCTTTGCTTTCCTCATCTGTTTGGCCAGTTTCACATCTGTCTTGGCTAAAATATTGGGCAGAAGAGGTTGATTGCTGTTGTCTGTTATCTCTGCAGGTTTTGTGGGGTTTACAATTGCTAAGCTCTTCTTTTTTGTCTTTTTTTTTTTTTTTGTAAATTTAACCACAGCATATTTCTTTTAAAGAGCATTCTGGTCGCAGGCAACCATCAGAATGTAGAAAATTGAAAGGTGGTATTTTCACAGCAGAAAATGAATGTGAAGTTGTAGCCAATTGTGGAAACGGAAAAGTGTGTGAATGATTTTGGTGTATGTTCAGAACAGAGAGCATTATCCTCTTACTGCTTTATGGGGGCCAAACCAACCTCCCTCGGCTACGTGCAAGCTTGGCTTTTTCATGGCATGTCAGCTGAGTAGATTGATACCTCAGTCTTTGGAGAACAATAACAATCATTGTGGTCTGAAATTGAAGCAGTCTAGTATCAAGGTGATTGATAAGAAGACGTTCCAACAGTGTTGGTGTGTCATATTGGCTTGGCTTGGCCAATAAGTCTTGTATCCACTCAATTTTGCTTATGTCAGCCTGCTGACATTCTCAGCAGTTATGTGCATTTTTGGTCTGAGGCCTTGTGAAATGTTGAGGTTTGGATTTGTGCCAATGAAATGACCTTTTAGCCAGTGCCTGTGTGGTGCAGCCAGAAGACTCTGTTTAACTACTGCAAAATGGTTTGCAGTTTAGTACTTAATGCAACACTCATTTCTGGAGACTTGTTCTGTGGAATTGGTGAAACTGGATCAATGTGGCCGTTCTTGCAAGAAGTCAGTATGGTTATGTGTTCTTGAACTCTGGCTGGTGGCTGTTCAGAGTCAGACTGTTCAGTCTCACCTGATGAAATTTGCATGATGGCTCAAGTTTCTGCATATAGACAAGACTGTCAACGGGCTGTTAATTGCTACATGTAGTGTCTCCTCTTGGTTGTGTTAGCGCTCCCACTGGCTTTCGGTTTTACCTTGTTGCCTTTACTGTATGATGGGGTTCCTTTCCACACTGTAAATATGCACCCGCTTAGTGTTCAGCAATGGATCGTTTATCCCCCTTTATTAAACCTTAATAAGTTCAAGTGTTATTGTCAGGTTGGCTTCATGTGTGCTTTCTATTGCCTCTCTTTCTTTCAGCACAAAACTATATAATTTGTTATAATATGAAGAAATGGCGCACCCCCCCCCCCCCAAAAAAAAAAAAAAAAGGTATTGAAATCTTTTGCTGATGGGAGACCTGTTTTGGTACTTAAGTCCATCCAGTGTAGATAAGTGTTGACCATGACCTTGCAGGCCATGTGCGTCAATAGCACAGTGGTGTTGGGTAACTCATATTCCAGTTAGCCTAAGGCGTTCTATGCCTCGTGCAGAAATGGAAAACAGGCTTGGTGTGTTTACTTTGTGAAATATATTTTCTTGAAACAGGACTTACTGCCAGATTAAGCAGGTGAAAGTGGGTTTGTTTTGAGAAAGTTGTGAAAAGTTGAGTTTGCATTTGACTTGACTTCTGTACTTGTTCTAATTCTTTTTTATTTTTTCTTCTTTTCAGCTTTCGTTCCTGAGACCATTTTATTTTTTCACTTAAATCTCCCTTGACACTAATCAGCGAACACTATGAAGGAACTGCTATCTTTTGGAAGGAAATTGGTCCGTCGGCGGGTGATGGACTTAACCCAAGAGGAGACCCGCTTTGCCCGCTGCTTGTCCACGCTGGACCTCATAGCCCTGGGGGTCGGGGCCACTCTGGGGGCCGGGGTGTACGTCCTGGCTGGGGAAGTAGCGAGGGAGAAAGCTGGCCCCGCTATTGTCCTCTGCTTTCTGATCGCTGCTTTGTCCTCCGTTTTGGCGGGACTCTGCTATGCTGAGTTTGGTGCCCGTGTCCCCAAGACCGGCTCAGCCTACCTCTACAGTTATGTGACGGTGGGAGAGATATGGGCCTTCATCACTGGCTGGAACCTTATCCTGTCTTATGTGATCGGTGAGTTTGGTTAGAAAAACATGACGCTGCGGCCATTTTGCATGTCTGAGCAAATAGGCCTACGTAGTTTGTTTACTGCTAGGAAAACGTATCTGTATTTGCATCAGCCTATTTCTGGTGACTGCTCTGACATGTTGCATGAATTGGGCAGAGACTGCTCCAATGAGGAATTACTGTAGTGTGACGTTGACTTAATGAATGTGATGTTCAAGAGAGAAATTTAAAAAGATACGAGTACACTTGACACATTAGTACTTGAGTATACACCCACTTGTAGAGTAAACACTCCAAGCATCAACTCTGGAGTGTGATTGACAGCTACTCATGTCTGGCCCGTCCTGCTCTCTCTCCCCTCCTCACGCAGGCACGGCGAGTGTGGCGCGTGCTTGGAGCTCCACCTTCGATAATTTGGTCGAGCAGAAGATCTCTTCCTTCTTCTCCTCGGCCATGAAGATCAATGTGCCTGCTCTGGCGGAGTACCCCGACCTGTTTGCCCTCATCCTGGTCATGCTGCTCACCGGTAAGGCCCCCCTGGTTCACCCCTAAGCAGTCAGCCCTGAATCCACTTACACAACTGTAGCTTGGATTCAGGCTTTGTTGGTATTAGACGTCTGACTCTGGTTCCAGCCGAGCCTGGCTCTAAGATGGCGTGCTTATTATGGTTTCCCTGAAGGCTAACGTAACGTAAAGTAAGCCTAAGCATAGAACAACCCTTAATCATGCAACAGCACAGAATGTTTTCGCACCTCTCGCTTCGGCGAGGATAATGAGCCGCTTGTCATTTTCTCACTTTCCCTCTGCAACAGGCCTCCTGGCATTTGGTGTGAATGAGTCGGCTCTGGTCAACAAAATCTTCACAGGGATCAACCTGGTGGTGCTCGGCTTCGTCATCATCTCTGGCTTGGCCAAGGGAGATGTCAAGAACTGGAACCTCACGGAAGAGGACTACTTGACTTACAAGAACCAGACCATGACTTCGTGAGTTCTTGTGTTTGCCAGAGATGCGCGTCTCCAGGGTTACAGGGGAATTCGTCATTAGTGGTTCATTTGCTAGATTAAGAGGAAATGCTGGTTTCCGTGCCAGACCACGTTCTTCTGGTCTGTGGGACTGTAATTGCACCATGAATTTGCAGAGTCTTTCAAAGCTGAATTTGGTTATAATGTAATATTAGAAACAGCTTGATAATGGAAGTCTGTGTTTCTAGTTTTGGCACATGATGGAATATCAACATCACAATTTGATCATGAGATATCTTGACAATATGGGACCAGTTTTGATAGGCAACAAGCTAACAAGAACCCAAGTCCGAAAACATGAATGTTTTGGTTCTTTTGTTCCAGGGAAGAGATTCAGGAGCAGTTTGGCTCGGGAGGTTTTGCTCCTTTTGGCTTCAAAGGAATTCTTTCTGGAGCTGCAACCTGCTTCTATGCCTTTGTAGGCTTTGACTGCATCGCTACCACAAGTAGGTCACCATTGGGGTTTTCAAGGGAAAAAGAAAATGTGTGTCGCGTCGCGTTTGTGTGCTGTAACTAATCCCACTGTTTTTTCTGTTCCATTCAGGCGAGGAGGCCAAAAATCCCATGCGCTCCATTCCCATCGGAATCGTGGCCTCCCTCCTAATCTGCTTCATCGCCTACTTTGGCGTGTCCGCTGCCCTTACGCTCATGATGCCATACTATCTACTCAACACCTCCAGCCCCCTGCCTGAGGCCTTCAGCTACGTACACTGGGGCCCCGCGCGCTACATAGTGGCTGTCGGCTCGCTCTGTGCGCTCTCCACAAGGTTAGGACACGACCAACATTTAGTCTCGTTCTCGGAACACGCTGTTCGTGTCTCATGGCAAAATGTCCTTGAGAGAGATGTTGATGATGAACAGTTTAAACTGAATGGCTGCTTTTTTTTTTTTTTTTTTTTTCTTTCTAGCTTGCTGGGCTCCATGTTCCCCATGCCCCGTGTGATCTACGCCATGGCCGAGGACGGGCTGCTCTTCCGCTTCCTGTCTCGCATGCACAAGAAGACCAAGACGCCCGTCATTGCCACCATTGTGTCCGGGGTTGTGGCAGGTAAACTAGCATGCGGTGGATGACGATCTTACCGTCTGATGTAGAGAGTGATTGACTAATTTCTAGAACGTTCTAGAATGTTCCGGAGAAAAAGACTCCACTCAACGCGCCGTTTTCTCTTGCAGCTCTGATGGCGTTTCTCTTTGACTTGGCTGCGCTGGTGGACCTGATGTCCATTGGGACTTTGCTGGCTTACACCCTGGTGGCCGTGTGCGTCCTCATCCTCCGGTGAGCGCATGGGCGGAAGATGACCGCTGGGCTTGCGTGTGAATGGGGGGAAGGCTTTTATGCATTGTGCTCTTGTGTGGACATATGCTTGTGCCATTGTTCGCCGTTTCCGCGGATATGTTTTGACTGCGTGTGCTTTGATGTGTGTGCTCATTTTGGGACTGTTGTGACTGCAGTTATCAGCCGGGGAGTCTCGGCGCAAACCCCGGTGACCTGAAACTGGTGGAGCTGGAGCGACTGGAGAAGTCGGACACCACGGAGGGGGACAGCGGGGACGAGTTCAACCAGGAGACCGAGACCAAGCCTCTGAAGGACCGCTTCTCCGTCAGGCTCCTGCTCTTCCCCAGATGTGACCAGCCCACCAACACCTCTGGCATGATCGTCTACGCCACCACCGCCGCCATCTGTGAGTTTGCCACGACCCTGTTGCCCTCACTGTGAAACAGCCCAGAAATTATGGGGCAGTGATCAGTGCAGCAGCTTGATTCTCGTGGTCTGTGTTACTCAACCTCCCTCTCTCTCTCTCTCTCTCTCTCTCTGGTTGCAGCTGCTGTGTTCACAGCGCTGTGTGTGGTGCTGGCTCTGAAAGGGGAAGAGGTTATAAACGGTGAGCTGCAGTTTGTGATCCCAGCCATCGTGTTGACCATCATCTCCATCATCTGTGGGGTCATCATCTGCAGACAGCCCCAAAGCAATGAGTCGCTCAACTTCAAGGTCAGCTGGTTTCCATTTCATTCAATTACTCAGCAGTTCATTACAATGTGATGCTTTTTAGCGTAGCGCTCTCGTCGGATTTTAACTTGCTCTTTGCATACTTACAAATGGATTTCATGATGAACTCTTCAAACACACTTTGTAATTACCTTATCTTCTCTCTCTCTTTTTTTTTTTTTTTTTTTTTAAATTACAGGTACCACTTCTCCCCTTTTTACCACTGGTCAGTATATTTGTCAACGTCTACCTCATGATGCAGCTGGATGGACCGACCTGGGTTCGTTTTTCGGTGTGGATGGCAATCGGTAAATAACACATCTCTTCAGTTCTCCTCACATACCCATGCTGTGTATAACACACGTCAAAGCAGATAATAGAAGTGAATGAACTCCGGTAACCTTTCATCTGTAATTTCCTCCCTTTCAGGTTTTGTTATTTATTTTTTCTACGGCTTGCGGAACAGTACAGAGGGTGCAAATGACTCCCTCAAGAAGAAGGCCCCCATTTTCTCAGTGGACGAGGAAAGCGAAACGGAGGGCGTGACTCCTTAGGCAGGACTGGCGATGGAGTTGCATAAAGCGCACATTGTTTTGCTGTGTGCAAGACCAGATCTTATCAGCGCACACAAGTCCCAGTTCTTTTTAGTTTGATATACATATTTGTGATGTAATGCCTTTTATCTTTGTTTTCATTTGTCAGTTTGTCTGACAGTCTTTGTAGAAGTCAAAGGGCCCAATCAAACACTTTTTTTTTTTTTTCTCTCTCTCTCTCCCCACATTCAAGACAATTCCACTAAAGATATCAGTTCTTGTTTATGGTTTACAGTACAACATTTGATATTGGGAGCCAACACAACTTGCTGTGTATGTTGGGAGACGGTACAAATGACTAAGATGAGAGTATGTCTACATGGCATGGGATGGCTGAGGATGATAATTATCTGTTATCCAAGGTTACATGATAATGGCTTGTAGCTAGCCAAACCATTAACCAGTAATCAATCACTGCAAAACTTGCTTTCAGCATTCTCAAGCAGTTGTGAAATGAAGAGGTGACGCATTTTTTTTTGTGTAGTGTTTTGTGGTTAACTGTTACCTTTCTTTAATAACTTATTGAAGAGCATTTCAGTGTTGAGTTGTGGCGATTAGGCATTATCTGGCAACGCTTTTTTCCCAGGGCTGCTTTCACCCTTGCAACCATGACTGTATTGTTTTTATCATTTTCGTTGTGAATGGTAGTCTTCATTTCCATCTGTCCTGTGCTAAATGGGTGGAGAGGGCATTCTCACAGTATTTTCTGCACTAAAACAGGCTTGAACACATTAGGCTGATTTCCTAGACAAGGACTGATTCTGATTTTATCATCTGATCAAGATCCCTGTTTGTGAAACCAAGCCAGCAAGTTTAAAACTTGACTTTCCTGACCTTGGAGGGGTCATAATTTCTCTTAGAGAGGATCATATTTATTTTTGGCAAGATTTCCAAACAATCAATTTATTACTATTATTTGAATATTTATACAAATACATGCATGTATATTTTTGTTAAATGCATTGATATTTATGTATGGTAAAATCTGGTTATAAAGAATGAATTTCTGAATGTTTTTTTTTTGTTTTGTTTTGTTTTGTTTCTTTTCTTCAAATTGCCCCTTGGTCTGTTTTTAAATTGTTGACTTGCTATGTGAATTTAATATTCATATTGCTGCTCCAGTAACAGAAATATTTTTTTATACTATGATTTTTGGCTGCAATCAAAAATCAATGATCTATTTTATAGCTGTATATATGTTGTGGTGTATGTACAGGACAACTGTATGTGTTAAAACAGTATAGCACTACAGCTTTGGGATACTTACTATGTATATCTCTTCTTTTTTTATTGTTTTTAATTGTTCCTTTGTCATGTTGGGCATCTTTTTTTTCCCTTTTTGTTTGTTTTTGTCTTATGTTCTTATGAATATAGAGGCTTTAGCTTTGTCAGCAGTTGTCCAAGATGTAACCAGAAGCCTTGTCACAATGTGCCTGTCTGTTATTGGTTTACAGCTTATGTCTTGTATGGTTTACTTTGAATAATGCAGTGACGTCTGTTACAGCAGTGTTGACCATTCACCAGATTGTTTCTTAAAAAATTCTTAAAAATATTATTGTTTATTATTATTGGTTTGGAGTATTGACTAGTCTGTGACTATTTAATCTTCCTTTAAAAGAAGAATTGGTTATTCTGGGCGCAACTACATGGAAGTACTGTAATTGACTGTCACCAACTTCTTGACTTTAACAACGGTTGTCCAGGTTTGAACATTGTTACAGGCCACAGTATTACAGACCCCTACACTTGATGTCTGACTTGTGAACTGATATAATGTCTTTCTTTTGTCTCAGTTCTTGCACAAGCAAGTGTATACCAGTTGATTGTACAGTAAATGTTTACACTTGTTTTTTTTTTTTTCCCCTTCCTAATTTAGTTGTTAGTTGTACCTATACTCATATGTGGTCAGTTTGTGTTGTTGAACACAATTACAATGAACTTTTTATCTTAAAGTGTGTATACACCTAATACCCACTAATCTCTAGCTTTGTTTTTGACGTGGATCACTAACAACAGTAGGCTTACTGTTACATTTGGGTACAAATCAACTGTTATTTGTAAATATGTGTAAGTATTAGAAATGAGTTGTATATAGAATGAATTTTCTTTAGTAAAGCTGTTTTGACAAATTCCATCAGACTTGGGTCTTTTTTTTCTGGTATACCGGTCATTCAAATAAAACAATTATTAGACATTTGTGCACTATGCCATGTTCACAAGAAAACACATGTCACTTGTATTTGTAATGGAGTAATTTACATTGGGCATTTGCGTCTGATATAAAAACTGAAGAAAATGACTTTCCCATCTAACAAAATGGGGGCCTTGTGTAAAAACTTCAACTCCCAAAGCCTTCACGGCCGAGCTTCCTGTGTACACCGACAGCTGATTTCCGGTGTCTTTAAATTCGCTGCCATCAATCTGATGTTTTTCAAGTGGAAAAGATCTACCCATACGATGGGTAGACCCCCAGTTGTACGATAGCGTCTAATCATAATAGTTATATTGTTATGGTAATGTGATATTGTTTGTACAATTGAGGGGAAAGCAGCCGATTGCATGACTTGGTCGGTTTTCTATTTCTCTGTTTCTGTTCCTCTTTTTGTGCCGCAGTCTCAGCGAAACTAACGTTAGCTGGCTAGCCTACTGATTGCTGGTCCTAGCAGTTTTTCCCATCCCACTCCGCAGGTTTGAAGGTTGACCTTATCGCACATCTGATTCTTATTAATGTTATTGAATGTGTTTTATTTACCGTGCCCTTCGTCGGGATGAATTAATGCTATGTCGCTGTATGCTCCGCTGATGGTCAACATTAGCTGTTTGGTTAGCTATCTGTGGACGCTAGACTAGAACACTGGCGATCTTATCGCAGTTGAAGTTAGCATTTCAGCTTTTGCTAGCTTGCTAATAAGCGCCAGGGTGATTTTTTGCTGTCAGGTAAGCGTGCTATTACAGTTTGTTGTGATTTACTGGTACCTTTAGGCTGTCGCCGATTTATGCTACCGTGCGATTGAAAGAGCGCCGCAGCTGTCTGGCGTTAACGTTAACTTGCATGCATCAAAACAACCGTAGAACTTCTGTCTGTCAATTTCATCCAAATAGCTAACAGGTAGTAGCCTACTGAACTAGCACGCAGTAGACTTAAAAGTGTTCGACCTAAGAATCATTAAACTAGCTGCTAACATTGTTGTAAACGCTTGTCGCTGAATAATTTTGTTAACCTTACCTACCGAGTACTGCCATTGTGCTAACATTGTGTTTATGCGTGCATCTGGCCTGAAAATTACAGTCGTCAGCTGTTGCACTTCAGTGTCAGTAACGTTATAGGATCAAAGTTGTGTGCGTTTGCCTGATATACTGGCTGGTGTGTTGAGGTAGTAGCCTTGAATTGGTGCCAGGCAGTGGGTAGCATAGAAGGGTTGGGGGGTAAAGAGCACTGAAGCGCACACAGGCTCTTTGTGCCAAGGGTTTGCCCCCCTTCACAGCCGACGCATCACCACATCCTGTCTGCTCTCCACCTCTGCCCACAGCCATGACAACTCAAAGGGATCCCGATACGGTGAGTCTGTTGCCATTTTAACCACTGTTAATATTACTAACCCTGTGTGTTTGACACCAAGTATGCTCTGACTGTTTGCATTGTCTTTATTGCTCGCCTTTAGAGGTGAGAAGAGGGGCGTGTGTGAATACATGTTGTGCGGGAGGAGGGTCCACATGAACATGGGGCAGAGCACCTCGATTCTTGCTCAGAAATAAACATTATCCGTAGACGGTGTAACTAACATAGACGTTATTTTACAACAGTGTAGGAAAGCTTAGTTTCAGTGTCAAGTCAGAATGTCTCATTTCATTGCTTTCACTTCACTGTAAGTGAAACACACCAAGCAAGTGTTTTTGTGTGTGTGTGTTTTTTTTAGTTATATTTTAGTGTTCGCTGCTTTGTTTGTATATGAAGTGGTATTTACCAACTCTGTTGACAGTTATGGCAGTGCTAAGCAATTTTCTCTGTCTGAGAGACTCCTCTTTGTTGCATCCATTAGTATCTGTACATTTCTAAATGTATTTATTTGTTTTTGATGAGCTTAGCATGCATTTGGCTCTGAATTTAAGAAGTTAAGAGGATAGTCAAATGGGGAGGGGTTGTTATTGTCCTGTTGCTAGGGGCAACATGGCAGATTTTGTTGTTGTGGGTTTGTTTATGATTGTGTGGGTTGGGAGGGGGCAAGAAAGGGTGATGACTGTAATGATGTCAGATCCACATTGCTCCACACTGGCGCGAACACAAGCCCCAGAGTGTTGTAGGGTAGCGTGGGGAGGGGGGGTTTGCTCTGGGCACGCATGTCTCCCGAAGCCTGCGGATGAACGGCTTAGTGTTTGTAAACAGGCTGTTGCCCTGATGTCACAGTTTTTGCTGCGACCTCTTTGTTCTCTTGTCCTTGGAGAGTCCCATCTCCGAACATCTCAGACATGTGTCTGGAATGCGCATCCTCCTTACTTCCAGGGAGCGTTCCCACCCAAACAACTTTTCCCCCTCTTCCCCAGGCGAAAGCTATGTTTATATAACCTCTGTTTGTGGCATTAAGAGGTTGTGAATGTAGGCCACATGGAGCGGTAACGGCCTGTGCCAAGATGTGTGGGGTGTTTGGTGTCACAGAATGTCAGGATGTCACTCTTGAGCTCGTGAGCGGGCTCGCCGTGCTGCGGGGAAAAGGGGAGTCCCTTTCCCTTTCGCCCGGGGGTGGGGTGCAGGGGTCACGACCTGGGCTGCCAACCCCAGCTGGGGGCAGAGCAAGCCTTCACTCCCTGCTGGTCAGGCATGTGTCTGGCTCCACCAAGAGGAAGTGCAGTTCAAAGATGTGTGTGTGTGTGTGTGTGTGTGTGTGTGTGTGTGTGTGTGTGTGTGTGTGTGTGCGCGTGTGTGTGTTGCGGAGGGTTCCTTTTTAATTTCATAGTTATTCTTCCATTGTTATGCCTGTAACGCATACAAGTAATAGATGACATTTAAAGAAAAGACTAGCTTCTCGTCAGTGAAGAAATGGGATTCAGAGAGTCTCACACTTGCTATTGTGCAATATAGCCAAAGTGACTCTGGTCTCATGTTACTGCCGAGCCTCTGTGTCTGTTCATGCTGCACGTGTGGGCTTTGGGTCTCGTACTTGGCCAGCCATGGCTGCCAGACTCTTCAGGCTCGGCTCCACTCTTTCCTTCGCTCTTTGAAGTCCTGCACTCATCCTCAGCCAGATGCCAGTCATGCCCGTATAGAATAAACCTCATTAGAGGTAGAGAAATGTAGCCCTCGGGTGGTTTTTTTATGAGGAACAGCTAGAGGGGAAAAACATATTTGTTATAACATATAATGTAGGCCTACTTCTCCCTTTGGCTACAGGGGCGAATAAGCCACCGTGTTTCGAATGTTAAAGTGGGAAGTAGCTGGGAGGGAGTTGCTAGTTTGCTGTAAACTGACCTGTGCAAATCTTTTTTTGGGTAGGGATGTGTGTGTGTGTGTGTGTGTGTGTGTGTGTGTGTGTGTGTGTGTGTGTGTGCGCGCTGCTTTGATGGCCAGTGTTTGGGCATATCTGCCATCTTGTGACAGCAGCAGCAGCAGCAGCAGCAGCACTAGCAGCTGTAGTGGGATGTGAGCTTTTGATAAAGCATCAGCAAGGATCTACTAGCTATTGTTATCAAGGAACTCCCTGAAAGATTCACCCCACCCTGAGTACAAGATGGGAATCATCTCCAGCTATATCTTTGATCATGGCTAACACACTGAACTCTTCCCTTCCCTACTCCACCCCCCCCCCTCCTTGCCTGGCCTGGGTTATGCACAGGCCATGCAAATTTAATGACATGCTCCAGATCTGTCTGGGACACCTGGGGTTATCGCATTAGGCCAACAGCCCTGCTTCAAGTTTGACAGGCCTCAGCCTCAGCTACCCAACACACACACACACACACACACACATCTGAGGAGATGGGCCTCTTTGACCGGAACCCTTCCATGAATGAGGAAAGCCCAGTTCCAGGCCCAGTGAAGGAGTGGGGGTGAGGAACTGACATCCAATTAGGTGTGTCTGCACAATCCAAGCAGAGCATCCCATTAGGATGTGTTGTGGATCTTTTCAGCCCTCATGTCTGCCTAAGTGCCTACGTGTGGCCTCAGGACCTGTCTGTCTGGGAGGATGAGGACTAGATGGCTGACAACTTCTGGTTCTGGTTCTTTGTAGGTGAACCTCCGGCTCATCCTGGTCAGTGGCAAAACACAGGACTTCACCTTCTCCCCCAACGACTCGGCCACCGACATCGCCCGCCATGTCTTTGACAACTGGCCTGCAGGTGAGGGCTAATTTAAAAAAATTAATAACTTAATAAACGCAATTAATACAGAATAGTGCCGTCCCTGCCTGTCACGCGACAGTGGACGGTTCTATATGTAATTGATTCCTGACCATGCACCTTTTTCAGTACAGTATGCTCTGACAGTGCTGATGTATTCCTTCAGAACTGATGCGTTTTCATGTGATTGATGTAGTTGATGTGCCGAAGAAACACAGTTATTTCTGTCTGTCCTGGACATCTGGAGGCTTTGGCTACAAAGCCTGTTTGAAGGAGCCAAAAGTCCTTTTGTCAACACCGATTGCACTGGCTCGAAATGAGGATAAAGTAAACAAATCTGTGTGTATTATACATGCAAATTATGATCTGGCAGATGTAGCAGAAAGCTGATGACGTATAAATTCACAGGACATTTAGCAGCGTTGTTTGGACGCCCAGATGGCCCAGTAAATTAATGAGTCATGAGAACAGGCCTCACGGTTAAAGTGAGGAATTTACCGCAGTTGCTGATTCTCTGACAGTTTGTTCTAAATATTAGTGAAAGTGCAAGTGTGGAATTAAGGATTTTAATGAGGGAGGGAGAGAGAGAGAGAGAAAGAGAGAGGGAGGGAGGGAGGGAGAGAAAGAGAGAGGGAGGTAGGGAGGGAGGGAGAGAGAGAGAGAGGGAGAGGGAGGGTGGGGGGGAGGGTGGGAATGCTGTGGCCAAATGACCAGTCCACTGGGACTGCAGTTTGAATCCTTTCCCAACCCCATCCCATTTCTCTTCTTCCCACTTTCTTCCTCACACTGTTCCCTGTCCGGTTTGAGGAATTGCACAAGTACATGGATGCATGTACTGTATGTATGTATGTATGTATAAAAAAAGGATTTAAAAAGATGGTCACACTCAAATCGACATGTTATCAAAAAGTGACAGCTCAGACTGTGTGTGTGTATGTGTGTGTGTGTGTTTCCTCTCTCTGATGTTTCTCTGTGCCGGTGTCCGTGGTGTGCAGGTTGGGAGGAGGAGAGCGTTAGCAGCCCCAGCATCCTGCGCCTCATCTTCCAGGGACGCTTCCTGCACGGGAACGTGACGCTCGGAGGTGAGCACCCCTCTGTCTGCTCCTGCTGCCTACTCCACAACACGCCTCACACAAGCCCCACAAACCGCAGCGTCAGCCCCTGACTCAGCCACTCCACGCATGTCCCTGCACACTTGGGCAAGGCGAGGCAAAGGCACAGGCAAAGGCACAGCTGTTTTATTTGCATAGCGCACTCAACCAACACGCACAGAGCGCCAGTCTGCAGTACATACACACATAGCAACAGCATTCCTAGTGAAGATTGGAGTGGAAATGAAGGCAGACGCCGAAGGAAAGGGAAGTCACCGTCTTGCACATGCGTTCGCTGCTTATAGACGTGGCCCTATAAAGGCTGCAGTAGGAGTTAAACTCTTGAGCATTTCTGATGCCGATTGGGAAAATGAGAAATCGCTCGGCCGTTGCGGTCAGTAAGGTCATTCTTGGTTGCTTGCCTCAGGAGCATTACGGACAAACAGATTTACTGGTTGCCAGTTGTGCGTTGTGGTGAAAATGTCCTCAACTCAAGTGTTGTCTAGGGGAAAAAAAAAAATGAAAGGCAATTAAAATGTTCGCCTTTTTCTCTTGGACAGCTCTGAAGTTGCCCCCTGGCAGAACAACTGTCATGCACTTGGTTGCCAGAGAGACCCTGCCGGAGCCCAACTCCCATGGTAAGCCGCCAGACTGTTCCCTAGGCAACCATCGCCTCCTCCTCTACCTCCTCTTCCTCCCTCTCCTTCTCCTCCTCCTCCTCCAGACGGGGTCAGATCCATCCGTCTTCCTCTAACCGCACTTTTCTCTCCTCAGCAGCTTGGCCGTGTCCGCTGGCTGCCAGGCTTTGATTACTTCCAACGTCTCCAGTGCAGAGAACAGCCAGTTCACTGAATTCCCCTCTTTGTGGTCCCTTTCATCCAGCGCTGTGGATAGTTGGAGCGCTTCGGCTCAAGTGCATGGATACCAGGAGACTTTTATTTATTTATTTATTTATTTATTTTTTATTCTCTTTTTTTATTATTATTGAAATATTCCAAGACCCTGTTTACATGGAGACGCTTTAAGTAATGTCAAGACGTGTTAGTTTTGTGCTCAAGAATCCCGAGGCCTGTAGTCAAAAGGAGCGGGGGCCAGCACTATTCGGGAAATGTGGTTTGCATTTGAATTAAGGCTTCGGTCTCCTCGTACCATTTTGATACTCATTTAGAACGATGTTCAACTTTCATACATTTCATCGACCACAAATGAATGTGCGATTTAGTTCCGTTTCAATCATGTGGTTATGCTTAAATTGGTGCCTAAAGACAACCCTTGAAAGCCCCTTCACCTCATAAACGGTTTTGTGTGGCCCGTATTGTCTTTGTAATGAGCCTTATCAGGTTTTGTGAGAAAATGAGCTCGCAAATCAACATAGAGAATAGGGGCCAACTTGTCATTAAAGCAGTCTTTCATTCGACTGTGTGTCTGTGTGTGCGCACGTGCGTATGTGTGTGTGTGTGTGTGTGTGTGTGTGTGTGTGCGCGCACACTTGGACTTGGACAACTGCTGCTTCTCTGTTGGTCAGCTTTTGCCTCAATCACCAGACTAGTTAGACTAGATGAGTCTGTGGGTTTCATGTGTTTTTTTTTTCCCCAATTTCCTATGAATTTGTAACTTTCTGTTTACAGTGGCAGCTGCATGCCTTCCTTTGACACCTTGTAATCATGGCCTGTGTTGCTCTCATAACGCACACAAGATTGCGTGTAGACTCCCCAGTGTTGACTTATGGACTGTAGCTCTGATAATGCACACAAGATTGCGTGTAGACTTCTCAACGTTGCCCTGTCAGCTGTTATGCAATGCTGCAGCTGGGGCACCTCGTTCTCTTCCTCTATCTGAGGCTCACAGCTGATTGGGCCCTCCGCCCAAGATAGACAGACACACGTGACCAGGTGTGGCTCAACACACCTTTGCAGAGCCAAGAGCATGTGTCTCTCTCTATCTCTCTCTCTCTCAACAAATGTTTAAACAGCCGGGTGTAAGCTTATTTACAGTGTGGAGCTTTGGTGAATGCTTTTGATCGTGTTCTTCCTGTCACATGACTTGACCGGCGGCCTATCTCTGTTCTCCCTCCCCAGGCCAGAGGAACCGGGAGAAGACCACAGAGAGCAGCTGCTGCCTATTGTTGTGAAATAAAGAGAAGCAAACAAACCCAGTGCTCCAAAAAGGACCCAACTATAAGTACATCCGACTTCAACCCTACGTCCCATCTCACACCTCGGCCTTCACCCCTCATAGGCCCCTCAGTCTGTCCACCCATTGTGTGCTTTTGAGGTGATATTTTTGTTTGTGTTTTTTTTTTCCCCTTTTTTTTTGTTTTGTTTTTTTGTTTGCCTGAGAACTTTCAGCTGAATGGACCGGACCCTTGCCTTGCTCTGACACTCTTTCTTGTCTCTTTTTTCCTTTTTGTGCCAAGTATTAATATGAGAGATTTTTGTGTTGTTGCCAAAATTCGCATCAGGATTTTATCCTAGACTGTGTGGAGGAAGAGAGGGGGGGGAAGAACTGTACAGAATGCTGCCAACAGGAGGCCCCACCATAGTGATGTGACAGGGGGAGGAGGAGGAGGAGGAGGAGGAGGAGGAGGAGGAGGCAATGGCCAGCCAGGAGCAGCTCTCCAGCAAGAGGAAGCTGCCACGTGAACGTTCCCTGCTCAAGGATACAACTGCCCCCCCACCCCCCCATACACACACAACACGGTGGACCTTCTCTCTGTCTCTACCATAATGCTCTACAGCCTTAGGGGACTGCAAATCATGCTTCTAACTGTCCTTAAGGGGCATGAATCTGATCTGCGTTTGAGAGTGTGTGTGGTCTGCAGTGGGAGACCTTGGACAGTACTTACCTTGGAACTTCATTGGAATTTATTCTGTGTGTTTTTCATGGTCTTAATCTCACACTATAACCCCCCATCTCTCTCTCTCTCTCTTTCACACCCAGTCTGTCGTTCTAGACTTGCCTGTTAGAAAGTGCCACGTGTCAAAAGCACCCCCCCCCTTCCCTCCAAATATGAATCTGCCATTTGGTGTAACTTTACCTTGTGAAGGACGCTTCTTTGCAGTGGAAATGATGGAGTGATTGATCTGTGACCAGTGGGGTTCATCTCTGTGCCGACCCAGTTGCAGAAGAGTGGTCCCGAGGGTCCTGTTTCAGAGAGATAATAATAATTAGATAAGCGAAGGCGAGCTAGTGGCGGTGGCGTTGGTGTTTACGACCGCGTCAACACCGATGCACAGCGAGGTCTTATAAGTGTTTTATTTGGTGTGGGTGTGTGTTTGGGTGGGTGTGTTTGTTTCTTCCCTTGAACCCCATGACATCCCTTTTTCGTGAAGTGCAGTGAAGATGTGTGGTTGCATGAATTGACTACCAAAATGGCCGCAGTGCAAAACAAAGTGTCAACAACAAAAAAGACAGCCAAACACAAAAACAAAGGAAGAGGCGTCACTCTGCCCCCATGGTTGGGGTGACACGCTGCCATTTTGTCTGATCTTTGCCAACCACGCGTGCCCCCAGACGAGACGTCTGTCTGCTGGCAGAGTCCCTCAGGGGCGTGGAAGCCTTCTGAGGGGTAGAGCCAGCCAGGCAGTCAGACAGGCGGGCAGGCTTTGGGGGGCGGGGGAGGCTTAGAGGGGAATGGGAATGATGATCAGGCTTTGTGTACCCACTGTCTTTTTTGCCCCCCCCCACTCCTCACCCCCCTTCTTTTGGTTGAAAAGGGTTAGCCTCACTCCACAACCTCTCAACCCCAAGGTGCCAAGGAGATGCAGGATCTCCGGATGGTTGGATTTCACTTTATTATTATTATAATTATTGTTATTATTATGATTATCATATTTTTTGTGATTGTTGAAATAAATATTAATGATAGAAGGTCTTTAAAAAGGAAATCTTTTAATACGTATTGGTATTGCATTGTATTGCTACACTTGCTACACAAAAAAAAAAAAAAAACGCTTACTGATGTTGATTGAATGAGATAATTGTCCCAAGGGATATATGTATGGATGTGTGTGTATGCACGAGCGAGTGTGTGTGTGCGCGAGCGTGTGTGTGTGTGTGTGTG
>JASCQY010000072.1:2557988-2570133 GCA_030264315.1 Sardinella tawilis | reverse complement strand
CCCAGATATAGACCCCTGAAAGAAAGAACTCTATAGCCCATTATTGGCCTTCTCAGCTTACAGCGCCAAACAAGTCCTCCATTTTGGTGGCTAACTGGCTGAGCACCTTAGCAATGCTAATGGGCCACAGTGTTGCACTCTGGGTATGAATAGAATGGCACAGGCGCTCGCTCTCACAGCACACAGGCTTTGACTTGTGCGCTCCAAGTCGGCCGTTTCCATGGAGATTTGTCGGCATGCTAGTTCACACATACTTTGCGCTAAGCCACACATACGGAATCTTTACAGTTTCCTCTCAAGCTGAATCAATTCTACACTAAGTCCCTCGGCAGTAATTGGGTTCAACCAAGCAAGCAGCTACTCTAAACTAACCAAAAGACGCCCTGAGGGTGTGTGTCTAGCGCTTCTGTAAAGCAACCCCCCTCCCCTCCCCTCCCCTCCCCTGCCAAAACAGCTTCTGGATTTGAGCGAAAGTGTCAGGCCCCCGGTGCTGGGAGTGGATTTGATGCGGGGACTGTTTGTGTAGAGCAGAGGCAACCCTCTGCACATTTCTAAGGAGTGAGGTGGTGGTGGACTGCAGGGAGCAGCTCCAAATTTAGCCCCTCACGTGGAGCCTATTTAATTGAGCGTCTGCAGTGTTTGCACACACACTGCGAATCATAACGTACGGAGCGACCGACTTCCACTCAACGCCGGACACTGACCATCGTGGGAGACAGACCAGCCAGGCGTTGACCACGTCTCTGATGTCCGAGGTGACGGAAAGAGAATTCTGGATGGATGAGAGGCTCAACCTCCCCACTCCCCACACACTCACCCTCACCCTCCTCGGTGCACCATGCACTCTCCAGTGCACCACTAACCCCCCCCTCCTTCCCCTACCCTCCCTGGGTCTGAGGCGTGAAGCCAGGACAGGTCAAGAACAACAAGCCTACTGTAGAGGGAGTTGGGAAGGGTCCAGCTCACTGTATTACAGCTTCAGTCGGGTTGGAGACTGACTGTCCTGTTAGGCAGACTGTGATGTTTCTCTTTTGTTGTGTTTTGTTTAAGGCTGTGCCTGTGCCCCAGCTCTAATAACAGGCTGGGCAGGACCAGAGTGCCCGCATGTGACTGCATTTCAGGACTGGTTTCCATTCCAGCTGGAGGTGGCCGACGCAGGGACTCGCTCGGAGAGCTTGAGAGAGAGAGCATGCCCCAGACGAATAGAACAGATGGTGGCTGGCCAACACACACACACACACACACACACACACACACACACGCAAAGGGGATTCTCTCTCGTGTGCCATGATGAGCCCCCCCCCCCCATGTGTGTGATACTATCGCTGTGCTTTGCTTTGGTGTGGTTCCTCCTCATCCGTTCGCACATGCTCACTCTGGACCTTTCCCAGACCCGGGCCTGAGCTCTGGCTGCCCCCACAGGACTGAGCTGCTGAGCCCACAACTTCCTGGTGACTCACTCACTGCCTAATTGTCTCTCCCGATGTCTCCACAACAAAGTGTCCATATCACCAACACGAATGACCTGAAATGGCCCATGTGCAGGACAGGATACAAGCAGTATGTGATGTCTAATGTGTGAAGTATGTGTGAAACATACATCCTTGTATAACCATTGCATCGTAAAGAATGATTCCCAGAAGTCATTTGCATGCCAGGGCAGAGTACGGACATTTTTATGTACGGACATCGAGGAACAAACAGCTCTTGACAGATGTTCATTGAGATTTTGAACTCTGTGGCTTGGGGTTTTTCTGAAACACTTCCTGTGTGAGTAACACATCTGTCTCAGAGGCGTGGTAACCATGAGGACAGCCTCTCCACTGGACACAAGGAGAAAGTCTCAAATACCACATATCGACATGAGGTGTGAAAGGAGGACTTCAGTAAGATCAAGGTCAGAAGGTTATGCGAGTCAGTGGACCTGCCAACTTGGCCACAACGTGCCCAGACATCTCTGGAATTCAGCTAGCTAGTGGACTGTTGTTGACCCTCAAGGCTAGTCACTTACCTTACCACTTACCTATTTCATTTTCACAGTTCAAATGTTTCTTTACCATTAAATCCAGGATACTGTATTATCTCAATGGTATATAAAAGATGCATTTTTTTCTGGATGTGACTGGATAAAATTCTCTGTACTCTACTTCCCTACTTTTGGTAATTTTATTCCCTGGATATTCACCAGAAGCACAATGAACTTGACCTATAATTGCTGGTGATTTCTATAGAAACCTGAACCCTCCCACCCATCCTTTAAGTTATGAGAAGTCAGAGTCCTCTGGTCCAGTAACGGCACTAGGACCGCGTGAGCAGGCGCAGCAGCGTCTACTTGTCTATTCGCTACGGCCGCAGCGGTCCCACAACACTTTTAGTCGCCTGTCTCTCGTGGGACGAAGAATCTGTACTATCCCATACGAGCAGAATATGCTACTTTGAGTTTTCCACCATTTGAGGAAGTGAGGCGGACAACTCGGTGCACTGCCTGAACCGTCATCGATTCAGATATTATCGCAGTCGAATTTTGGGGAGATCAGCTGGACCTGTCAAAATCTCGGGCGAGATGGGACTTCACTTGAGAATTAACCTACCCGGTGTTCACGAGGAAGAGGGGCATGACTGAAATTTGAACGAATGTCGTTTTGGACTTTCTTGTCAGGTAGAGTACCACCCTTACATTCAGAATGAACAGTAGCCATGCATGCACAATGGCTCTTCTGGCCATCTTCGTCGAAAATAATTTAATGCGTAGTCTGTTGAAATAAACTATGTGTGGAATGGAAATTTGCCTACACCAAGGGCTCCTTATGCTCTTCTGTCAAACTATTGTATTCAGAATTAAGTCTGTTTAGTATGGAATGCATGGGAACAGTGAACGAACTTTGACGAGTCTACAGTTTTTTTTACGGCAAAACGGTTTGTGTAACCGTGTAGAAAGTGGGGACTGGGCAAACAGAGCTTGTTGTCTGAAAGTTTACCAACAACGCAAGGAGTGGACACGGGCTTGCGGAGTAGCCTAGGCTATTCAATCAAGATTTCCGAGATAACAAAAGACAACGAGGTGGGTGGGTTGGTGAACAATGCTGTGGTCTGGGAAACAGGTTGCTCTTTGGGAATTCCACAGGCGTCACAAGGGGTCAAAGATGCATTAAAGAGGCAATCTGGTCATGGCTGATGGAAATTAATGTGTGACGAGCCAGGGCCAAATGTGGACATTTTGTTGTGATAATAAAGGGCTAATTACCGGAAAATAGGAATTTGGAACTCACTCTTTGCTTAAGGACCAGTTAGCTTATCTATTATTTGTTTTGTAGATCTGATCTCGTGACAGTATATTTTTAACATTTTTTTTACCAGATGACATTGGCTACTTTAGTCTAAATTCTAGCAGTTTAAAACCAGGTATTGAAACATTGTTGAAGATGCCTAATTGGTCATTACTCCTCTGTCTGGTGCGCCATACATCATGGTGTTTTATTATTGGTCTACACACAGACAAGAGTGCTTAGTCACTCACAACCACTAAAGGCTAGATCCGTGTAATGTGGAGTTATGGAGTGTGCGCTGGTTGACCCCTCGCCTCCTCTCCTGGTGTTTAGCTCATCAGGATCATGTCTCAACCTGTGCTGAACACCTGCGCCTACTTCAGCCACAGGACCCTGCGGGCCCGTAGTCTAACACCATAGATCTCTTTAATTGATGTCAGTAGACTCACTGGATGTGGGTGTGAAAGAAGACACCCACGCATGTTATGGCTACATTTGAGACAACGGAATAGCCAGTGCTCATCTTAATCCTTTGCACTCTCCGCGTAATGCATGTTCTCCCTTCAATTACGCATATCGCTAAGAAAATGTATTGATTATTTAAGATCCAATACAGGCTTTGTGTGTAGCCTATTACTCACAAGGAATTGTAAAGCATTTCTTTATACCTCGTCATTTACACAAGTCTGTGTGATTATGCACATGGAGTGTCGATTGCACTCAAAAGTGTTAAATATCATTATCATAATATCAAGTCCCTTGAATCTTGAAGCAACAAATTACCCTGTAAAGCTCCTTGTAGCAGTTGCCAGTTAGAGTGATGGGTATTTGTTTTATCTCAGATGCTTGTATTCAGCGACATGAGACAATTGTATTGTTAATTGGAGCTGTATAAATATAATTAAATTGAATTATATTTCATCATCTCACCCAAATATGCTTTATGGTACTCAGTACCAGTACTCAGTACAAGCTTCAGATTGAATGTGTATAAAGCTTATGCTGTGATTGGGGTCTCATGTGTTTATAAATAGGAGTTGTCAGCCTTTGTCTGTCAGTGTCTGTGCTGCCTTATACTGCACTTTACTAGATATCCATGCTTTCAGTGGATACCCATTCTCTTTTTACAGTAACACTGTATATCAGGCAGTTTTACATGTCTTACAGAGGCAAAGACACACACACACACACAACCCCAGGTGGAACAAGGATTACGACATAGTTGAAATTAATATTCCTTGAGAAGCCGACAGGCTGACTAGAGATGGGGCAGTGCATGGTGTGTGTGTGTGTGTGTATGTGTGTGTGTGTGTGTGTGTTAATAGAGGTATAATTGCTATGGCCTGCAGCGAATCATTTGAAAGTATGGCAGTTGGATGAATTGGAAAGGATATGAGGAAGACTGCCATGGTATGTGTTGGCCTGCTGAACGTGTTGAATTGGCACCCAAGGCTGATCATTAATCAGCTATCTGCTGGTCGTCGAGCCTGAAACGTGGCACATCCACCGTTGCCAGGGGCAGTGTGGGCACCAAGTTTTACAAGCCGAGCCGAGCTGTGCTGACGAGATGTTTTTTTGTTTTTTCTGGATTATGAGGAAAAGACCCCCAGGCTTATTTTCAATGTCTTTGTCTCTGCAGGACACCCTAAGAACCGCCACGGCCCTTGATCTCTCAGCGATGTCTTCCCGTGTCCTCTGCTCCTTCCTGCCCCTCTGTGTGCTGCTGGCCCTGTCCCAGGTGCCCAGTGGCCTGTCCCACCAGCCCCATCCCCAGCCCCAGCCCCAGCACCAGCCTGCCCCCTCCCACATCCCCTCCCTGGTGGCGCACACCCCTCTGCCCCTCTCCCGCTCCCGCTTCAGTGCCCAGGCCCAGCTGGACTTCACCACGCACTGCAATGCCAGCTGCTTCCACCGGGGGGAGCAAGTGAGACGGGAGGAGCTGACAGAGCAGTTGGCCTTCGAGACGCTCTACTCCAACGGCTCGCGCACCCTGACCGCCGTGGACTTGGAGGAGGAGGGGGAGGACGAAGAGCTCCCTCCAGTCCCACGGCCGGCAGGGCGGCGGCGCAACTCCGCCAGACGTTCCCGCCGTCAAAAGCGGCAGATCTATGGGGCGGACGGGCGCTTCAACATCCGAGGCGAGCACTTCCTGTTGGATTACCCCTTCTCCACGGCCGTGCGGATCTCCACCGGCTGCACGGGAGTCCTGGTGTCCCAGCGACACGTGCTCACCGCCGCCCACTGCGTGCATGATGGGAAGGATTACGTGAAGGGGGCGCGCAAGCTCCGGGTGGGCTTCCTCATCCCACCCACCGCCACTACCGCCCTGGCCGCCAACGTCACCCTTCCCAAGGCCGCCCTGCCCAACGCCGCCCCCTCCAAGAAGCCTCTGGTGCGCTGGGTGCGCGTCAAGCGTACGCGCGTTCCCAAGGGCTGGATCCAGGGGCCTCAGGAGGTCAGCATGGATTATGACTACGCCCTGTTGGAGCTTCGCTGGCCCCATCGCAGGCCCTTCATGCGCATGGCCGTGGCCCCCTCCGCCCAGGACCTGGCCGGCAAGCGCATCCACTTCTCGGGCTTCGACAGCGACCGGCCCGGCGAGCTGGTGTACCGTTTCTGCCCGGTGGAGGACGAGTCCAACGACCTGATCTACCAGCACTGCGACGCACGGCCCGGGGCCAGCGGCTCCGGAGTGTACGGCCGCGTGTGGGACGACCGGCTGGAGCGCTGGGAGAGGAAGGTCATCGGGATCTTCTCCGGACACCAGTGGCTGGAGATTGACGGGGAGAACCGGGATTACAACGTGGCCGTGCGCTTCACCCCACTCAAGTTTGCACAGATCTGCTACTGGGTGCACGGCAACCAGGTGGACTGCACTAGAGACTGATGTGAGGCCGCACGATTGGTGACAATATGGCAGTGTCTGTTGAATTGGGATGGTCCGTCTGTCTGTGGAGAGATGCGAGGTGTTTAAGGCAGCACAGTGGAAGATGTCCCATAGTGTCAATAGCACCATTCAAGACTAAGACGATACCCAGTTTGTGAATAAGCGACATAGGGTCTTGATCCTACCCAGTCAACAGTGTTGGATAGCGCAATATCAAGCACTCTGGGCGCACCTTGGCAATATCACAGACTTCATTACCCATCTTAAACGTCAAAATAGCCGAAGAATGAGTTTGAAGCCCCTTTTTTAAAGTAAAAGAACAGCTGGTGTTGCTTTAATGTGGTTTTAAGTCTATGTTTGTCTTTGGAGAACACTATTATCCCCTAAAATATTTTTCTATACTTTATTTAATCCAAATTGGATCTGAGAATTTGTGTCCCAATTCCCCTGTGCCTTATCAGCATTTCATGCTTTGTACCCAGAGCCTCTCTTACAGTGCCTTTTGCTGAATAATGAAAATAACGTCTAATGGCTTTGTGTCAGTCTCGTGATGTGAGTGATAATCTCATTTTGCTCTTTTAATTGAATATGCCCACAATGTCGTCCTGAAACCACTTGTAGGGGAGATCACATGGACCAGTTGTTTTGATTTAACCTTTACTCATTGTGTTTCGAGCTACACCTGTAATTTTGATGTTTTGTTCTTGTATCCTGACTCGCTGGTCATTGACATTTCACCCTTTTTATTTCTGGTTATAATGGTTCATACTCAGTTCAGCAAATATAGTAGCAGAGGTATTACGTGTGACTGCTTAAAATTGATAGCTTCAAAGGGCATGGTTTTGGGGGAAACTTATGTTGGATATGAAATTATTTAAAATGCTTCTATTTTAATTAAAGATGTCTATCTGAAATGAATGCCTTGTACATAATTATACAGCCAACCGTATGACAATTGTAAAAATGTCAGTCTGTAAAACTAAAAGGAGGCCAGCATCATTCTTTCTTGTACAAATGGGTGTGTGGTGCCCTCTTGTGGTCAGACTTGAACACTAGCAGCACTAAACTGGATTTTGAGAGAGGCAATAGTGTCATGACACAGACAATAAACACTAACAGGTTAGCCACCAAATAAATTGGACGACTGGATTTTTCTCAAAAATTCTCTCTCGAAAATGAAGTCAAATGGCCATGCAAGTCAACCCTGGTGGCAAGACAGTGAAGCAGGGGTCTCCAACAGGTAGCTTGGGAGCTACCAGTAGCTCGCCACCTACCTAAGAGTAGCTCTCCCAAGAGTCAAAATAAGCATAAATAAATTTCAAAACATGGTCACAAAAGGTATTAAAATCTGAAGTCAAATCAAAACATCCTGCCCTGTCACCCACTTTTACTTTTCTCTGATGAGATTTTATGTTGGTTGTGCACACCAGATTTGGCTATAATTATGAAAAATAAATGTGCCATAAATTCAAATGGCACATTGCACACGTGAGTAAGGATGCAGTCAAGGATGGTAAAGTAATATCAGTAACACCAGTGTTACAGAGCAGAGTGGCTCTCAGCCATGCTCACTTTGTCAAAGTATCTCTTCAAGAACAAAAGGTTGGAGACCCCTGCTGTAAGGTTGTGAATTGCAAATTGTTCGCAAGATGAATGGTGTTTTCATTACCAGCCATAGTTACCAATGAGGAAGAGCGGATTCACAGACTTTAAACACAAAATGGCAACCATACAAATCTAATGTCCATCAACCAATACAGACATTGAGGTCATATCACAGCATCAAAGGCAGTTTTTATGGATGAAGGAGTACATGATATGTTCACCACAATCCCACTGGGAATGAGAGTCTGCCATTGGATGTGCACAGCAGTCCTCCTAGACATCATAGGTGTAGCAGATAGCAGATATGCCACTGGTGATGAATAGGTTCCAAGAAAACCGAGAACAAACACAGAACACACAAAATCGAGAACCAAAAACAAAAACACTGGACTTCTGAAGGGGATTACTAAGACATGACAATGAGACCAATTTAAAACAACTTAAAACTGAAAAAAAAGAACAAACGACTAGTGTGTAACAATTGCTACATTGTGTGAAAATGCATAAGTTGCTACCCAAACAAATCCCACTTTCATGACATTTAAAGACAGGATTTTAAAACTTGGATTAAATGTGCATACCGGTATTGAATGTTTACTGACCAAGCAAACACTTCTGTTCTACAAGATCCAACTGTGAGACTGCATTTAGTGTCAAGTCAAATTCTCCCTCAATGTCACAGTGTACACTCAGAAAGCAGTTTGAAAATCAAGAAAAGACCAGGAGTAATTTAGTGCCTTTTTTATTAGAGATAAGGAGACAATACAAAACATCCACAAGCCAATAACCCTTGTAAGATCTGTACACAGGCTGTTCAAACAGTCACTCCCCAACAACCTTCAGCTTCATCTCAAACAGACTTAACCTACCAGTTCCTACTTTTTTTCCATTTTTCATGTCTTCATTTTTTTTTTAACACAAGTGAAGAGAATGTGTTCAATATTATTACAATGATGCCCTGGATTGAAACTTGGAAAGGGTTGTAAAATAAAAAAAACAAAACAAAAACCTGACAAAAAGGGCTAGGGTTGGGGGATAAAAGGCTATGATTTTTCAAAAATTATATTAAAAAAAAAAAAAATCCCAGAATGCTTTGTTCACGTGCAATCATTCTCTTGGAGTGAAATGTTTCTCTCTTTATACCTCCTATAGTCAAGTGCACACACATACAAAAACATACCAAGAGGTTTGGCAAAAAGGAAAATAACAAAAACGGTGAGAAACCGCATTTGCAGAATTCAATTGTTGTAAATTGCAGCAGTTGCTGCCCTGTCCCCGACTCTCCAGCACTGTACTGAAACCCAGAAAAAAAAACAAAAAACAAAACAAAAAAAAAACAAATCTGTCAGCACATATTAATTTCTCAATAGTTATAATCATTCTCCTTCATTTTTTAAAAATCTTTTCAATGTCCATTTCCTTTTTGTTTTTGTTCCTTGAATATGAACCGGAATGACAGCCTAAAATTGTGTGGAGTTTGGAAACTGTCACCCTCACCCACCCCATCCCACAAATATGGACCCCTTACAGTCCCTCCAGACATCGTGGCTCGCCCACTGCCCTACCCAGTTGGAATGAACAGCTAAGCCCCAAAGGGAGGTCGTCCTCATTCATTGAGGGCCTTCCCTTCCAAGGAGACCACCGATGTGCCGCCCAGCTTCTCAGCCAGACTCCTTCTGTCCTTGATGTCGTCCAAACCGTTCAATTGCCACTCGTGTTTGATGCCTGCCAAGTGAAGCACATGCAAGTACACAGGCATGAGAGGTTATAAAATATCTTAAGGTAGGGGAAAAAACAAACAAACAATAAAAGACGATTTACCTGTGAACTTTTTCTTGATGGCATCCTTAGAGCTAGCGTAGATCATCTTGCTTTTCAGGGGAGCCGTCTCTGGGGCCCTGAAAACACACAGCAAAAGTGACGCTTTAGGCAAGAGCTTATAGCAAACACACTCCTCCAGGCCAAGATAAAACCCAGCAGAAGTCTTTAAGAATTCCTCACACCAACATCCATGAGTTTTTGGTTTAAAACAGGAGTCACAATATGGATCCTACACACACAGCTATGAAATACATACAATGCATTTCATGCTTTTCCAAACACTGCTGCATACTCTGATCATAAAATTTGACCTGAACCCTTCATCATGGTCAACTAGCTTTCCCATCTCACTGACGGGGGCTCCAACACTCACCAGAAGATAAAGACAAGGTCCTCTTTCTTGGTCTCCTTGGTCTCGAACGTGGCGTCATAGAGGGCATAGCGGCAGTCGTTGCTGGGCAGCATGTTGATGAGCTTGGTGTAAGGATCGCCCTCATCGCCCTGCAGGATCTCACGGCCCTCCTCCACGATAATCTTCTTCTCGTCGCTGCTCAGGCAGAAGAGAACCACCTTCTTCCTCTTCTTCTTCTCGTCCTCGCTGAGGTTGGCCTTGCGCACCTTCATGTCGTTGAAGAGGTGGAGCACATTCTCGTCTACTTTAACCCCAGATGCCTGACACAGAAACACAACAGCAAGGTAAGTCACGTCCCCAGAGAAACTGCATGGCAACATGCCCTTGTATTCCACCAGGCTTAAACTGAAACCAAAACTGATTAAGGCCCATATTTACTTTGCTACAGTAACAGGTCATAAGAAATTGTAGGCCCCCCCGTCAGCTCGCAAATGCCATTTTTTAAATATGACGCACAACTTCTTAAAAAGGAGACTGCTCAAGATGGTCGGGCCAATGGAAATTTGGAAATGTCATTTGTCTGGAGGCTGCACTTGCAACCAAGAGCCACATGGTGGCAGCAGACAGCTGAACCCGATTGGAAACTCTTGACAATGGACGTCAAACTATAAGGCAGGTACTGAGAGGCAGACGCCTGAAAATGAGGGGTCCAGCAGCATCAGTCTCTGAAGACGGAGGGATGAAAACAAAGATGATAAAGCTTTTGTTTACTGAACCTACATGACACATCACCCTCTTCTCCAGATCTTGGTCAAGATTTTGAGCAACGTTGTCCCCCCTCCTCCCCCCCTTTCAACCACCAAAGGATGGGTTTGGTGCAGCACAAAGCTCACTATTCATCTCTGGGATCACGTGACTCCCACAGTCACTGACAGGGTGGCGTGGCATCAGAAACTGACTAGCGCCAGGAACAGAAGCACTTCCTTAAATGTTTTACAATGCGCAACCAAACCTTGATTTAAAGACTGGAGAGAAAGAGAGAGCGCGTGCGTCAGCTGAGCAGAAATGGAGCCTTAGAGCACACAATTAAAAAACACGCCTATGGCAATGGATTTACAGTTGCCGGCCATCTTGGTCTTAAATTAACACTTACTTTTGCTTACAAGAACTATGGGCTACGCTAAATACCATTCTAAGATATACGAAGGTGTACTGTGAGTGCACAGGGAAAGGGGAGGGGGGGGGACAAGAAGTTGAGACAGAAAAGACCTAGCCACTGAGACACACAATACAGCTTCTGTCAGAGTCACCAACAAACAGTCTGAGTCACATCAACACCATAAACTCCATACAGGTCTTCTGACTTCCATTAGTTTACGCAACAGGAGACAAAGTCCACAGGCACAGGGAATTAAGCAGAAGGTTAACAGCCAACAGGGCACAACCCAGCACAATGCCCTGCTCTGCCTATGGCAGAGAATGAGGGGCCCCAAAGATCACCACAAGGCAAGATGGGGCGAAAAAGACGACCGCCGCAGGGAGGAAGTGCTAAGGAAGTGAGCTGTTGAGGCCGCTCACACTTGCCCCAGCTACAGCAAGGGCCTTCGCCCAGTCTTGTGTGTATGTGTGTGTGTTGGCCCTTCAAATTAAAGTTCAAAGAGCACTTCCTCATCTGCAGACAGGCCTCAGGTTGTGGAGGGGCCAGGGCTGGGCAGCAGGGTGACCCACTTTGAAAGGAATGCGTGTGTGGTGGTGGCGAAGGGGTGTGGAGAGCTTTGCCAAGGGTGTGAGCACACAGACTGGTAGAAAAGTGAGCATGTTCAGGCACCTCGCTTGGAACACATACGGACTGTGTCTGCAGTGGCACAATCCTGACACATGACACAATCACATTCATATTTTACAACTGGTTGTGTTGTGGAGCCCTGGCCAGGACCAGCACAGGCTATAGTGTGAATATGCTGTAACCCAGGGCCATTGAACACAAGGAACAGGCCCATCAACAATGAAGCAAACAGGAAGTTAGACAAATAAATACACAGAGACAGCAAAGCCAACAGCTAACCCCGTCCAATAGGTTACGGGGCCTAGGGGCTACAACCATCTATAGTCATACACAACCAAGTGACGTTATCAACTTCTCAGGGTTCAGGTAACATCCCAACATAATACACCGGATACTCATACCCTGGAAGAACAGAAATTGAGATGACA
>JASCQY010000072.1:2520498-2547027 GCA_030264315.1 Sardinella tawilis | reverse complement strand
CCTCCTCGGAGACGAAATCCTCTTGGCTTTAGCTAGACTATATGACGGAGTCAATAGTCGGCTTTCGCCTAGGCTAGCTACACGCATGGGACAATAATATTTGTGCTTGTTGTATCCCTTGTGTACGTCTCGTGAGGGGAAAGGCCATCAATGGACACTCATTTAACACAGGAAACGGATGCTGAACACTAGCTTCCCGCTTCACATACGCCAATAAATGAGAGTGGCAGTAAGAGACTACCATCTAACAGTCAGACTTCCTTCCATCCCCTGCTGCTTTCATAGAAAGCCAAACAATGATCTACGTATATGATTCAAGGTTCATCCCACCCCTGGCCCCGGCTCCCAATAGCAACCATATCAACTGGCTCTGATGCTACACTCACGCAGACCTATCTCTGCAACGAGGCTAAATCTAATGTCTGTGTGACTCCTATGACTACCAGCAATAACTTAGTACAGCACAGTGCAGTTTTTAACATCAAATCAACTGTCTGACAACTATGGTACATACCTGAAAGGGCTTCAAAAAGATTTCATCCATTGCAAGGCGTCCATACTCTGTGAATAGCTGTGAAGTCAGAAAAACAATTATAAAATAATTAGGAACGAAGGTCAAGCTTTTTATTTATTTCTGATTGAAAGTGACACATTCTAAGCATGAGGAGTTGGCATATGCCAAGGCATCTCCTCAGGGACTCTGACTCAAATGTCCTTTGCAAATCTTAGCTTTTCACAGCTAACAATCACTCTGTATTTTGCATTAGTGAGTTCACCAACGTGAACATTCCATTTATTCAAAGCAAGGGAGCAGCAGATTTTCATAACATCACATTTGTCAGTCGATTCCTAAAGCTTTACTGGAGTAGTGTGAACATGCATGTGACATGCAGACAAGCTAGCAGGATATACATCGTTATTGTGTGCATGAGCCTCTCGCGATGACCTTCACCTTCCAGTAACGTATTGCTTTGTATGGTAAAGGGGGATGCACAGGCAGAGGATGAAAAAATGGAAAAAATAAGGGTGTAAACAATTCGTTGTCTTAAAATTTAATTCGTTCATTAGCTTTTCACAACTTCATTGTTGCAAAAGTAATCCAACACTAATAGCCATGATGGTGTTGGTGGGGGATTAGCACTATGGTTGAGCTCACTTGCGACACTTGACCTTTGACCTCAAGCCTTGGTGATGCCCTCTTGTGTTCTGTTGCTTCATCAGCGGTCACATTCAAGAATACATGCAACTCTACAGAATTACCCTCCTTACTGCCAATGCTGAGTTTTCTTTACATACAATACCACTCATGTACAGATATGTGGTCAAAGCTGGACAACACAGAAACTTAAATTCCGTTTTGATGGCTTCGCTTCAGCCCTAGACAACCAAGCTAGTCATCACATGACTCGCTCGCATTGCACAGAACAGCCGGATTTTTTTACTTGAAGTTGCTAATGACAACCACGGCATTCACCCATAAAACCCAATGCATTAAGCTATCCCCCCACAGCCGTCTGAAGCCACTCGACCCAACAGTGGACCATTTCATTCCCTCGGAGAGAAAACCAGGCCAAAGGCAACCTATTTGAAGAGCGAAACAGCGACTGACTGGTTGTTGCAAAACAGGCAGAGAGACTTAAAGTTGCAGAGTAGCCTATTGCTAGCACATGGGATAAGAGCATGTGTGTAGTTGCAGTGTATTGCTAAAACATGGGAGGTGAAGTGCATGTGTGTAGTTTCAGTATACTGCTAACACAGGAGAGGAGAAGTGCTTGTGTGAAATTATAGAATGTAGCTAGCATATGGGAGAAAAAAGTGCTTGTGTAGTTATCGCATATTGCTAGCACAAGGGAAAGAGAAGAGCTTGTGTAGTTATAGTGTAGTACTAGAACGAGGGAGAAGTGTTTGTGTGTAATTATAGCATGTTGCTACTGTAGCACATGGGAGAAAAAGTGCTTGTGTAGTTATAGCATATTGCTAGCAGAGAGGTGTTTGTGTGTAATTATAGCACAAGGGAGGAGAAGTGTTTGTGTAGTTATAACATATTGCTAGCAGAGAGGTGTTTGTGTGTAATTATAGCACAAGGGAGGAGAAGTGTTTGTGTAGTTATAGCATATTGCTAGCAGAGAGGTGTTTGTGTGTAATTATAGCACAAGGGAGGAGAAGTGTTTGTGTAGTTATAACATATTGCTAGCAGAGAGGTGTTTGTGTGTAATTATAGCATGTTGCTAGCACACGGGAGGAGAAGTGTGTGTTTGGTTATAGCATATTGCTAGCACGAGAGGATAAGTGTTTGTGTGGTTATAGCATATTGCTAGCACAAGAGAGGAGAAGTGTTTGTGTAGTTATAGCATATTGCTAGCACAAGAGAGGAGAAGTGTTTGTGTGGTTATAGCATATTGCTAGCACAAGGGAGGAGAAGTGTTTGTGTGTAATTATAGCACATGGGAGGAGAAGTGTTAGCGCTAGTGGCAGTGTGGTGAGGGTGCTAACCTGGAGCTGCTGGAGGTCATCTTCCTGGATGTTCTGTGAGAGGTTATAGATCTGCAGACAGGGCACAACACAGCAATACTGTAAGACTCTTAGGGAGCTGAAATATTCAGCTTTTGAGTGACAACAAAGTAGCATTTACTTTGTCACATGATGGCAATGCAAATGTTGAGGACCCTCAACTTATGTGCACAGCTTGATCATGTTACTTCCTTTCTGGCACAAACTCCAAAGTTATTAGCCTACAGGCCAAGCTGTCTAATACAAACTAGACAACTTAAGAGCATGCAACTCTGTGTGTTATGGCTACTGATGACAAGTTCCACTTCACCAGATGAGTGAAACGTATGAATGTGTGATATCTGATACCTCCATCAGTGGCCAGATAGACACTTTTCTTTTTTGTATATTGAGTACAACAAGAATACATTAATGACTCATACTAAACATGTGCGTTGTCTCTGGATTAACCACTTTGGAATGCAGCTACTTCCAAGTTGCCAAAACAGAAGAATTCCATACTAGCTTCTGTGACTCTAAGGAAATGGAATGTCCCACACCTTTTGGCCACACCTCATCCCAGGCAAGGGGCTCAAGGCCCTGTCTCTCTCACTCACTCACACACACACACACACTTGAGGCTTGTGGCCCACCTGCATTGAGCTGGTCATTGTGCTGAGGGCAAAGATTGTAGCGCAGTCTTTCACTGTGGACTGGTTATCAAAGGCACCTTGAGTGTCCATGAGAAGCACAGCAACCTGGGTAAGATAGTGATGCAACACAAACATACATCAGTGAAAATGCCAACATACCCAAGGCTGAGGACAGGTTCTTCCTGCGCAGTCTGGCCCTACAGCCAAATTGTCCAACATTACATAAATACTCCTAAACAAGCGGTCACAGCACAACATTGCAAACAACATGCACATTGATGTTGACTAAAACCCAGAGAAGGATAACACTTCTTAAGAGGAATGTACTGCAGGGTGCAACTATGATGCTTTGGGGTAAATGAAGACTCTCTCACTGGAGCAAGATTATTTCAAAGCTATTGATGCACTTGTCTACAGACACAATACAAACCAGGACCGTGACTGTAATTGGAGGTCACAGTGCTTTTAGTAGAAAAAAGAATAGAAAATGTGGTACCAGATGGACAGAATAGCGAATTAGCACTAACACTAACGGAATGGGGCACAGAAACTCACTTTGTTTCATTTCCCTATGCCCAATCTGTCCACCTGCCGGTATACCATTTGGTCTATGTTGTATCAAATCTTCTGGTTCTTTTTCCTAGACGGCGCTTGGTGACCGGGCTACTGATTGATTCACACCGGATTTCTCCTTAAATAGAGAAGCTGTCCTTTCCCACCCCACTTAAGTACCTGAGAGCCGTCACTCTTGTCCACCAGGAACACCTGGTTCCACAGCTGGATGCCTGTGGTCTCCGGTTCTGAGCCTCCCCTCCAGGAGAAGCCTGTGAGCTCCTCATCTTCTGAGCCTAGCCAGTCCTCTTCATTCTAGGGAGCAGGACAAGTCAGTGTGGGGCAGAGAGAGAGTGAGTGAGTGCGTGTGTGTGTGTGTGTGTGTGTGTGTGTAAGTGAGCGAGAGAGTGTTTGATTGAAGGGCTGACAAAGAAAGAAATTCTTTGAAAACTGACACACACACACACACACACACACACACACACACACACACACACACAATATAACAATCCACATAAGTAGAAGCGAGGCTCCACCCAGTGTTCCAGTCCCCCTGACCCCTCCCTGCTGCCTGTGATGGATAATAACTAGCATGTTCTAGGCCCCCTGGCCGGCTCTATATGGTGCCTCTAGAATGTTCCGAAACAAAAGGAAGAGTGAAGCGAGTGAAAAAGCATTGGTGGCTGTTGTGGTAGGACAGTGTGACACAAAAGGCTTGTAGTAGGCAAGTAAGTGGCATAACAGGAAGAGAACCAAGACCACTAACTGACAACACGCAAGAGGGATTACAGTTACTGTTAGTTCATCTCTTAAAATGTATGCAAGTGAGTTTTCTTCTCTTTTTTCCCCATTTTATAGACATTGTGTGTGTGTGAAATCACTCACCCTCCTGTTCATATAGCGAAGCATGAAATCTAGAAGAAAGCTCTTGCCCTTGCGGAAGGCCCCAGCCACTGACAACACCACTACATGCTTGTCCCGGACCTCTGGGGCGAGAAGAACCTCCTCCAAGGCCTCAGTGTCCAGTTCAAAGGAGTGGTCCTCCTTATTGACCCGGACTATTTGAACAGCGCCAGGCTCTCTCCCCATTTTGTTTCCCTGATGCAGCAGCCTGGGGGGGGGGGTAGCATAATAATTAACACAATTAAGACTGATTAAAATATGCATAAGCCACAAAGGATTTCTGCAACTTGTAGGAAAGCTTAAATATTGACACGAGTAGTAAGATCAATTCAAGATGCAACTCATTACTTGGTTCTTGTGTGAGGATGGAGACGGCAGTTACTGGAGCTGTGACAAAATGACTGGTTTGACGCCTGGGCTTTCTGTCGAAACTTAACTGCGCTTGTAGACGCGCAAGCAAAAAAAGCGGCCAATGATAACAGCGAAACGCCAACCGCGTGCTCTATGGTCCTCCCGAGTCACTCACGGATTCCTCTGCAGTTGAATGAGTTGCTTTGTTGTTCTGTTGCGTCTACCCACACCCGCCAGCATGAAAACACAAGCAACATTGCTGAGGAATTAACCACTGCTAATCGATTTGGATAAGCAACAGTTCAAGCACACAAGACGTTGAGGCTGTTACTGCAGGAATAATCTCTTGCCCTAAACACCTGACCCCTATTTCAGCATCATGACTGAGACCATGTCATCATCAGTAATGTTAATGTTGCTTGTTGTTAGCGGAGAGACCGTCAAGTCTTGGCTTGGATGCAAAGGATGCGCAACAGTCCTAAGCCTTGTTAGTTATTATGTCAGAGTTCATAGACCACAATACTCATGCTTGGACCGACTAGAAAAAAGAATGACAAGTATGTAGTTCCACCCAAAATGAAATGACACCTGTCAAACGACACGTAACTTATAATGCATGTAACCTTGACTGGTCCGTGCTGGCCTTTACTTGGCTTGATGTTAGCTGCACATGCCAAATAACAAATTACTAAAGTACATTTCTAATCATGTCAGGATGTCGTGATCTGCCGAACTCAATTAACGTTAGTACGTAAGCCCATTAACGCTGGCAACGCTCCTAATAAAATCTTGAAACTCCAAAGACTGTAGCAAAACAATCTATAAATGTAGCTAAACAGACATTTATTGGGCTTTGCTAAATTGATGGAACGCGAAAAGGTGGCTAGCTATGCTAATAGGAACGCACTTTGTGAAAACTCACGAGCTAGCTAACGTTGTTCACAAGCAAGCTAACCTAGCATTAGGTGTATGGGGGTTGGCTTGCTCACATAGCCTGTTTCTGGTAACAGCGTCGCAAACAGTCCAATATAACACATAATTATCTGAATAAGACAAAAACCTGACAAGACACAAAGGACATAATCAGGCTCTTAAAAGAGTAAATTCATGTCGTGCCCTAAACGCTCAACAAAGCAGTTCAACTAAGTTACAGAGATGCGGAACACAATTTGTGGTCACACTCACCCAGCATCAAAAAAGTCATAAGATAACACACACGCACGCAGGTTGCAATCACCTATCAAACTGTTCAGCTATCTTTACCTTTGGTATTTTTCAGTTGGTCCAAGCCTCTTCTTCACAGTAGCCGTGCCTCAACTAATACACACTCAAACTAAACTTTTACCAACTACGAATCCATCTGACACTTCCCTCACCCAACTGCCCGACAGGATTTGTAGTTTATTTTGAGAACGCTGCCAATGACTTGTCGTTACGACAGCATGGAACTGAACTACGTTGTCAACAATACTGTCCACCAGTTGAGGAAATACATCTTTCATGGGAAATGGAGTTCTTCCAGCGAGTTACGATTGCGGAATCAGCAAAATAAAGCAATTTAAAATAAACCCAATGAACTAATTCAAGTTCTATTTCATGAATCAAGTAAAGCATAAATTATTATCTTACAGCATGGGTCATGCACTCTCAATCCATGCTTCATATTAAAATTAAACAACTCATGTTCCTTTACATGTTTTTTTTTTTTTTTTTTTTGTGAGCACCATCATTTTTTCCATGATTTCTGCCATATTCAGAGGGCGTGATGGTACACAAAATGGCATGAGCACGCCCATAGCTACAACTACATATTTGTTCTCCTACATACATTCCAAAGAATAATCAATCTGCCAAACATCATAGTAAATATCAAGTTTTATGGAGAGCAGTACCTCACATATTCTTTGCATCACCTTCATATTCCAGGCTAAGGAGGCCTTGATGAGACACAATGGAGAGGCCCCCTTTTAGTCTTAAATGTTAAAATGATGTTACTCGTAAAAGATGTTAAAATGGCCTACAGTGTCAGGTACTCCTTAAATCACTATTTATGTACAGGTATATATATATTTAGACCATAATTTCTGCAAACACCAGTATGGCAGACCATATGTAACAACTCTAAGGGTTGCTATCAGTGCACCCTATCAGTTGGTGCGCACTAAAGGTGCACGGATCTACTGGGGACACAAACTCTGCTGTTGGAGATCTCTGGAGTCAAGCATTCTACTTATTGTCCCAGCAATAGAATTATCCACTAAGTATGTTACATTTGAGGTATATGTAAAAAGTCTCTAGAACCTTCATAAGAACTTTTTATTGCCATGCAAATTATACAGAAATTGAGAGACCAACTGTCTTATTCCATGAAGCAAGGTGCAACAACTAAATCCAGTCAATGACATAAGAAAAATCTAATCTTCACATAATGTTAAACAGAGCCCTACAATCTAAAATAAACAAAAAGGACTATATTGATGCTCCACTATGAACTCGAAGCACAAGATTAGTCATTAAACTTTATTTGTGCCCTGAAATTGAGTGTAACCTCTGGCAGTATTCTTATACCTCATTAAAGCATTCCACAATTTATGAATAACAACAATAAATTCACCACCGTGTGGGAAACACAAAAATAGTTAATTTTGTAAAGGAATTTCAACTGCAGATTCAGAGTATTGTTGCTTACAGTTATTCATAAGATTTCAAGAAGAGGGTTCAAGTGCATTGGCTGATTTTCATGTGAGGTACACCTACATCACTTTGTGACATTAACAATTCAAAGGCAGTTTTAAGGTGTCAGCAATGAGCAACCACTCCATAAATAGTCAGCATGTAACAACTTCACATCATATAACATGCCAACTCACGCCGGTTTGCATCAGTCTCTGTGAGTATGTTTAGTAGCTGTTGCTTGACCTCCTGCTTTAACTACCCAGAGTGTCCACCCCCTGCAAGGTCAAGGAGTGAACCAGCAGCTTCCTGGGCCTCTGCATCCAGCTGGAGGATCTCTACTGTCTCCAAATCCAGCTCCGCATCCCCAGGGAGAACTAGGTACTGGTACTGGTTGAACTGGTAATAATGGAGCTCAATGTAGCCGCTGTCCGCAAGGGGGTCTTTCTCGCCCTCCTTTTCTGCCTCCTCATGCAGGGTCACTGACTCTATGGCGACTAGTTCCTCGTGATCAGGGGTCATGGAGCAGGGCATGGTGGAAGAAAGGTCATCTAGGGTGAGGGAGAGTAAGTGCCATGGAAGGTCAAAGGTCAAAAATGAAAACGACATCATGTAATCAGAAATGTAATATTTAATATCTACACTTAGTATTAAGCAGTTGAGACTGAAAAAACTGTTTTGTTGAGTGATGATTAAAAAACTGACATGACACTGACACTGCTCTATGACAATGAAATGAGAACAATTAAAGTGTAGGCTTAGCTGTTCATAGTTACTTAATTCAGCTGTTGCCCAAGAGATGTAGCTCAGTGTGTAAGAAATACAACCACTCATTGACACAAGCTGAAAATCACTTTGCATGAGCACCACACTAAAAGACACACATAAAGAGGGCAGTTCTGGTGTTGCTGTGACTATAGGTTGCCAGGGCAATGCCAGGTTGTTCCCATGACAATGCCACCCAAACACACCAGTTTTGCAACCCTGAGAAAAAGTAAGACCAGACAAGAACTTGAAAACTTAAGGGATCACTTTCACAAAGTTAGATAGTCATGAACATGAACCTTTTGTGTTCTTAACTTTTGCCCTGAGAGGTTTCATGTGATATTTGAGATTTACACAGTTATGATTGTGTATGATATTGACTGGGATTTTAATGTTCTGGGAGGCCTACCTGAAGTTTCCACAGTTTCACATATGACTGGTGGTCCACAATTCGAAGCCTCTTGCCTATAAACACAGCGAATTAAAGACACAGCATACAAATGAAATAACTCAGTTACCTCTGAATCATATCAGACTGACAGCACATGTGAATCTGATATGATTTACTTCAACGGCTTCATACTTACAATACAGGATTGTTCAGAAGGTTGACATTTGTACTGTGACAACAGTGCGTTTTCTTCAGCACCTCTAAAAGCGCAGGCCGATACTCGGGGCACACGCACCACAGTGACCCCTTTCCTCCAGACTGTAACACAAGTCACGACTACATGTCACTACCAGTCATCTGATTCACAAATGCTCAATAACAAACACAAGGATCCAGGAGGGTACTCAATTGAAGTGCTAATGAAGCAAACTGACATGGCTGACTAACTTTCATCCTCCTCACCTTACTCTTATCTCTGCTGATGCGTCGGAAGCTCTTACTCAGGGACAGATTATGCCGAACCGAATTCCTCCACCCTCCTGGGGCAGACTTGTAGTAGGGGAACGTGTTTACAATCCACTCATAGATATCCTTCACCGGAAGCTGTTTCTCTGGTGAATCCTCTATTGCCATGAATATGAGACTACTGAAGGAGTACGGGGGCTTTCCAAGGGCACGGGAACTCTGAGGCGGGGGGGCGAGGTTCTGCGGTTCTACACAGGCCAGCGAGGTCTTGAGCAGTGGCTGCATTGGGAGAAGGTTACGTCTCTGGTGAAGCCAGCTCAGACAGGTCAGGTCGTCTTGGTCAGATGGAAGAATTGAGCCGTGGCAGTGTGAGGTGAGTTCAGCAAAGGACTGAGGCAGTGCAGGACAAGAGGGAGATGAGTGGGAACGAGGGAAGGAGACTGGGGTGGAGGGCGAGAGGGGAGGAGTGCAGGGGACTGTGGCTGAGGAGTGAGGCAGAGAAGGAGACAGAGAAAGGTTTTTGCAGGGAGTGCCCGGGGACTGGATTGGAGAGAGGGGTGGCAGTGAATGATCCTTCTCCATCGCTCTCCCTGCCACAAACAAGTGGTATTCACATGAACCTGATTGGGGGAGAAAAAAAACCGTAGAAAATATTGCAGTCACTTCTAAATTGAAAGATGACAGACAGATATGACAAAATATCACGTTTTTCGTGCCAACTACCGCGATTTTAATGAAAGACGCATATGACTTAAAATGCAAAGTTAAAGAAAGATCCTCAAGTACTGTGGACAAAAGAGTCCAGCAGTTCAAAGTCCTGGCAAATTATTTTTGCTCCACTATTCATGTGTAAATGATTTAGCGAGCTATCAAGCGGAGCTACTGGCTCTGGTGGACGGAGGCGGACAGGTGCATACAAGAGATAGGTGGTCAGTGTTGCATGTTTTTTTTTTTGTAAAGTAAGCCAAATCCTTTAATTTTCTTCTAGTAAGCAAACAAAACTAAAATGAAGCCGCATGGTGTTCCACCTGAGAAAATGGCGCTAGAATATTAAGTTACATTTACAACAATTAGCTAGCTAACCTTCCCTTTGTGAGCATCAGGGTGTTTCGATAGGGACAGGTTCAAGCAAAAGTAACTTACCTTTAATGGCAAATTAATGTAAAGTTGATAGCGTGGAAATGTGCATCAATGAAGATGCATTTACCAGTAGAAATTATTTCGCAGAACGGATCCAGCGGCAAGAACCCCAGCTCAGCACAAGAATATCACTGGTGTGCGCGTTCTTACTTTTCCCTGGTTTCCTTAGTAACCAAAAGGACGCTTTGCAGCCGGCGCGCCTCTTGGTCGACCTTAAAGTGACAAGCCCGTGAACCTGATTTATCACTGAAGGTACCCCCCAATCGGCATTCAATCTAGAAACAGACTTTTTTCTCTTTACTAAAATAGCCATAAATACCAGACCACATTTAATCTGATACATTGTAATAGATAAATACGTTTGCTAGACTAGTTGTCAGGCTTGCAACATCAAAGCTCAGGTTTTCCAGATTATGCATAAATTGTGGAATGACACAAAACACAGCACAATAATCCACCGTTTTGATTTTACCTTTATATCCAAAACATCAGATTACTCATCAAGAGATTCACTTCAACAGACACATCAACCAAAATGAAAAGAAAACATAAATGTGTAAAACGCATTTGGTTAAAATTCGAACATTCTCTTTTTGTGTCACTAACCAAAAAAAAAAAAAAACACTGCTGTTCATGCTTCCAGTAGCACAAATAAATACAAAAGGAGTTATAGAGGTGTGTGTTCACAACATACACAATATTTCAGCACAGAATGTCAATCCAGGGAGTTGCACAGAATGTCAATCCAGGGAGTTGCAATGTTAATCGTATTTGATATAGCCAAAACTCTTTAAATTCTTTCATTGGCATTTTGGTTGCCCGCCATTTCTCCGTTTGGTTTAGGCAATTGAAACCAGGGACAAATAGCTTACAAGGTTCTAAACTGCCATTGTCTGCTGAAGTGAGGATCCTTAACTCTGCAAGGATATTGTCATATGCCATATTGCCATAATGCCATATTCGGTGTGAGTTGGTGCAGGGAGTTTATCACCATTTCAGTTCTCAAAACAAACAACCTACAAGCAAATATCTACAGGCCATTTTGAGACGATGGCCAAAGGCAAGTGTAGTAATGACGCTCCATAAAGGTTGCTGGGGGTCATCAACACGTGATTTGAAAGTTCCATGCCAGCCGACACTGACAGAGGGCCACTACCGCGTCACCTGACCAGGTGAGAGGTAAGCCAGTAAATGATGATTGGCTGAAAAACAGCGGTTGCCATAGTGATGTAGAGGCGGAAACGGGGTTTGGCGCTTGCCCCGGCACCCATGGAGTCGGAAGACAGTGATGAGAGAATCTTCATCTTCAGCGAGCGGACCTAAGAGGAGAGAGGCCAGTGACATTAGACTGGGGAGGAGGTTCATCTCATTGTACAGATATATTGTACTGTGCTATGTAGTGTATACCTGTAGGCCACTATGCAAATGAAATACCACTATAGGAGGAGTGTAATGGGGGAATTGGGGGAAATGGAACACAACATATGGTGAGATGTTGTTTAGAAGCAAACTACTGTTTATATTGTATCTATATCGTATAAAAGTCAAGGATATCGTGGATCAAAAGAACATACTGTAGTATACTGTTGTCATGTCAGTGTGAAATACTAAACCATCACCAGGTTCGCACACATCCCATCATATTACACATATCACAAAGGCCATTCATATCATGGGTTATGTAAAGCTCAGAACTCACTATGAAGAACATGAGAGCGCAGGAACTCCAGGCCAAAGCAACAAAGTAGCCGTCACTGCCAAACAGAAGGCCGCACAGGACAGTGAAGATCATCCTACACCAGAGAGAGGGAACAGTTTAGCTCCAAGCAGTCTTAATGTGTGTCATTCAGAGTTATAAAAGCATCTCTGTACTCCTTTCTAAAAGAACCATATGTTAATGTTCATATAAACAGAGCTGACATGGAGGTGTTTTAAGCCTTACCCAACATATTTGTATCCACTGTAGGCAATTAGATCGAACGTGGAAAGATCAGAATGCACCGTCAGCAAATACAAGCTCAACAGCATGGCCAGCACCTCGATGACCATCCACACCAGCGCAGTGCTAGCACACAGCCCCAGGACCTCTGGACTGAACCTGCCCCACAGAAGACACAAACAAGGCAGGAGACAGCAGGTAAGTATATTTACTAAGACACTGAAGGGAAGAGCAGTGACCCCAGGGGCCAGGTGTACTTGTAAAACCAGAGGTGGTAACTAACTACTACATTTGATGTCAAAACATGTGAAAGTGCCCTATGTGCCACACCACCATATGTGACGCTGTATAGTGCCCTTCATCCCAATGCCCTTCAACACAAGTTAGATGAGCATGCCGTGTGGCAATCTGAAAACTACATAAGAAAATGAAAAAGGAAAACTATATACTGTACAAAGCTGCAAAACAATCAGCAGGTAAATGCGTCTAACCGTTTCTGGATTCCAAGGGCCATCCCAGCCAGCAAGATGTAGGTGATGAAAGCCATTGCTATGAGAAAAAGAAAAAACGGCTCAATCAAAATCTTTTTTAAGGATGCTGGAAAGTGATTCAGATTTCCACAAGTCTTACTCCACACGATCAAAGCTTTCTGCATCAGTGGAGGAGGATATGAGGAGCTAAGATACAAAACATTATTACCATTTTCAGAAATATGCAAAAGTTGTTTCTTATAATAATTTACAAGTAATCTCAAGTTGAGTTGGACTGATGATAAAGTTTATCAAAATTACATAAACCCATTTCTGTAAATTAATCGCAAAAATATGAAGTTTTTGAAGGTTTTGCATCTGAAGTCTTCGTATTATGGCAAATAATCACAATCAAGCATTTTCATCTCATCTCCCACATTGCTCCTATTCTTAGCCTAGTGAAGTAGTACATGTAAGCTTGACTCACAAGGTATGTAGAGGTCAGGCGCATTAACATCATGTCGGGGTGGCAGGGGAGTATCTCTGTGGTATCGCACTTCCCAGTCCTTACGAGAACACAAAATTAGACAAACATTATTATACACCCCATGTTCATCATTGCATAAAAAGCTTTATGTACTGTACCTGATCATGGGCAGACAAAGACAAGTACGAAACTTTTTTTTCCCATCTAAAAACTATGACTAAATATCTATACAGCAATACAATGATGAACTATATGACTGGTTTTGAGGGAAGTTATTAACTGCATCATGCAGTTAATGTTGAGTGCAAAGTGTTTTCAGATCTCAACGATAAAAGCAATAGTATATTCCGGTCCAAGTTTGACAGTATGACATCACATTTGGCATCAATATTAAAATGCAATTTACCTGATGTGTGTAAGGGAACATGAGGAGCATCAGTTTCTTGATGACATATTTAGTGTCAACCGCAAAAAAGTACTTCAGCTTGTTGATGGAAACAAACCGGCTTATCTGTGATTTGGGCGAAACAGAAAAAGTGCAAAGTTCTCAAATGACTCAAAGCGTTCCACTGAAGAACATCCACTAATGAAGGCCCGGGCTTGTTTGAAATGGTGGGCAAGCTGGCTGGCTTAAAGAAATACATTCTGGACTTGAAATGGTGACATTTCTGGACAAAGTCGTCCAAACATCAATGTAGGCCTTAGCCTGGCTTTCGCGACCATAAAAGCTCATACGAGCTCATAGTCTGGCCAATCTCACATACTAGCCGCCTTCTCAAAGGCAGAATGAATGATAAACTTGTTTAGCCCGCCTCCTTCACCTTGGAGTAAAAGCTCGCTTGTCATTGGTGTCTGAAATTCTGGGGACAGGAAATGAAGTGAATAGGCAGCTTAGCCATACTGACTTGAACACGAAAATTTGTGCAGTTTCACCTGAGTGTCACAGGACGTATGGGCAAGTCCAGGCTATGTAGGCCTACTATATGGTACTAGAACCTTGTGGGATCAAAAAATCTAAGCTGAACGAACTAAATGAGGGGTCAGTCAATGGCCATTGTGCTATTAAAGGGACTAGACCGTCATAGATATCCGTTTGCTGTTCTTGTCAATGTTGATAGAGGTCGCATCAGCCAACGAGCCAGCCATTTCAAACAAGCACATTATTTCATACCTAAAGTGCAAGCCTTACCTCTTTGTTGACAATATCCTTCCCCTGGTTAGCTATTGAAGAACCATACATCATGGCAGCATTGGCCATTGGATCAGCAAATAAATTGTTCATGCCGCTGCTGCCACCACCACCAGGGGGTCCACTCATGTTGTACCCTGGAGTGTAATAACCTGGACCAGACATTTGAGGCCCTCCAGAGCTGGTATCATCAAAGAGCATGGGGTCTCCGGCTGAAGGACCGGCGCGAGCTCTTGGCTTAGCTGAAGGAGTATCAAACAAGATATGTATTTGTCAGTCTCTGAAAATTGTACTTGAGACCATAACATGCAGCCAAACAAAACTCCAAGAAAAGACTTCAGATATCTTTACACAAACTTAAATAAAGTATTATAGAGAAGAACCAAAATTGTATAATTGAAGGAACGCATTTTTCCATTGGCTGCATATTTATGTTCTAACGTTAATTTGCATGTTATGTTACCGTCACAAGAAGCATGGCAGATGTGAAGAACTGTTTATTAGTGACGCGAAACTTCGAGCTAAATTGTGACCATCAAATTTAGTGTCAATGAAAGTTTCAGTCAATGGAATGAATGTTATCCAGCCTACGTTATATACCTCTTTAAAAGTACAAAGTTGTGAAATCTGAACAGTGTTAGTTGAGTCTTAGTTAAGCAACATGCAACAAGCATAGTGAGTGCAAGTTAAGCTAAGTTAGATGAGTTAGATGTAGGACAGGTAACGTTGGATAGTTAGCAGTTACCGTTAACTGAGGGTAGTAATGTGATGTTACTTACCCCCTCTGTGTCCATGATGCGGAAGGTCCATTTTCTTGACTAGGCTGACTCTAAACAATAAATAAACACACAGATAATGTCTCGTTTGTTTGCAAAACCGTTTAGTTAACTTGTACTGCTGGCAGCAGATGTTGAGTAAAGTCACTTCGTCAGCTGGGCATCCACGTCAATTGCTAGCTAGATCGCTAATGTTAGCTGGCAGCTAACCTTATCAGAAGCAAAGAGCTTCCTGTAACTTTACAATCAGCAGATATGAACGGTCTAAAATGAATTCAACAAAGTAGTTTCAGGCATCGAAGGCATTTCAATTTCATCAGTGACAACACACTGAAGATATTTTAAAGCTAACATTGATTACCTGACACTTACTTGGTATCCTACGTGTCTACCAGAGTCTCCACTGACCCGCCCACCAACTGTCAGTCATTGGTTGATGAATCTTTGCCTGCGTGGCAAACGTTGCTATCCTGACAACTTAATTGGTGAATGAGGATGTTTAGTGTTGATAAATTCTACAAAACGATTGGTGAAAGAGAATGCCAATCAATAGCTGAAAGTCAAAAGTTAAAACTTTACAAATAACGCAACCTTCATCTGATATGAGATGTGATTTAAATAAGTAATACCGTGCTAGTATTCTAAAAGGGGATAGTCAAGCAGGCATAAATTCCACCATGACAATTATTTGAAGATTGCTGCTATTCACCAGCAGCTTTGCCAGGCCCCTATTCATGCATGTAGCCTACATCAGGGGTTCTCAAACTTTATCAGGCTGGGGACCCCTCATGGAGTAGATTTTTTTTCAAGGACCCCTTAATCGCAACAAAAATGCAACCATTTAAGATTTTAGTCATTTGTCCTCTAAAACATTTTTGCTAATAACAACAGTTTTAGATATGTTAGCCTATTACTGCATTTGGCAAAATGAGCACAATGTGGTTGGGCATTATACTGATCTTTAGTATTTTTCTCTGCATAAGACAAGCTTATACTTTGTAGCAAACATTTTCGCGGACCCCCTGGCAACGTGCCGCGGACCCCTGGGGGTCCCTGGACCCCAGTTTGAGAACCAATGGCCTACATCACATGGCCCAACCAGAAAATGTCCATTCTGCTTGACCTACTGTTAGAGTGAGAACCCCCTCAAATGTCGCCCAACCTTGTAAAAGTCTTCACTGTCTGTCTAGCTAAAGCTCACTGATTTATCCTTTTTCTGTGTCCTACTTCCACTATCCTACTTCAGCTAGGCAGAGTAGATGAGGTATTAATAAGAAAATATTATATCATATAGCCTATAGCAAAACATGGATCCTTTGTATTATATTATGTTGTATCATATTATATTAGCCTATGTGATATTATTATTATTATTATTATTATTATTGTTGTTGTTGTTGTTATTATTATTATTATTATTATTATTATTTGCCTATATGATATATGATATTAGCCTATATGATATGATATGATATGATATGATATTATATTATATTAGCCTATATTATATTAGCCTATATTATATTATTTACAAATTACTGGAGCACCCCTTATCTGTCCAACAAACAATGGCATATTATTCAATAATAAATAGCTTATTACAAGATGGATCATTTGATAAACTCTTTACACTTGTGAAACCCTTGCAACATAGGTCTATAAACACTGAAAGGAAATGTTACACAAGCGTACATCGAAACGGAAGTGGGACGATTGAAATATTCAAGTAGCCTAAGATGGCCTACGTGATTTATGGCCGTCGGTGAGGATGAGGTGTGCCTGTCCACAGTGCTCTCTACACCTGTATTAAACGTCACAAGGTCCTGCCAGGCCTTAAGGCAGAATGGTGTATTGATGTCTACGCAATCATTCCTGCAGGTCGCGACATGTCTCAGAGAACCATGTGAGGGTGTGGCACTTCAGCATTCCAGAGCATGAGTCATACTGCTACTCTCAGTTTCCCTCGCTTTCCGATTGTTGATACCGGGACATACCGTGAGCCAGCGATTTTTTCTTACCATTGGACAGTTTCAGAGTGAGTGAGGATAGAAACTGAAATAAAGGAGAAAGGTTAGTTATTGTACAATTTCACTAGGCCTATAGACAAAATATTACCCCATAATGCTTTGTTTGAAGTGTTCCTCAGAGTCTATCATCATCATCGTCATTAGGCTATTATTATTATTATTAGCCTATTATTATAAATACCAATAGGCCTAATATAGTAACAGCCTATAGAAATAAATAGCACGGATGTGAAAGTATAGGCTACAGGCAAGTCATTATAATCTACTGATTAGGCTGAGGTCATATTTTTCTTGAACCAGTAGCTTCTGACATCCAGGGGTTAACCTACAAAGGAGGATGGTCTTCATGCCCTGCTACGAAAAATGTGTTTCAGCAGTCACGTGCACTGTCTGACTCATTTCACAAGCCAGGCGGCTTCCCCTGCTTTCGATTAATGTGGTTGTCGAAAATTATAGCCTGGCTTGGGCTTCTGTGGTAGGCTATGCAGTTTATGTTTATCATTACAAGGGGTAGCCTATAGGTTATTCTAGCCTAATTAAAATATTGTTTACTTGAGATGACTTGTAACCTCTTGATATTTACTATGTCGGGCAATTTAACCAGCAAAAAGACACTGTGACCAAATACGGCATTTGTATTCGTCATACTAATCTATAAAATAAGTTCGTTTTAATTTGTGATTCTTTTGGTCTAGAAACACGGGTATGGTGATCTAGCCAACGAAGAACACAAGTAGAACTGTCAAAATGGGATTCCCGGAAAAAAACTAAATATGGTCATATACGTCACCACTCACCAGCCTGCTTGTGATCCGTGTCTTGCCCGCACCATTTCCCGAAATGGGAGGGGCGTAGATAATCAGTTATAAGATATTGGGTGTTTAAAATCCAATGACTCCTCCATAATCTCACCAGATCTTGAAAGTGTATGTATGCCAAGGGTAATACCGCATCAAATATTTGTATTTTAAAGACATCCGTGGCTGTTTTGTGATTCAACACGTGTTTCCTTGTTTCCTTATACCCCCGGATATTGGATTATTCTTCCCGGCAATAGGTGCTGCTTTCTTAATTTTGAAAGTGCTGTATTTTCTTGGACAGTGGATACAGGTTGGGAAAGTAAAGAAGACGTCAGTCTACTCATTCAACACTCTGTAACCGGGGAATACAAAGACACTATCTGAAACATCGCATTTATGTATCGGAACTATCTAAGGGGCACCGGCCAGACCTTCTCTGAGAGTAGCTCTGGCTCCGGATCCGGATCCAACCCATCAACGGGAACAAGCACTGTGACCACACAGCAACAGCAACAGGTGGGTTACCTTCAGGGGCAGTATTTCTCGCTGTTTTAATTGATCAAACTGGACAGGTTAGATGCTGATAAAAATATTCATGCTGATAACAGCCCTACATAGTCATGGTGTGCTGCATTTGCAATTGGTAGGCTAGGTAATTAATTAGCCGACTGGAAACTGATCAACTCCACAACTGTAATTCGTTGTTTGACTCATACTGTTATTTTGAATGACTGCTCTACCTTAGCTGACTAGCTTTTTATTTTTATTATTTCTTTGAAGTTGTCAAGATAATGGCATAAGATTATAAATGGATTATGAATTGTATACAGCAGAATGCAATATAGCTCAGCTACGTTATACACGCATGTTTTGTCACCTGCATACGTAATAACTTTATTATTAACATTACGTCGCTATTATTACTATTGATTGAAGATTAGGAAAATGAATCAACAGATTGACATGTCACTCATTTTTAATGTCTTTTTCTTCTGCAACCAGAAGTTTTCTGTGGCAGGATCAAGTCAGTTTGTCCCCAGCCTCAATGCAATCACTTCCAGTCAGGATTTGCAGTGGCTGCTCCAACCATCAATCATGGGTCCTCCTGGGTCATCAAGACCCTCGCGTCCCCCTTATGCCATGCCGGTGGGTACTCAGTCCATGGGAGCAGGCTCTCGTCCTACCCAGAGCCACATTCTCCGCCCAGGGGTCATAAGAGCCCCTGCTGGGTCAGGAACTTCCACAAGACGGCGCCCTGATGAACATGTAAGTATGTGTGTGTGAGTGAATGAGTACGTGCGTGCGTTTGTGTGTGTGTGTGTGTGTGTGTGTGTGTGCGCGCGTGGCTTCAGAGGAATACATTATGCCTGGTGGGGACTCACTGTAATCCACTGTTTTCAGTCTGTGCAGAGGAAGAAGGAGTGCTAGGTTGACAGATGCATAGACAGATGTTTGACTCAGTCTCTCTGTTGTGTGTAATATCCTGTAAGGTTGCGCAGTTCCATCAGGACAGAGTCAGTGGAGTCGAAGGTCAGCGCTAGAAAGAAGAACACCTTTAGAACTTATGACTATGCTTTAGACTGATGTACATCACATTATTTTGTTGAGATGTGCTACCTTTGAGATCACAGAGTTTATTGCAAAAGTACATGTTTATTTACATCGAGTCTGTTTTGAATGTAATCAGTGTGAAGTGAACTCTCACCCTCATCTATCCAGTGTCAGACATGAGTAAACTGTGTGAAATAATGCGACAGGAAATGGAATATCATGTGACTCATTGGGGTAAATCATATGACTCAAACATGAGTCATCAAGGGGGTCTAGGTGTGACTCATCATTATGGGCAAGGGTAGGGAATAGAGGGTACACAAAGACAGACAAACACAAAGGACAGAAGAGGACAGAGATGCTCAAAAATTATCGGATGAGTAGATGAATTTGTGATGGTAAATAGATGGGGTCATTAGTTTCAAATGCCATGTTCCAAGCACACTGACTTGTAATAACAGAATACATACAGCAGGTGGCAGTAATAGACTTGTTGGAATAGCGTGGCCTACATTGACTGTAGGCCCACATGAGGATTTGAACTCCACACTGACAGTTGTATACCACTTCTCTTATCAACTCCAATCCATTTGGCTGGAATTACAAAGATGTTTACATGAGATGTTTTTTCATAATTCCAGTTATCCCAAGAAGAACAAGAACGGCGAAGAATCAGAAGGGAGCGAAACAAAATGGCTGCTGCTAAATGCCGAAACCGCAGAAAGGAACTGACTGAGACACTTCAAAGTGTAAGTTCAGATCTATCTGTTAAAAACTGGAGTTTTCTCTATTGTAAAACCCATATAAAACCACAGATTTGTAGTGGTTTGTACTAGAGAATTTGAAATCTTTTTTCTCTTCTACAGGAGACAGACCTGTTGGAGGATGAGAAGTCTCGCCTGCAGAAGGAGATTGCCAACCTGCAGAAAGAGAAAGAAAAGCTCGAACTGGTCCTCGAGGCCCATCGTCCCATCTGCAAGGCCCAGGATTCCGACTCCGACTCTGATTCCGACTCTCGCTCCAAACTTCCTACTCTTGGAGGCATCAAGATAGAACCAGCTGACTCGGACATGCCTCGACCCTCCACCTCGGGCCATGCAAAGGCCGACAAACCCAAGCCGAAAATCACCATCCCGCCCCCAGCTGGCTCCAGTTCCTCTGCCATCCATGTGGAATCTGAAGCGCTGCACACACCTGTGCTCTTGTCCACGCCGTCACTCACACCATTCACCAGCAGCCTGGTGTTCACCTACCCGACAGCCTCTCTGGATGCAAGCCACTCGGTGACCGCACAAAACCTCAGCCTCCCAGGCCCGTCCACCTCCAGCTCACAGAGCTCCATCCAGGTGTCCCGGAAACATGAGCCTTGTGGGATTGCTCATCGGCGCAGCAGCAGCAGCGGAGACCAATCAGATCACTCGCTCAACTCTCCAACAATCCTGACCTTGTGATGATCTGAAGCTATTGACCACCACACACCATGGACAAAATTGCATAGGAAAAATGACCACGATGACGATGATGATTATGAAAAGCGATGATAGTTTAAATGCCCCTTTTTTTGGTGAAGATGTCATCAGAGAAAACATGTCTAGTCTAGATGGTAACGACTGCAAATGAGTGTTTTAAAACAAGCATTTCAAACATTATTATTGTAAGTTGCTTTGGACAAAAGTGTCTCAAATCCCACATTCACAACTCCTAAAGAATCACTCTTTCAATCCCATGCTTTCAAAAAATATTTCATTTTCAACTATGCCAGCTATAATATGATGGTCATTCATTCAAGTTCAAAGCTAGAGAACACCTTATTTATAGATTAGTATCTATTTTAGCATAATTAAATGAATCCCTGTGAAACTATGGCATGAACTTGCAGAGCTATATTTATTGAGCTTCCAACAACTGTGGACACTCTGTGGGCTTGCTTGTTGTCCATTGATGGCGTGACTGATTGTCTGTGTGTATGTAGTTGTGAGTATGTTTAACTGTTACATGTGTACTTGTGTTACATGTGTTAAAATGTATGCCTCCTTCCCCATGAAAACAAACTTTTATCCATCAAGCTAGCATTATTAAGGACAAAAACTACATTTATGGGATGGAATCATAACTTTTTTTAACATTTCTTATAGCCTCCACACATACTGTAAGATATAGCTTACTAAAACTGCATTTCATTACATTGACATATGTAGCAGACCTGTCAACTCCTGCGTATTTCATAAAAATATATGATTGTTATGCACTTACATTTTTTGTCTGAGCATTAAACTGTTTTGTCAGGTGTGTTCTATGTCTGAGATGTTGAAACACAGAGGTAATATATGTAACTATGGCACAGGGACACAACCAAGGCTGGACCATAGGGTACGTCGAGATATTTATTTTGGAAAGAAAATCTATAAATATATAATATTTTTGTAAGCGCTGTTTGTTACTGTCCGTAATAACAAGACTACATGTTTTCTTTGAGGAAATAAAAATAGTGACTCACACATGTCTGGTCTGGGTGTCATTGTTTTTGGTCAGATCAAACATTTCACTGGTGTGTTCACCTCTGCCTCTATGTCTGTCTATGTCTATGTTTGTTCACCTCCAAAACATAGACTACTCTTTATTACAAAAACAAATGGGTTATATGGTAGTTATAGCTATGATACACCATAGACTTGATTCATAAAGGGACAGGTAATTCAGCGAGTCATGGTGATCAACAGAATGGGTCGCTCTCATGCGACTCAGGGTCGACTCATGCCATGCTAAAAAGAGAGGAGTGAACTTAGGAGAGGAAGGGAGGACGTGGTACACAATTTCCTTTTAGGATGTCCTGAAAGCAGACAAAGACAAAACGTTGAGTGACTCACCACCCCCTATGACTGTTCAGTTGCACATAAATAGATAAATAAATACTTTCATAAAACCCTTTACCAAACCCATGTTTATGACTAAAGTGTTCAAAAAAAAAAAAAAAACATTTACTGGAAAGAACTTGTGCTGATTGAGCAAATTAAAAAAAACATGGAAATGCAACCAAGGCAGTATGGGATTTGGAGAGGAGAGAAGCCAGATGAGTGGAATTAATTTTCTTGTATGATGCACTTGAACACGTGTGTCATAAAGTCAAACGAGCAGCAGCACTCCTGATTAAAAGCCTACATCTGCATCCTTACCCTCATCAGAGCGGGTGAACAGACAACACAGAATTCAACGACCACAAAAAAATCGTTTCTGGGAGTAAGATCAAAACCAATGATACTGTAGAGACATAACTGACTAGCAGGAGTACAGTTTCGAACTACACAACAAATCAAGCAGTAGGAGGAGAATGAAAAAAAAAAAAAAAAACAGAGAGAAGAAATTTCATGAACTTCGTGGCCGGTGCAGTGAAACACAGAGTCCTCTGTTTCTTTATCTCCAAAGAGAAGTGAGGCACTCACTCATTCACTCATGGCCTTGAGAGCATATGATGCAGGGCCACGATACAGGGGGAGTTTGTCCTGAGCTAACCAATGTGCACATGTCCCCATAAAGGAGCCTCTGTGTGACAGAATCACTGACCAGAAATAGCAGCTACATTGACCACAACCTGAACATAACTAACAGGAATCTGCACAAATCATACCTTTGAATAGGCCTTGGGTCAAGCAGTAGAGAAAGAACATGCCTTAGCATCCTTCAGATTCGCCACAAAAAAAAACATGACAGGATTGGGTGTCTCAATCAGTGTATTTTAAAGCTCTCCATTACACTACAAGCAGAGCCCAACAGTTACAGCCAGAGACAATGATATTACTAGGCAATAAGATTTATGCTAAAAAGGGAGAAAAGAACAAACAACAAAATAGCTGTCACCAAGGTGATGTTGATCATGCCAGTGATACTGGTATTTAAAAGCAGTTTTGACAACATTAACACAAAACATATGTCTGGTGAGCCAAACTTATTCTGTGCAATAATAATAATAGTAATAATAATAATAATAATAATAATAATAATCTATCATGTGAAAATGTCACCAATCTTTCAAATTGCCAGTGTATGAACCTAAAACCATGTGCCAAAAATCCAGTCTTGGGAAAATCCAGTTGAACAAAAAAATATAGTACAGCTATGTGCAATGAGGTCTTCCAGCATTTGGTGGGAATCATCAACATGAGAGCACTGAAGATTTCTATAGTCTTATTTGGTGCCGTTTCTCCAAAAACACAAGTTTCAGTCAGTGTTATACAGCTGGATCAGGTGTATCATATCATTTTCATGAGCAAGGCGCTTGTGCCTCGCATGTGCAATTAGGCTTACTGACTAATACTGAGAGCACCTCCAAAACCTGACTAGTGATTCAAACTTGGTTGTTTTAGGTCACAAACATCTAAACACCACCTCCTCAACTCTCTGATATGGTTTAGTTCACAATTTGCCCTTCACTTCAGCTCAGTGGTTTTGATCTGATCTAAAATAGATCATTATGGCTCAAATCAGGATTAACACACGAATCGTGTTAAAGGATTCACCCACAGCCCTGTCTAGTGCAGTGCAGTAAAAAATTAGCCCACATTGACATGTAGTCCAGTGCATGTGTTGAAAACCTGCGGGCAAAGTCAGCAATTTGGCTTTTCCTTGCATGGAAAGACCATCATATTTAGATAAAATTTACATTTCATTTCAATATACAGTTCCTAAAATAATAAGTAATCTTACAATAGTTCACAGAAATAAAATAAACCAGGAGATGGAAAAGGCCTGAGCTCTCTGTAAAAATATCTGTATAACCTTCAAATCACCAAGTCATAGAAATCCAGTTGTTGATAGACTGTCTTCAAAGGTAAAACTGCTTTGACAGAGGATTGGTAACTGAGGACCATGTTGTCAGTCAGTCGTCAGTCCAAGCCCCCCAAGGAAAAAAAACCTGGCAGCTCCAACACATCTCATTGGAGCCATAAAACATGTACAAGCTGTAAACTAGGCCTATCTTATTTTGTCAACGTAGCCTACTGTTGACATTTTCTCTCAGTTCTGTTTTTTTTTTTTTTACTTCATTTCATTTTCAGTGGGATTGGGTGCATGAGGTTAAAAGCTGGCACTGAAGCACTTCAGTCATCAGGTGAGCACACCAAGTGGAGTTGATCTGGGCTTCCCACGCTCCCAGTGCTGGAGCTGCCATCGCCTAAGTCCCGGGCCACCATGCACGGTAGATTTAGCTCTGTGGACCCTCCGGGACTAGAGTCACTTCGGCTGACGCACTCCTCCTCAAGCACCAAACAAAGTTCTTTCAGGTCCAAGTTTTCCTTGACTAATCCGTCTTGCATGCGCTCCAAGTCGGCGAGTTTTTTCAGGTATCCACCCAGATCTTCCCGCATCACTTTGGCTGCGTGGTGGCCAAATAGTTGCCATTCTCGAGCCAGTTTTTTCACCTTGAGCCGGTCATCGTCCAGGAAACAACACAAATCTCGCAGCTCCTGGTTTTCCTCTTGCAGGCGCTGATTGATGACTTTCAGCTCCCTGATTTCGAGAAGATGTCCCTGCAGTTGTTTATTTACCTCTTTGATGAGTCGACCACGCTGTATAAGCGCTGACATCTTTTCTGTCTCCTCTTTACGCAGTCTGCTAACTAGCTCCTCTTTGGAGCAGGCGAGCAAGTCCTCGTCAGACATCTTTGACAACTCTCTGTTAAAAATTTCACTGTCGCTCCCCATTTTGCTGATATGCAACTGAGATTTTCCGAAAGGTACTGCAAAATGCGTGCAGTTCAAGTGTCCAAATAATGCTTTCAGTAAATTAAAAATGCATACTGCAAAATAGCCTACTCACAGAGCTGCACCGCACAATTCGTCAATGTAGTAGGCTAGAACTGTGTTCGTCACGACACTCCCGTTTTTCAGGCCTACAACAATATTGTTGTAGTTCCACGATGAATCTAAAAATGAACGTAATGGTGAACCGTGATTGTAAACATGAAAAGCCCTGTATTTTCTCCACTGTCTTTTAATCTTCTGCTTGGTTGTACAGAGCGTATTTAAATGTGCACCCAAGTCATCATTGTGCTCTGTTATCGCTGAGGATGACGTACTAAAGCTTCCATCAAATGCGTTGTCCTTTCCTCCGATTACCGTTTTAGCTTGTTCACGTTGATGAAAACGATACAACGATGACTGGATGAAGTAAAATAATAAGCACAGGACAAACACAAAATTACCCTCTCTGCACTCATCACAGTCTTGTGCGCTGGTCTGTTGTCAAGGATTAGGCTACAATGTCCGCTCTTCCTCTCTATGTCTTTCAGAGATGAACCAGCCCGCCTTTCCCCGTCACGCTCTTCATTCCACCTTCATGCAAAAGCGATTTTTTTCTCTTTTTTGAAGTCAATCAATTTCTTGCACATTCCTGCATTTTGTTGATAAGCATCTCATTGGGATCTCGGCAGTGGCCAAACGATGTGTTTTTTTTCCCTCAAGCGAAATAATTAAATAAATAAATAGAAGGGGGGAAAAATGGAACTGCCCGAGTCGATATGGGGATGGGGAGATTCCAGTGAACGATGCGCAGTGGAGCGGTGTGCTTTAGTAAGCCCTCACCTACAGGAGAAGACTGTAGTAAATATTTTTCAAGATTGGTTACAGTTTTTTCCCGGTGATAGCCATCCTGCAAGCAGCATAAGGAATTGCCCTCTGTTCTCTGAAACACCATCCTCCCCCGCTTCCCTTTCTCTTTCCCTTACGGTAAAGATCCGTATTGTACCACATGGGAACTATGACATCATTTTGTCATATTGTCATGGACATTCTGTTTCCCCCCTCCTTTAATCACGCTTCCTGTTTATGCTCACCTTACCTAAAAGTCAACTTAATTTACGCACACGTTGTAGGCTATACATTAAGATGATAGTGGCCTTTTGTGGATGTACCCC
>JASCQY010000072.1:2507706-2520370 GCA_030264315.1 Sardinella tawilis | reverse complement strand
CACTGAAAGTGTGTGACAAAAGGCGTTTTTGTAGATTAAGCCATGGTATTCAGCCACATCCTTCCGCCCTGTGGTCCAAACCTATTGTCACCATGAGGCCATAACAATGCGGGGTGTTTTTGAGAGGGCAGCCTGGGAGAGTGCCTGGGCGGGACTGGAAATAAGCCAGGGGGAGGCTACGTGGAAAGCAGGGGGGCTATACAGTCACCAGAAAGACAGTACTGAAAGTTGGAGAACAAAAAGACAGTTGACTGTGTCATTTTTTCTCACTTGTGTAATTCAGAAAGACAGGCAGAGAATAGCAGAGAGAAAAAGAGAGAGAGTGTGTGTGTGTGTGTGTGTGTGTGTGTGGGGTAAAGAGAGTGGGAGGGGGAGAGTGAGGGATTTGGGAGGATTTATAGTGATTAATCTCCTCAGGGAACTAGGGGAAAATTGTAGTAACACAACTTATCAGAGCTGAGTGGTGCAGCTTTAAAAACATAGTTCTTTGAATCAGTGTTAATCATTCAGTCACACGTACAATCAACAATAAAATGTCTACAAAAACTGAATATGGTGTAGGCTATCTCAGTACAGACCTACACACACAAACACACACACACAGACTTTCCTGATGGTTGATTTGGGCCACAAATGTAGGACGTGTACACAGAAAATCATAAAGTTATGTTGCAGAGATTACGTGATCATTAGGAAGATGACGGAATCTTCACTTTCTTCAGTCCAATGAGGAAACCGTGTCAGTGCTGTTTGCGTATGTTCTTACAACATTGTTTCAGTTCTTGCTCATTTTGTATTTTCTTCCCGCATGCTTTTTTTCCCCCCATCTGAGTCACTTCTGTTTTTAAAAACAGCAAGCAGTTCAAAGCAGACTGCTTCTGGGCTCTTTGAGCGACTGAAGGGCATATGCAATATTAATGAACTGTGACTGATGCCTGTTTTTATTTTTGTCCATGTACTCAAAACACTTTTCACATACCCAGCCTAAAGTAACTGTGAGTGTCCTGTTTATTCATGAAGTTACAGTATATCTGACCAAATGTAATCAGAATGAGGATTATCTCTGTAGCATTCCTTATTTATTTGTCAGCAAACAGCTTATAACCAGATGCTTTATTGGTGAGCAGATGTAGGAAGTCTGCTTGTGGATGTTATTATGTAATGGTTGTTGTTAGATTCAGGCAACTTCTCATTAGGCAAGCAGACGCAGCCTGATTGAACTGCAGCAGGGACGTTCTTGGTTAGACACTGATTAAATCAAGATGCAAATTATATTTTCTGTTTGGATGTAATTTCTTTTTTGTAGAGATGGACTGGAATTTTTTTTTTATCCATGTAGCAAGTAGCCTAGTTGACTCTGGTGACAGACGAATCCTGGCACCAAGCATGTTGATCTCCTCAGGAACTCCAAACTGTTGGATGTTTTGGGTTACACAGCATTGCTGGCCTTCCAGCTGTCTGGGGGTATTAGATCCAGCCCTGAGAACATGGCGGAACAGCAGAGCACATTGTTCACACAGTGTTGTAAATGATTTATTGGCGTGAGGTCCCTATGTCTAAAAAATGATTCATCAATAATTTACCATGCAGAGGTGGGCTTTCAAATAAAAGCTTGTAAAAGTAGGCCTTTTGAGTGCCCATGTAGAGACTGAATATATCTGCATTGAATAGTGAGTGCTGTGGAGTGGTACACTGTTTGGCTCACTGGCAGGTTAACATTGTAACACAAGAAATATTTATGTGTGTGTGTGTGTGTGCGTGTGTATGTGTGTGTGTGTGTGTTAGAGAGAGACAGAGCTGTAAAATATACAGTGGAAGAGAACATTCTAAAAGTGGAAGGTACTAAAGCTCCAAGTTTACTTTTACAGTGAACCAAGAGGCAAAACAAGAATTAGAGTAATCGAAAACACTGAAAAGACAGAAATACAGTAAGAATAACATGACCTTGAGTGTCAGACATGAACAGGAAAGTGCTAAATTCCTTGTGCGATAGGCAGCTATATAGGGAACTTCCCACAGTCGCTCACCAAAAGTCATATTCCACATTCCACATACATTAATGAGACTCTAGAGACTAAAGATTAAACAACAATGACAAACAAATCATTGGCTCTACAGTAGAACATGGGCTGTCTGCCACAGAACCTAATAACCCACCCTATCTAAAATATCACAGCAGGACGGAAGATATTAGCCTGATGCATCAGCCACTTATTTCCCTCCGTTTCATGTAGCGTCTGATCCCTATCCATTTGGATGCAGTATGCTGCCGTAGAAGACTAGCCTAGCCACTCTAGCCTCCAAATCAAATTGACGTTGAGTCTAGAGATTCTTCATTGGGAAGCCTTTCTGAAACAAAAATACACAACAGGATACAAGGTACAACAGGCACCAATCTTCATTAATTCTACTGAAACTGTTAGTTTCAGAGAGCTTACAGATACAGTACAGAGAGCTTGGAGGGGGTCATCCCTATGTTCCCCGGGCCCTATGTTCCCCACTTTGGTTAGGGTTAAGGTTAGGATTAGGGCTAGGGCTAGGGTTAGGGCTAGGTTTAGGGTTAGGGTTAGGGCTAGGGCTAGGGTTAGGGCTAGGGCTAGGTTACATAGGAAAGAGGGGAACATAGACACGCTCCTGCTCAGTGTCTGGTATCTGTACCCACCCTCTCTATGCTGTCATGTGGAGTTAGAACACCCAGGGGATGTCAATCATTCCAGAAACACAGCAGGTCAAAGGTCAATTCAAGCTCATTTCAGGTCATAGCATGACCCCATGAATGCCTCAGCTGCAGCCAGTGGCTAGCTTTCTCAGCAGCCTCCGACAGCTCCTTACAACACTATTCAGTCATTGACCTCAAAAAACAACATCCAACAGAAGTGTTCTGGCTGACTGTTACAAAGCCGTTAACATCTGTCTCCAGTCTCCACTGCACTGGCATTATGTTCTTAAATGCCTCAGCCTTATTCAAAGGCTCCTGCAACCAGTTCAGGAAAGCATACTTCAACTTCTTTCTGTCAAGAGTGGCCCTGGGTCAAACTACTGGAGAAATTCCCCAATAACGATCCATGACACAGACATATAGCTTATGGCTTCCAGCTTCACCAGCCCATTGACTGATGCTCTGGCTCCTACTATGCATTCAATGGGTAATGTAGAATTTCAAGCAGATTTGCAAAGGATCAATGTGAGCTATCGTGGCAAATTGCAAAGGGGTAATTCTCTATCAACAAACAAACATTTGTTTAGATTCACCCATGCCCAAATTCTCAGGCATGCAGCAATTTCAAACCTCAACCTATATGCGCTGAAGTTCCGTTATTTTTGTTTCCAGACACCTATTGGCAATCTTCAAGACACCTCTGTCTTGAATCCACAGAATGTTCAAACCAAAGGTGCACACATAGGCTACTTTATCTTGTGATACACTTTGCTGTTATTTTGTCAAAGATGAAATAAAGAATTTTGATTAAAAAATGCACATGAAAGATGCTTAAAAATGGCCCAAGTTACCTTTTTAGGTACGCCATTCATGGCGCTTTATGAGATCTTGCCATTTTTGTCTCAAATCGTTGGCATCTCCCCTTGATCAGCTTGCTGCCGGCCCTCTGCATACATCGTGAAAAAGTCTCTGGAGACAACACTGGGACTGTAAAACGTCAAATAAACACTAGGGCAAAGGCTGTGCACCAAAACATAACAAACCATTTCAGGCAAACACCAACAAGATGTTTAGGGGAGGGGGTGGGGGTTGGTGGGCATGCACATGTGGGTGGGGGGCAGTGAAAAAAGTTTATTTAGTAGCATGAATTTGAGAATATCGTTTTGTTTGTTTACGTGGAACGTCAACAGAAGTAACATCATTCAGGATCTCATAGTTCACCTTTAATGCAACATCATTTCTTCATCATCCTTTTTTGGCATACGCTTGGCCTATTTCTTCGCTTTTTTCCTGGATTTCTGGATGACAACCATCTTACATTAAAGGACAGCCTAAAGCATAGCCTAGGAAAGGCATTAAGTTTACATTATAACCATAATCAGAGAGACAGTGCTACAAAAAAGCCCTTGAAGATGTCACGTGGAATGACGTCACCAAAAATGGCCATTTAACGCGACGACAGCGGAAGCATGGAATGGTGGTCTTGTATTTTGAATATCAAATGAAACGTTATAATACTTTATGTAGCGTATGGGTGTAGAATTTGTGCATCTCTTTGTATTACATGTGCGTTTAAAATATAACGTTACATACATTTTATTCAGCGAGGCCCCAGAATGTTTGTAAACATCTGGCTTAGTCAGCTGAGCTAACGTTTACTAATTAGCTAGGTAAATGAACGTGTATAAGTTATTTTTCATTTCTTTAACCTTTTTATAATACTGATCTGTGTTTCCGATGGCTGAAGTGTTGCATCTTTTGCGTTGTCATGTGTCATTTGTACCCTCTCGTTTGCCAGAGTCATGTTAACGTTAGCGTAACGTTATTAGCCATAAACTCGTGCCCAAGTGGACTCGTGGATACTGCGACCTAACAACAAACAAAACTTTGATCGGAGACTGATAGGCTGCCATTGTATATTTGTTGAGCAGCTGTTCCTAAAGGCGCATCTCAAGGTGAAGGCACTTTAGTTTTACTGCTGTGATTTAGGTACGTTACATTAGCCACGATGTCTGTAGAACTCGATGTATTCGTTGGGAACACTACCATTATGGATAAGGAGGTTTATCAGCTATGGTTGAACGGATATACAGGTAACGTACCCCACACATTCATAGCCAACGCTACATGCCACTCGTTGCACTTGAGATTCCGCGATATGTTATAGGTTATCCTCTCTGGACTTGCAGTGAATGATGCGGTGAGAGTGCGCATGGAAGGAGGGGTGATGGAGGAGTGTGAGGCCAGTGCTGAAGTCCTCCTGAGTGACACCATGGATCAGTTCAGGACCTTCCAGATGTGCGAGCGCCTTCTACACATCCCTGCCAAACTGGCCAATCAGCTCCTATTCCAGATCCCACCTGATCGCCAGGCCATGCTTATCGAGAGGTTTGCAATTCTGATTGATGGCACAGTCTGAAGCTTTTAAAAGACATACTCATCTTGTATGCCCATGTCAGTATGTGGACATATGGTTTTGTGCACTAGTATTTTTCTGTTCTTTATGATTTTGTAGTAGGAGGGGTTAACAAGTTCCTTCACATCTCGTAGTCAAAACACAGTCTTCTGCATGCCAGCTGTTCTCCATGAGAGCCTGGTCATCGGTCCACCCCACGTGTAGTCCTTCTATTTATCCGTTTCAGGAATTAGAGCTTAAGGTCTCTGCCATTTTGCACAAGTCCCAGTATATTGAATGGCAATCAGAGTAAACCGTTTTTGTCTCTCAGCAGTTGAAAGTGATACAAAATGCAGAACTTGCTTTGAACATGTTTTGACATTTAGAAAATCTTGGCTTTCTCCTCTATGGACAACTTGAAATAATTTCTGTATTTCCAAAGGTACTATGCATTTGATGATGCTTTTGCAAGAGAAGTACTGGGCAAAAAGCTCTCCAAAGGAACCAAGAAGGATCTGGATGACATCAGCGCAAAGACGGGCATCACACTGAAGAGTTGCCGACGACAGGTTAGAGCAGGATATCACTGACCGTTGTCTATCTGGCTGACCATTAAAGGCTTTTTGGACTAAATGGCTAAATATTAATAATACTATTATACCTGAATTGTGTTTCACTCTGAACACTGCTTATTGCTCTGTTTCCTCTCTATTGTTGTGTTCCCTATCAGTTTGATAACTTCAAGCGCGTGTTTAAAGTGGTTGAAGAGCTCAAAGGCCCTCTGGTGGAGAACATACGACAGCACTTCCTGCTCTCCGACGCGCTGGCCAGGTGAGATGGCTTCAGCAAGCCTCCAAAATCCACCTCCGTAAGAGCCCCAAAAATACCAGATCCGCTTGTGATCTCCGTATAAGTCACACATCTGAGTGGAAAATGTGGAGGAGTGAGCACACTTGTTTTCACTGCACACAAGAATGACTCATTTTTCAAGCAAGACAATAATGTACTCAGAGTTTTTCTCTGAAAGCCATCACACCTTTATCCATGAACAGGGTTTCCTTCCAATCTGCAGGAGGTGTCAAAACCCACACCTGCACACATCACCACAATACACGACCCAATCGGCATCCTGCCTTTGCCTTTGTATAAAATGACAGTCTTATTTAGCCTGACAAGCCACTCTATCACATCAAAATGTATAGTCTGGCCACGACTGATAGACTGGGGTCAGTACTAGGGGCGGAATCAGTGGTTGTCTTTCAAACTGGATAGTGCTACGACCAATCAGAGCAATGTCAGCAAAACAGCAAATACTTTCCTCTTTGAAACGACTGACTTGAGTGCCTTTTCGTGCCTCATCGTGTTTAGCCCATCCAGTGACTCAATGATAAGGATAGAGCAATGTAATTGGTCCTATACTAAGCTTTGGTAGGACCAATGGTAGACCTACTGAGGCCGTAACAGTGTGTGGCTAGATGTACCCGTTGAGCAAAACTCTTTTGCTGCCGCTAGGGTGTCTCTGGATTTCTTGAGTAAGTCTAGATTTTAATATACATTCATGTAAATGAATGATTTGTATAATACATTCATGTAAATGATTCCCTACATGGTGTGCAGGCCGAACCAGCAAAGAAATACACTAGCTTGTGCTTATCCAGTAGTTCTGCTGTTCCTGTTCCTCTGTAACTCCTAGCTTTTGTGCACGTTGGAGACGTTAGTGTTGTTGCCTGTGTTCTCAGGGACTATGCTGCTATCGTGTTCTTTGCAAGTAATCGTTTTGAGACGGGGAAGAGGAAGCTGCACTATCTCACCTTCCAGGACTTCGCTTTCTGTGCCGGCCAGCTCATCAACAACTGGACCTTAGGATCAGTGGGTGAGAATCTGTCTGAGCTCAAAGTCATTGGTTCTCAAACTGGAATTTGAATGACATCATCCATTCCGCAACTAAAATGGCAACAACATGTGCAACATGTTCATTGGAATCACTTTCAGAATAATTTTCTTGAACAGTAACAGCCAGTAACATTCCAATAACATGGAATCTTAGACATTAGTTCATTCACATGAGGACAGACTTGTGTTATCGTTGGCTAGTGTGGATTTAAATATTGTTATAGTCACAGACAGTTATCTTTATAGTTATTGTTCCAGGTGTGAACAGCCATTAACTTAGTTTGCAACTTGTTTGGACTTGTCCAGATTTGAGTGCTTGTTCTGACTCAGACTTTGGTCTGGCCAGTGAGTCGTAATCTGTGACAATACGAACAGAATTATGGGAAAATGTATAGATGTTTTATGTTAAGCCAGAATATTTCTGAACATTTTTGTATTCTCTGGGTATAGAGATGTATATATACAGTATCAGCTTTCAAACTCTTTTGATCAACACCCACTCTGTGTTTCAGATAACTTGGCAGAGGACATGGATGTGGACCTGGATAAAGAGTTTCTGCAGGATCTGAAAGACCTAAAGATTTTAATCACTGATAAGGATTTACTTGACCAGCATAAGAGGTGTGTGTGTGTGTGAGAGAGAGAGAGAGAGAGAGAGAGAGAGTGTGAGAGTGAGAGTGAGAGTGTGTGTGAGAGAGAGAGAGAGAGAGAGAGAGAGAGTGTGAGAGTGAGTGAGTGAGAGTGTGTGTGAGAGAGAGAGGTGAGGGTACCCTGCTTGGATAACCTTTAATTAAATTCCATCTATCTGCCTCTCCCTCACCAGTCTAGTGTGCACAGCTCTCCGGGGCAAAACAAAAGTCTTCAACGAGATGGAAGCCAATTTCAAAGTGAGTCATTGATCTCTTCGGAGCTGTACTGTGCACCAGTGCTATGCACCGGTGCAAACATCATGTCAGATATCGTTTTTTATTGCAAGTAGTTAAATTGGTGTTTCTTGGTGGAATACCAACATTTGGCTTAATCCATAGCGTGTGTCTGACTGATGAATCGCAATGACTAAGCCTCCTTTCATCCTGACAGAATCTCTCTCGAGGGCTCGTCAACATCGCTGCCAAACTGACTAACACGAAAGATGTTCGAGATTTCTTCATTGACCTTGTAGAGAAGGTGAATGTTTTAGTTATGGACTTGGGGCTGGGGTTGAAAGACTAGGCAAACGGGTGTATTTGTGTGTGTGTGTGTGTGTGTGTGTGTGTGTGTATGTATGTATGTGTGTGTGTCTTCCCTGGAGGCCCAGGCTCTGAAAGACTACTCTGTGTCTCCTCCCTAGTTTATCGAGCCGTGCCGATCTGACCGGTGGACCACCGTGGACATGGCTCTCTACCTCACCCACTACGCCAACTCGGCTCACATACTAGACACCTTCAGGTCAGTGCGGCCATTTTGTACTTCAGGCTCGAGCTGCAGTTTCACATCGTGTCCAACCCCTATGCTGTTCAGCTGCGCTATAACCGATAATAGCAGCCTTCTCCTTGTGGTTACCTGGTCAACAGCCACGTACATAGTCATAGGCACACAATATACACAACATTTTTCCCAGCTACGTGTCAACGCTTTCTCACTGACGCAGGACAGGATAACGAAACAGTCTTGCTTGTTGACTTCCCATTGATATGAATAAGAACATTTTTGTGGGTTGTCGTGTGTGCTGCTGGACAGTTTTGTGTAGCTGTGTACTGTGTGTGTGTGTGTGTGTGTGTGTGTGTGTGTGTGTGTGTGTGTGTGTCTATTTATAAAAAACAAGAATTGAATGATTTTTGCACACAATGTAATCTGTGTATCCTGTGACAGTGGAAGTTCTTTGAATGGAAATTATAATGAATCTTCCCTTGGGCAGATTCAACTGAATTTTTACAACCTTGGTGTGTGTGTGTGGTAGTCTGACTGTATGTGTGTGTTTGTGTGTGTGTGTGTGTGTGTGTGTGGGGGGGGGGGGGTAGTGTGACTGTGTATGTGTGGTAGTGTGACACTGTACTGCGTGTGAGTGAGTGTGTGTGTTTGTGTGACAGGTCGAGTCTATTGAGGGATTGGCCGGTCTGCGTTGTAGTGAAATGTGTTTTCTCACCAGTGGAGGTCACTGTGTGACACAACATGATTTTCCCCAGTCTATGCGAACCTTGTCCCTGGCCCAGTCATTTATCCAGTCCAGCCTGCCTGGAATGTGGTTGGGTGTTTACACAAACCCTGCACCACTCACAGACTCTACAAAGACATATTCATCGCCCACCCTTACAAAACAAGAACCTCACATCAAATTGATTACGCAAATAAATGTACAATATTCAGGACCCCCAACGCAGGTTTAGGAATGTATGTACACTATGAGCTCTTAATTTTAATTTAATTTTTTCTTCTTTTTTCTTTCTCCTCCACAGGCACCAGGCTGTTTGGAACAGGTACATGGGGGTCATCAAAAGTTGCATCTTAAGAATGTACCACGACTAAAAGACTCTGTTGACGTTTTCTTGGCCTCCCGCCGTCTCCCTGTACACGTGCCCAAACATCTTGTGCTCTTTACTGTAAATCCCCCCCGCTGTCCTAGAGTTGCACTCTTCCCCGTCTCCTTGCTTCACCCCAACTCATTTTCTCTGCTCTAATCCTAGTGCTCACGGAGGCCTTTGCCAGCTGTCCTTCTGTTTTCCTTTGCTCTCTCCTCCATTCGCTTTGGACTGTCCTCGCGCTCTCCTCCCACGTCCCACCTCCCACCTCCCACTTCCCACTTCCCACCTCCCACCTCCCACCTCTCCTCTCCTCTGTGTGCTGCTCACTGGCACATTTGTGGGCTTGTAAATAAACTCGCTGGGTTTGTACAGTTTGTCTGGTGTTTGTGTTGATGAAGGCTTTCCCATGACTCTCCAATGGGCAATTATGTGTGTTTATTGCTTTTTAAGGTGAACCTTTTGAACGCCAATGACTGTAAATATTAAGCAAACTCATTTTGTTTTTGAATACATCACAAGTTTTTATAAGAAACCTTAAGACCAACAACCGAATCTTGTGTAACGTGTAGTTAAAAAAAAAAAAAAAGCATTACATATTGAACCACAAAAACATTCTTTTGTAACTTTTATTGATTCATGACGTTCGTCACCAAAATATTCCTGCGTAAATGTTTTTATTGAAGCATGACGTCTGATGGCACATAGCAACTTGGTGTCATGAAGTGTCATGAATCAACTGGCCATAGGAAGCGACCATTAAGCCGCTGCTAGGTCCTCGCCCCAGTAGGTGTGAACATCTGTGAGAAGGCAGAGCTTCACCACCAGCTAGCTGAGGCCAAATACGCCTCATTCAACTGGGCCAAACAAACCGCGACTATAAATAAAGCGTTAGCAAACATATGGGGCTGACGCGACGAGCATGGAAACCTCGTGGCATTCATGGGTGAAATGGATTCATTTGGGGATGCTTCTGCTGTTAAGGCGGCTAGCATGCATACAAGGCAGTAAATGTGTGTGTGTGTGTGCCTCCACTGTGTGAGTCTCCACTGGGGGTAGTTAGCAGCATGGGGGCACAATTTGGTATAACCAGGGGGGACTGTGTTTGTGTGTGTGTGTTCTGACAGACATGGCACTCTTGTAATGACAGCTGTCACGTCTTAGACAAGCCCAATTGGTGCATTGTTTGCGTGTGTGTGTGTGTGTGGGTGGGGGGCACAAGCTTCAGTGTGTATGTCTGGCATACCACTGGAAACAAATGACTGTAATTAGTTATGAAATTAAAAGCAGTATAATTATTTTAGAACCGTATATCAGGATAATTTGGCAGGAGGAATGTGCCAACAGATTCCAAGAATAATTGGTCCCCAACACCATGGGGAGATTTTATAAGCAATTGCCAAAGGTCCAATATTGCTGACAAACACTCATCACAACCACCCATCAGTAACTAGTACACATGAGTGTCCATCAGCATTCCAAAACAGTGTCAGTTTGCCATTACATGCCGATATGAATTCACTCAATGAAGTATAGTGCAGTAACAGTAAATGAATCAATACCCTAACGGCATGACGGGCCTGGTGTAAAGAGTTTCCTTTTGAGTGCTAAGAAACTTTCCATAACTTAGGCTGGCGTACAGCTCTGTCAAACAGATGATTCATTTTGGTGGGTTTCAGCTGCGCAGTCTCTCATCTTATCAGAGGCTCAGAAATGAGTCTCATTATTGTCCAGAGGGCTCTTTCCACAGTGTCACATCTAAATACTTTCCTCTCCTCTATCAGCGAACGAGGAGCTCCAGTTTAAATATTTAGACGACCAAAAAAAAAAAAAAAGCAAACTGCTTTTCCAAGTGTACGTGTGTCTCTGTCTTCAGCTCTCCTTCACTCTCTAATTTTTGTCCACATTCCTCCAGCTTCTCTCGCAAGCTATAAATATCCGGGCATGTCCGAATGAAAAGGAGTCAGGGAGCGAGCAAGACTCTGCTTGGAAATGAGGGAGAGAGAGGGAGCTCGAGTGTGTCTGTGTGTGTGTGTGTGTGTTGGAGAGGTACAGACAGTGAGATAGGGGGGTGAACTGAGGTGGGGAGGGGAGGGGAGGGGAAGGATGGGGTGGGGGTGGGAAAAGGGAGGCAGAAAGCTGTGGGGGGTTCGTTTAAATGAAACCAGGTGTACCATGTGGCCACGTTCTCGTGTTTGTGAGTAGCACTGGTGTGTGTGAATCTGTGAGTGAGTTGTTGCCTCGCGAATCAGGACAGATTTGGAATTTTGGAATTTAGGCCACAGACCAAGAATTTGCATCCTGTGGGGTCAGAGTAAGGGGGTGGTGGGTAGGGTGGGGTGGGGTGGGGTAGGGAGGAGGGGGCTCTTGAGGGGGGGGTCTAGTGGGTGGAGGATGGCAGCGCAGGGGGGCTGGATGGAGGAGAACGGGGGTGGTGGAATGGGCTGTCCCTCTCTTCCTCTCTTTCTTTCTCTCTCTCTCTCTCTCTCTCTCTCTCCCTCCCCTGCATACATTCAAGACTCCAGCTGTCGGTTTTCATCCCACTCACTCTCTCTCTCAGGGCCGAAGACGCAGGAGGAGGAAGAGAAGGACGCCAGGGCCACTCCAACAACCAGCAGCAGCAGAGAAAGTAGCCACTCATTCACACACACACTCACACTCTCATACACACATAAACACACACACACACTCTGTGACACGCACAGGCAGACTCACTCAGAGGGACTGACCTGCAAGCAGCACCGGAAGAGAGGAGAGAGTGAAGAGAGACGCCTGTGAAGAGCAAGAGAGAGAGAGAGAGAGAGAGGGAGAGAGAGAGAGAGAGAGAGACAGCCGGGGGGAAAAAGAGAGGAGCTGAAGAGTGCCGGCCTGTGAGTATAAAAGATTTTAGCATGTCTCTTTGCCATTGTTTGTGTGTGTGTGTGTGTGTGTGTGTCAGTGTGTGCGTGTGTGTGTGTGTGTGTGTGTGTGTGTGTTTCAGTGGAAGTTAGAGAGAGAGAGTGTGTCTAATATTTAATGACAACTGAGAAGAATATCAGAGGAAATCCATGAGACTTTCCATGACAGTGTTTGAGCTGGTGTGCTGTTGTGACACTGTGTGAAAGATAGACTTCCAGCTTCCTTAAAAGTTTTGTAGTGGACTATGTTGTCACCAGGAGTTTCTAAGTAAGTGTTTAGTGTGTGTGTGTGTGTGTGTGTGTGTGTGTGTGTGTGTGCATG
>JASCQY010000072.1:2479370-2491060 GCA_030264315.1 Sardinella tawilis | reverse complement strand
ACACACACACACACACACACACACACACACACACACAGAAACACACACACACACACACACACACAGAAACACACACACACACAGAAACACACACACGGCCGGAGACAGGGCACCATGATCTGGCGGGCCAAGTGCTGTGTGGGAGGGGTCAATGTGTACCAGGGCACAACAGACCAACGCAAGAGCAAGACTGCCATATCAGTAAACTTGTGTTGTGTCTCAGTGGGAGAATATCTGAGAGTGACAAACAGCCTGTTAGAGATAACAATAGATAAAATAGAGTAGAATAGCAATAGAATTTAATAGAGAAAACAATACCTTGGCTGTCGTTGTGCTTTTGAGCAGATCTAGTGATCCCAGACAGCAGCACTGAACTCTGGCCTACTCCTGAAGGAGGTGAATATCTAAGGAATGCAAGCATTGCATGTAATGAGGATGAGTGACTACTGGAGTCTGATGGCTGTTTACTGGATGACATCATAACTGTCTGGTGTGTCTGAGTGGAGCTCACATAATACAAACACATTGCTGGAGGCCGAGGTAGAAGTTCGCCATTGTGAACTTACCAGTAGCTTTTAATAAAAACTAAATTACACATTGCTTGTTGCCGTTGCCAATCACTGCCCATACACAAACCCTTAGGAGCACTGACAGGAACAGGGAGGCCACCAAAGCAGCGCAGGGTCCAGCCCAGAGCTCCACTGAGGCAGAGCAGACAGGAAGTATGAGGGAAGGAGGATCCCCTGTTCTCAAGGCAAGGCAAGGCAAGGGAAAGTTTATTTGTCTAGGAACATTTCATACCAAACAGCAGTTCAGTGTGACTATTGAAGAAAGTCATCTTAATGCAAAATATGTAATCTTAATGCAAAATGTATAATAAAATAACATTCACATATTTTAAGAAATAATAATAAAATAAGTATTGCACAAATAAGATTAAAGGATCAGGCACATAAGTAGAAAAAGAATATTGATAAGATTTCAAATAAAGGAAAAAAAAGAATAGGTAACGTACCTGTATAGCAAGCACAATTTTTGACATCTTAAAAAGGGAGAGAGGAAAGTCTACAGCTTCTCCTCAGGTACTGTACTGTATAACCATGTTTATTAGTTACAACGCTGGTCATTGATACAGGCATAGCCCAGACAATGCATAGCCCTGCATTCTGTATTGGATGTGATGTGTATTTCATATAGTTTACTGTTATGTTTAGTGATTAGCCAATGAGGTCAATTATTTGTGAGAAGAAAGCCATGGGTACTTGGTGCACTAGAAGTGTGTGTGTCGGTGCACGAGAAGTACTGCTAAACAACCACTACTGCTAAACAACTTACTTACCCAGGGTTAAGGTTAGGGTGGATACTAACCCAGTTACAACCAACAACTAACTCTTAATTAGTTTGACTGTCAACCTTTAGGTTCAAATAACTAAGCCATGTTTGTCTCTAAACTAAACCACCTCGCATGGAACGCCCCCAGGACCAATTCTATTTCTGAGCTGGGCGCTATCAACATGGGCCAGCAGGAGGGCCCTACTACCAACCCTACGTGAATAAACAGGTAAATAAATACACATATAGAACTCCTAGGGCCAATGCCATTAACACGACACCATTCTCATGCCTTTCACATCTGTAACTATGTTTACCTTGAGGGGCTGCGGATATTTTAGGAGATGGGGGAAGTGGCTGTTTGGCCCTCGGCTGGGTAAGTGTTGTTTCCTAGTCCACCCCCTCACATTTGGTCCATTATTAAAAACAGGTACCCTCGAACCAACCAATGAATGGCATCCATTACGCCATTTTAATTACATCACAAAAGGGCCACGGCATAGAGAGCAGACACGTCGGTGTATGTGTGTGTGTGTGTGTGTGAGTGTGTGTGAGAGTGTGTATGTGAGTGGGTGGGATGAGGTGGTGGCAAAGTGGCAGGAGGGTTGCGATGACAGGAAATAGGTAGGAAACGTTTTCATTGTTATTTTGGGGCTGTCTTGTAAACTTAATATAGCAGCCTGACAGACAAAGATAGATCCGGACACAGGAGGGGCAGAACGAGGGGAAGCAACAATAGCTCCCTGCTGATGATACAAGATGCCTCCCTGGAGATGTGGGTTACAGGACTGTCAACTCCTTCGGTGGGCGTGAGGCACTCACCGTTCCATCCTATTTCTTACTCCCGAAATCACGCTCGGCCATTTCTCACACAACAATGTAGAATTACCTACTTATTCGTGGAAAGAAGTTTGTGGTTCTGGGGTTAATTCTCATACTCAAAAGCCATTTTGATTCTACTCAAGACTAGACTCACTATTTGCTATTGTGTTTCCTATTCACATGGCAAGAAGCCCTCATTTATTGTGGATGCTAACGGAACACACATCAAAGGCAGCTTTATGGCAGAGTTCACAAATCCTTTCTCTGCCTCCGGCTTGTGGTGTGCTGCTGCTGCTGCTGCTGCGACTCCCTCTGAATGATGCCAATGGAGGACTCACTCCACAGCTGAGCAGCCAAGACAGCTAAAGGCTACGCTGCTGTGAAAGACACATGCTGGTCACCAGTAATTGAGCCATTTATTTTGAGGGAATCCAATTGACCTCCAAATATTACAAGGGTGCCTTGATTAAAATGCTGTCTGCATTATGGTGACATTGACAACAAGAGTCATATCCCCAATTTGCCTCTGATTAAATAATCAGCTAAATCCAATTAGTGAGCTAAATGCTCTAGGAGCCTCGCAAATGGGAGTTATCTACACGTTGCGCACAAGACCTGACTAATTGTAGTGGAAGCTAATGACGGGGAAGAAGGAAGGAGGCACACGATTCAACACCTCAAATCAAGTGTTTGTGCCATTCTCGTTGGTTTGCTTACACTACAGCCTTCGGCTATCCACACAATAACGTGGCTAATATTTTACTTAGAATAATATAAACCAGCACTGGCAAGTGTGATGATTTAGAGGCCTTAGCCAGCATGAACCCAATGATGTTTAGTGTCTTTTGCGATCATAATTACTGGGGAGACCATGGTGATGCAACAGGTAGGCTAACAGTAAATGAAGCAATCTTTTCCATTTAAAACGCATGCGATTCAGTTTCTCCGCCACGCCGGACTCTCTCCAAATGAACATGCTTATCTATTAAACTGATATTAATCTAATTTAGGTACAGATTATAAACTGACAATTCATGCCAAGGTTAATTTTTCTTCACATAGTGGTAAGTGAGAAACTGTTCAATGGTAGCCAACTCCCTTCACTTCTTACTACATGCGTAAATGTGGTTACTAAGATACGGCAGCGTGTTGCCATGGACGCGTGGGTGGCAGAGGGATTACTATCAGATAATATTCCCGCCAATTGAAAGAAACCAGAAGAAAGATAGTTGGGTTCAGGGATTTAAAAGTTTAAGAGAAAATAGCAGAGAAGGCTTAAATGTAGTCGTGCCGAGCTCCAGCGGTCCATACGTCCATATGCGCAGGGCAACTGGTGTCATCGTGGTGGAGAAAAACTGCGCATCTAGTCATTGATTGTAGGTCTGACTCCCGGGAAAATGTATTCAACTTGATCCCATGACAATAAGCCTATTTCACAACAGCCATTTTCCAAGAAGTCGCAGAGTAAGCACAGGTGTTACTAATGACAGCCAATAGGATTCTAATTATGGATGGTATTAATAACACACCTGCGCTTACCCTGATACTTCTTGGAAAAATGGCTGCTTTCAAAAAGGCCTGTCTGTCAATCAGCACAAAGCTTAATAACAATCCACTCAGTATTACATAGGAGTGTGATGTGTGTGACAGGAGTGTTACAGTAGGCTACTAATTCAGCCCATGGATTTGTAGCACTGGTGCATGTAACAGGCAACATAATTTATCTACCACAAAGATTGAACAGAATGTCTATATGCAGAACAGCACACCATGTACCCCTTTATGTGCATTTTACTTACAAACCATGCCAAGTTCCTCGGCTTTGATCATTCTGATCTGTGTTGCCTTTTTGACAGTGTGTGGCCTCTTGCTGTTGGCTGAAGGAGATTGGACCCACTCCGTTTCATCCTCAGGGTTTTGATTAAATTAGCAAATTCACTTTTATTTGCAGTGCATTAGTGTATTCAAGTGGGGAATAATATTCTGCCTTTAAAGTCTTTCCTCATGAACACCACCACAGTTTTCATTTCTTGTGCAGAATTAGGGCTGTTAATTACTCCAAATGGCCAGCACACACAACAGAAAGTGAAGATGTTGGCCTCCTTAACTACCACCATAAAAACCTGCAGTGGGAGAATAAGCAAAAATACAAATTCACAATTTTGTCTGTTTTTTTTTTCATATGCAAAAGGATTATGTTTCTGCCCCCCAACTCAGGGTGGTGTGATGTACACTATAGTGGTTTCTCAAGTCTCAAAGGTAGAGTCCTTGATAGCATGAGTCCAACCAAGTCAGGTCCTTCAAAGACAAGGCCAGAGTCCTTCAAGCAATCATTAAGCAATTGGAACAGATTCGCAAGTGATTGATCAGAGATGTCATTAAATATCATGCCTCCAAACCAACTACCACTTAATACTGTAAGCAATGCCAACGTCATTCTCATGTCAGTCAATTAAATGCTACGTCTCTGGCAGCTTTGTTAAACAGACAGCATATCAACTTAGTGAAAATTATTTCCTTTTTTTTCAAATGGAAAAATCATAGAGTGATGTTTAGTCCACTCTGAAGTATCCCTCCTTTATATTGAGATTTGGGTACTATTGCTATAAGCATTGGGGCACACACTTAATCACTGAATACAGGTATTGCATGCAGACTCACTAGCACAGGTGTTTAAAACCAACCACTCAACAGTCTGTCTTTGGGCAATTCCACGCAAAAATGGAACATCCATATCACCCAAGATCATCCAAGACAGTGCCATGGGGTGGTAGGGTGTGAATGATGATTACTTGAAATTAGAGCATTCACTCTGTAGCACTGCCATGAAAAAGCTCTCACATAATCATAATCATAAGCATCATACAAATACCATGGCATTTGTACATGACAGGTTTGTCATGGAATTTGTCCCTTTACAAACATTTTGTGCAAGAATGGGTAGATTGGAGAGATCAGTGTATTACTCCATCAATAGTGTTAATTTCTTTGTGTGTATTTCAGCAAGGCACTGTGATTGTATGCCATCTTTTTTATATCTCATTTGTATTAAATATTCCATGGTCAACTGCAGGTGGTATTATCTCAAAGTGGAAGTGTTTGAGAACAGCAGAAACTCTGCCATGAGGCAGCAGGTGGTCTAGAATCCCACAGTTAGGTCACCGAATGCTGAGACGCAGAGCGTGTCGCCACCGCCCTGCAGAATCAATAACTGAGGAGTTCCAAACTGCGTCTTGCAAGAATAGCCCTGGCCTGATTATGGGCCAGAGTTGTGGTGGTCTAGAATCACAGAGTGGTGTCACCACCTTCCTGCAGAATCAATAACTGAGGATTCCAAACTTTGTCTTGCAAGAGTAGGCCTAATCCTTGCCTGATTATGGGCCACACCAGCAGTACAGTACGTGTGGATTTCTAGGTTAGATTAACCCAAGAACTGCACAGATTATGGGCCAGGCCATGTTGTGCAACATCAGTACCACTGCTGTTCGGTATGAATAGTCAAATTCCCACAAACACAATCCCACATTTTGTTTAGAGATTTTCAGAGTAGTCAATGCTAGTATAGAGGTCCTAAGGGACAGCTCCATATTAGAGGTTTCCTTTTCATGTTGAGGGATTTTTATTACTTCAGCGATCTGCCTACCGTCATCATTTTTTTTTTTCGTTGTTTGTTTTTGTCATTTTCACCAGTGACTTCCATTTTCGCCAAAACATGTGGATTTATAAACCAAGGGACAGGAACCAGCAATCAGTCAGACATCCAATAGATAGTCAGACATCCTGACGTCTGACTATCCATTGGATCTGTAAACTCCATGCATGTAAATGAGAGTGAATATGATACATACCAATACCAGTGGCTAGTAACTTGATAAACTGAAATAATTCACTTCTAACCCTTCTGACCTACAGTATGTGCATGCGTCTGTTATTATTTTGGGTAACACTTTACTTGACGTTTTTGACATAAGAGTGACGTGCCTGTCATAATCGTGTCATGACATGACATGAATAACACTTTTTAATGTTCATGACTGTTGTCATTGTGTCATTCGGTTTTTGTGATGTAAAGTTGACACTGTTTGGGGTTCAGACATGACAAAAACCAAATGACAAGTCATAACAAAGTCATGAACATTTTTCAGTGTCATTCATGATATACGTCATGTCATGTTTATGATAGGTTAATGTCACTCTTATGTCGAAAACCTCAAGTAATGTGTTGTTGAAATTGACTCATTTTATACTCACAACTAAGTGTGTGTGTGTGTGTGTGTGTGTGTGTGTGTCTGTCTGTCTGTCTGAGAGAGAGATTTCTGCTGTGGTCTTAGCTAAGGTGTAACTGTTGAAAAGTGAGGCATACTTTGCAGAAAAAAAGCTTTTGTTTACTTAATACCCACAAACAGTCTTTCCTTTACGTGTGTATGAGTGTGTTTGTGTGTTGTAGTAGTCACTGTATATTTCCACTGTGTGGAAAAGGCCTGTGTTTACCTAATATACACAAACACATTTGAAGTCTGTCTTTAACTTCTGTGTGTGTGTGCGTGCATGCATGCATGTGTGTGTATGTGTGTGTGTGTGTGTTTGTGTCCCACAGGATAAAGAATCCTTCAGCAAGTCCAAAAGCAGCTCTAATGTGTACAGTAATGTAAAGTAGGTAGACTGCAAAGAGCTCTACTGATTGGGTAATCCCTGCATGGTTCTCGTGTGTGTGTGGTCAAGTGGTAGTGTGTGGTTTCCTGTAGAATGGTGTGTGTGTGTGTGTGTGTGTGCGTGCTCTATGAGCTGTTGTGTGTTTGTCCAGTCCAGTGGTCTAGTGTGTCTGTGTGTGTGTGTGTTTGCAGGCTTGTCTAGGGGTCTGGTGTGTGCTCTTGTGTACTGGTCTGCTGACCATTACAGGCTAATGGTGCTGGTTTGTCTGTTCTTCTGAAGTGGTGTGTGTGTGGTGTGTGCAGTTCAGTAGTGCTGTTTTTGTGTAATAGTTGTGTGTGTGTGTGCGCTCTTGTGTGATGATGAGTGTGTTGCTGGTGTGTATACTCTTTGTTACTGGTGTGTGTGTGTGTTCTTGTGTGGTATGTGTGTTCTTGTGTGGGGTGTGTGTGTGTGTGTGTGTGTGTGTGTGTTCTTGCGTGGTGGTGTGTGTGGTCGGCTGGCCTGTGCGCTGTGGTCTGCTGTGGGCATGCAGTGTGTGTGTGTGTGTGTGTGTGTGTGTGTGTGTGTTGCCGGAGTGGAGGAGCAGATGGCATAGACATGCACGGAGACTAAGTGGAAAAGCAGGCGAGGAATAATAACGAGATATGGAAAGACACACACTCGCCACAGAACACACTAACGAGGAACGCTCAAGGCACAAGTGCACACGCTCTCTCCCACACATAGACACACACACACACACACACACACACACTCTCACAAATTTTCACATGCAAAGCCATCCCATCAATCGCACATGTATGCAAACACACGCATGCACAAATTGTACAGTACACAGTACTTACTGACTTTCACATGATTCACACATGCTTGCTTACACACCCACTGCACATTAATTGAACACACACACACACACACACACACACACACTTTAGTCACACACTCTCCTGACTTGACTTGAGCCCTAAACCTGAGGGGCACTCAGAGGCATATACAGGCCTCCACCTAAAAGCATATTTACATGCACACACACACACACACACACGCACATATGCCACACACACACACACACACACACACACATGCCACACACTGTGTGGAAGGGCAGGTAGGTTGACACACACACACACATTCACACAGACACAGACTCTTACGGGAACTTGTGGCAGTGCTGGGAGGAATGCAGAATAACTTCCCAGAAGTCTCTGGGTTTGTTTGGGTTCGACTCACACACCCGGCTCACTCACACTTCCGTCCCTCCAGTCCTTCCAGGGATTGGGGGCGAGAGAGGGAAGGGGGGGGGGAGAAAGAGGGAGGGGGGAATGAGAGAAAAGAGAGAGAAGTAGACACCCACAGAAGGAGAGAAAGAGGGATGCAGACAGACAAACATGAGAAAGAGAGAGAGCTGAGGGAGGGAGAGATGAGATGAGAGGAGAAAGTGGAAAAATGACTGTTTTGAGAGAGAGGGATAAATGAAGAAGGTGAGAGAGAGAGAGTGAGTGTGTGTGTGTGTGTGTGTGTGTGTGTGTGTGTGTGTTTTAGGGAGAGAGCAGAGGAAGAAAAAGAAGAAGGTAAGGCTTTGAAGTATTTGAAATATTTGGAAGTAAACAGTCAGTGTGAGGTAGGGAGGGAGCTCATAAACCTATCGGGCCTCCGGCCTGCACTAGTGCTACGCCCCCATAGCAGATACTTATGGCCCAGATCCGGCCCAGATTCGGCTCTGATTCGGCTCTGGTTCAGCACACACACACATACACACACACACACACACACAGGTATACATACGGATGCATGTGCAACAGGTGAGGTCATTGGCAACAGGTGTTCTCCTATTTCAGAGATACTCGTTTATTTTTCTTTCGCTCTTCTCTTTCTTCTGTCTCTTTCTTCCCCTCTTTAACTCCCCCTCTCTCCCCCCATGTCCTCTGCTGTTCCCTCCATCCTCTCCCAGTATGTGTGTGTGTGTGTAAACTGAGCCCCTGTTTGTTTATGTGTTCCAAATCATTCATCAAAACAAGCTATTTGCATAAAATTAATAAACTTCCAGGAATGCTTGTGGGTGTGTTTTCACATGGTTCTGTATTTGAGTATTTGTGTGTGTGTGAGTGAGAGTGTGTGTGTGTGGCCCGTGAAGACATTTTATTGGAGCACGTTGCGGGCAGTGCCTGTCCTCTCAAGGGAAGGGGACGTGTGTGTGTGTGTGTGTGTGTGTGTGTGTGTGTGTGTGTGTGTGTGTGTGTGTTTGTTGGCGCTGGCTTGTGTGCTATGCGGCTGTGTACATAAAGCTTTTTTGGCAACAGAAATGGAGCACTTCTGCCCGAGGAAAACAGGTGAGAGGACAGAGAGAGAGAGAGAAGAGGGGAGGGGAGAAGGAAGGAGAGAGGACAGAGAGAGAGGGAGAGAGAGAGAGAGAGAAGAGGGGAGGTGGAGAAGGAAGGAGAGAGAGAGGGGGGTGGGGGAAGTAAAAGAAGTGAAGAAAGACTTGCACAATTGAGGAAGAAGAAGGCAAGGAAGAGGGGATTGGACCATGCTATCAATGAGGGAGGGAGAGAGAGAGAGAGAGAGGGGAGGAATAGAGAGACTTTAACTGGAGAAAGTGTGTGTGTCTTTAGCCTTATTCTTGTTCAGGTATGGTGTGTGTAAAGCAGGCTAGCGATTAGCATGGTGCTCCGCACTCGGTGCTAGCACGGAGCAGCGCTAACCACAGACCACAGACTAATGGCTAAGTGTTAGCGCTGCCCCCTGCCCCGCTCTGCCTGAATGACACTTTTGTTCTTAGCCAGCGGAGGTGAAAGCTGACGGCAGCTTCACCCTTACACACACGCACACACACACACACACACACACCACTGAGGCCTACTGTTTATCCCTTATTCCACACTCTCTCCTCTTCCTTCTCTCCCTCTTTTGACTTTCTGTGACTTCTTCACACTTCTCCCTCTTCTTTTTTTCTCTCTCCCTCTTTCTTTCTTCCCTTTCTCTCTCTCCCTTTCTCTCTCTCTCCCCCTCTCTCTCTCTCTCTTGTCTGCTGTTGACTAGTTTCTTTACTTTCTTCTTTACTTCTCTCACTCTTTCCTTCTACGTTCTCATTCCATCCAGTCTCTCTTCATCCCTTCTTTCTCAGTCCTGTCTGCCAAGTTCTCCCTTCTCTATAGAGCTTTTGTCTCACTTGTTAGTTTAAAGCAGCTTTGGGTGTTTGTGTTTGTATATGTGTGTCTGTCTGTCTGTGTGTGTGTGGGCCGATGTGTTTGTGTTCTGTAGCACAGTCCTCACAGCACAGGTAGACAGAGACAAACAAACATACATACACACACACACACACACACACACACACATACAAACTCACTCACCCCATGCTCTGCTCAGGTACATACCTACTTTTGTTTTGCTTCTTGAAAACACCCCTCATGCACCCCCCTCCACCCACCCACCCACACACCCACACACCCACACACACACACACACACACACACTCCTTATTCTAGAGCCGGTGTGTTTACTCAGCACACTCACTGTTTGTGTTTGAGCTCACCAAGCAGGCGCTGCTGCTCAAACCCTCAACCTGGGTGTTCAGCGCTCCTGCCTTACAAAGAGCCCTGTGTGTATGTGTGTGTGTGTGTGTGTGTGTGTGTGTGTGTGTGTGTGTGTGTGTGTGTGTGTTTATATGGGAGTGCATTCAATTCTGTATACTGTGTACCACCATGCATGTTGTTGTGTGTGTATATAAAAACAAATCTCTGTGTGTCTGTGTCTGTCTGTGTGTGCCTGTGTGGGTGTGTGTATTTGTGTGTATTAATGTCTTGAGTCATTCTGTTTGTTTGTCCTTGTTGTGTGTTCTGTTGCTTTCAGTAGATCTTTACTAGCATCCCCTGCTCTCTGACTGGTGGAACAGAACACAGTAGAAACACATAACAGAACACACACACACACACACACACACACACACACACATACACACACACTCGCATGCATGCCATGCACAGGACTGATGAGATGTGTGTGTTAGAGAGTCTGCTCTTGGGGCTCCAGAGGGCATGGTGACTTTGTGTGTGTGTGTGTGTGTGTGTGTGTTCATTCATGGTACCTCGGTCTCGCCTGATGGAGCTTGCAAAGAATCTGCAAGCTATTGGTTCTGCCTTCATTTTTCTGTTTGCTGATTGTTGGTGGATTTCCTAGTTGGTGGAATCAGACGCTATCCCAGAGTACCCTCATGAAGTCATGCAGAAAAATAAAATATTTGAGCTACAGTGGCAGGGGCAGAGTGGTAAATAAATATCTAATGGTTGAAAAGCCCTGTAAGTACATTGAGAATCCTAGCCATAGAGATGCTCATCCACTTTGATGTCCACTGATTGTCCCACACTTTGCTCTGCTCTCCACCTGTCCTCCAAGTCATGAGATGAGATGAGTCTTGGGATGGATGCACTTTTTCTGCTTTCTCTGCCCTACTGTATACATGTGCAGTCATGCCTGGCCTCCATATAGCACTTATAGCACATGTAGTAGCACATGTAGCACATAGCACAGCTAGCACATAGAACACAGGTAGCACAGATAGCACATAGGGCACAGGTAACACATGTAGCGCATAGAACACGTATGGCACATGTAGCACAGGTAGCACATAGAACACTATGGCATGTAGCACAGATAGCACATGTAGCACATAGAACACATATGACACAGGTAGCACATGTAGCACAGAGAACACGTATGGCACAGGTAGCACATGTAACACGTATAGCACAGGTGGTAGCACATGTAGCACAGGTAGCATATGTAGCGCATAGAACACGTCATGTAGTATAACCGAGGTCATCCGCGCTAGTTCAGCCCTGCACACGCCCGGACTCGAACCCGCGACCTCACAACAACACAGCAAC
>JASCQY010000072.1:2464114-2476486 GCA_030264315.1 Sardinella tawilis | reverse complement strand
TCTCTCTCTCTCTCTCTCTTTCCTTCTCTTTCATTAGCACTCTTTCTATGCCCCTCTCCTTGCCTGTCGTGTCCTCTGTCTCTCTCTCTCTCTCTCTCTTTCTGTGCCCCTCTCCTTGCCTGCCGTGTCCTCTCTCTCTCTCTCTCTCTCTCTCTCTCTCTCTGTGCCCCTCTCCTTGCCCGCTGTGTCTTCGCTCACTCTTGCTCCAACGCAAGAGTGGGAGGTGTTGCTAGGCGACTGATTAGCTCTTTTCTTTCAAGAAGTGGAGTGAAGACCTTGATCCTCTCCGTATAAAAATAAACAGCAGAGAAAGGATAGAAAATGTGGTGAAAGAGCGCAAGCATCCTTCAGCTACCTGAGGGAAAGGAAAGCGTTTGTGTTCGCTGGGCCAGTTAAGTATTTTCTGACCGTTTTTCCCCCCCCACACTTGCATCCACCAAGTCATTTTTTAAAAAACATTCTATAAATAAGGATGCCATTTCCTTTTCAGAGATGAGTGGCTTAATTGACATTCAGTTTGTGTCAATTCGGAGAAAATTTCACAGTAGTTAATAAACCAGCCAAACTCAGCCAATGAAAACTTGAGAGTTGTTGGCTCAACGTGGCATTGCCTTTGGAGAGGCAAAGCAGAAGAATGTTCGACTTAGTGACCAAGTTCTGCCATGACTCAGCCAGTCAGAAGATGATGTAAAACAGCACTGGGTGTTGCCCTGTGTTTGCCTTACAAATGCAGACTGAAACTTTATCACTTGGAGGGTTCAAAATTAGACACTGACTTGGCCTTCTTTACATTTCCTGAAGGTCTCTTACTTCCATTAAAGTCACATTATGAAATGATGCATACATTACAAGTGCTTTAAATTTAGGTGCTAGTTAAGGACAGTGAGTGAATGTACATGTGAACAGGATGGGCAAATACAAACTATGGTGAATGCTCTCTAAGGATGCATTAGGCAGGGATACTTTTGCAGACACACATTTTGCTCATCCTGTGTCAGACAGGAGAGGAGAGGAAAGGAGCTGCCATTACTGAAGTCCAATCTTGTGACATTAAGGCCCAAGACTTCCTGATGGCTCACTCAGAGAGGGGGTCCATCCGTCGTCTTTCACCTGCATTCTCTTGCTCGACTCTGACCCCCCCCCCCAACCGCCCATCCCCCCTCGCCTCTGTTTCCTGCCCCCCTACCCAGACCCGCTGCTCTGCCACTGCTCACAATGCCCTATCATTACCACAACTACAGGGGGGCCACCCAGTCCCCGGACTTAACACACTGCCTTAGCCTGGTAAAACTCTCCTGTTCTCACACTGCCAAGAAGGAAGGAAGGAAACTACTTGCTTCCGATTTTTTTTTCCATTTTGGGAAAAAATGGAAAATCTGTAGATTGACCAAGTACTCAAGAGATGAGATTTGGAGCAACATGTGATGGGCCTCTGTGATGTGTAGATTATTCTGACACTGGCCTATACAGTTCGGACAGTCAGGCATATTTCAAATCTATAGCCATTTAAGAACATTTTTCAAAATGTTCAAAATGGTTTAATGCATCTCTGTGTTGGATATTGGTGATTGTATATCAACATTCAGTGACAGACAGAGACACTTCCTGTAAGTTACAGGATCAGAGGGTGAGCAGACAAAAGTTGGTAGTTTAAATTCATCACAAGAAAGACCAAGTAAAACTTCAGGCTCGATTTTGGAAGCAATCTACCCAATTGCAGCAACTAGTTTGGCAGCCTCTGGTCTGATGAGGGGTCCATTCAGATTGAAGGCATTAAGCAGGCTAACTGCTTGTGAGTTCACAGTTAGAGCGCAATCTAGTGCTGGTAATGCACTTTTGTGGTAATCATTCATATTTCATTCAATTACACAGCATTCCATGACTCGTGAGGTTACCCAGTAGATAAGCCCGCACATATCAAGCTGAAAATAGCACGGTAATATGTTGAAATGAAACGACTCGAAAATCGATCCCTATTTTTACACTCAAAACAAGTGCATTTTACTAAATATAGAGGATATTAAGTTGTGACATCCATTTGTGGAAGCATTTGGAAGTCATTGGAGGGGATGAGAGCCATTTTTAGCACAGCGCGACGCTCGCTTCGCAACAGGTCTGCGTGTCTGTATACCTGTATGTTTGTGAGCATAAGGTCAATATGGGAAAACAATCGAGTTATTTTGGTCCAACTGTTTTCCCCGACACAAATATTTTCCCAACAGTATACTGTAGGTGCGCGTGAAAATAAGAAAAAGACATTCGAAGTGCCTCTTTCATAGACGCTGTTTCCGTAAGTACAAACCTGTCCATCCTTTCTTATGGGGATCTCAATAGATCACATTCACAATCGTAATTGTCATACGGTTTCCATAAAAGCCAACATCCAGATTTGTTCCATTGAGCTCTTTTTGTGGCGTTGCTTTTCGGAGTTTATTGGAGTTTGCTGTTGACTCAAACACGACGACTGTGTGATGCACGTTGCGAGGTGAGATAAGGCCGATTATTAAAGGTGCATAGGGCTTTGGCCATGCCCATGAATCACCATCACCCTTTGTTTAATAATTTGATTGTCACATAATTGTAAGTCAGGCCTTATCTCGCGGTGCACATAGCCTTTACCGTCAGTCCATGCGTAGCCTATTCAGAACCACGGACAGCAACCTTCTAACTGGCTCTAAACGTGTGGCTTGCAACCATTGATTCGAGTCACATAAACTGCGCTGGCCCTATACAATGGTGTTAGCCATGATCTCGCGTTAATCGCAAGACTCACTTTCAATCAGTTACAGTAACTGTCACGCAACAGCAGCCCTCACTCTTCATTGCTTTGTGGCATTCACATCTCTCATGTGTTTGCCTTATAAGGACATACTGGTTTATGTAACGAACGAGAGTACATTTAATGTGTCTCTTGTACGCTGTGCCGCTTCACCCCTTAATTCGCTCTCTCGTTTACTCCACCACAACGAGAACCGTTTAATTAGGGTTGACTGGAGTAGGCTACCCATTCATAAAAAATGCACTGCTTCTAGAATGATGCAGTGTGACACTGCCCTGGTCTGTCGTCTTTGCCCAGAGCATTTGGCAGTGCATCCCCGAGATCACCTTCCAAAGTCCAGGCAATGCACAACGTCTGCATCCAGCCGTAATGTAAACAGAATAGGCAATTCAATGGCATATTTATGTGAACAACGTCATTTGCATGCGTCTTTATCATCGGTCATTGTCAGGACGCAATGTCGCCAAAGTCCCAACTACTGATGCCTGAGTATAGCCTGTATGGTAGCACTCTGATTGCAGATAAGCTGCACTTGTTCGAGAGGATACAACTCAGACTGATGCACTCTATAGCACAGTGAGATATCGCTACCCTACCTCTTTCGCATGCACCTCACCTCCATCACACCCCTCCAAATCCCCCGTCCCCCCTCCTCCCTACGACGGAGTCCGGTGACTCCGTCTACGTTATACGTTTGGCTCCGCCCATTCCTCGGTTTTGTCCAAATCGGGCTTTTTGCGTCGCCGGAGCTCCCGATATCAAGCAAACGTCATCACCAGAGAGAGGGAAGGCTGACGTCGGAGCAGAGTCACCCAGAGTAAGAGGTTTGGGAGGGGGGAGCGGAGAGTGTTTCAGCATAGCTAACATTGATATGAGACGTATCAATCCCCCGCGGCCCCCCTTCTTCTTTCGCCCCCCCTCTCCCTTTTACGTCGGTGTTGGCGCGTTGGGAGCCCCCCTACACCGGCGGAGTCCCAGGCTATATAAGTTACCGGCGAGCAGAGTAACTCCACCAGATTTACGGGCTCCCGACATCTGGGCGAGAGACGGCTTTTATAGCTGCCGACAAACTCATACACCGAACCGGGGGAGAGATCCATCAAGCCTCCGGTCCGCTACCGAACCAGGCGCTGTGGCGAAGCCAAAGAAGAGCACCAAGGATCGGAGTAATCATGAGACAGGAGTAAATACCTGCTCAGAACATTCGCTGAGATGACAGTCCAATAAATTAGACAGGGTTATAACGACCATCCAGTACTCTGACTCTACATCAAGGGAAAGAGTGGACCCAGCCATTCCTCAGAACAACCCACTGCAGTCTGCTCAACTCAGAGTTTCATCTGAACTCCGGGAATTTCCTGTCAACGGTCTCAAACTATCATGTATCGGTCCACCAAAGGAGCTTCGAAAGCTCGCAGGGACCAGATCAATGCAGAGATTCGGAACCTCAAGGACTTGCTCCCCATCTCCGATGTGGACAAGGCACGGCTCTCCTACCTACACATAATGTCCCTGGCCTGCATGTACACAAGAAAGTCCGTGTATTTCTGCAAAGGTGAGTAAGGTTGCTTATTACATGGTTGCTATCTTCAGTAGAGAGCGATATTGTTTGAAAAACGGCACCTGTTGATTTATGTAACACCAAGAATGCAACAGTATGTTCAAGGCGGCCATTTTAATTGATAAATTATTAGAGCGTCTTGAAGCAACAAGTGGAGTCTGTAACTAGTTCTATGCCGATTTGATAGCATGTATTTTAATATACTAAATGGACATGACAATGCATGTTAATGGCTGAATAACTGTATGAAGGTAGCATTAGACACAAATCGGTCGCAGACTGTTGTCGCTGTCCGTGGTGCTGAAATTTACTATTGCTACACGGTGAGCAGAGGCTACATGATGTGAAGCTATGTGTCAGAGTAATCGGTGCGCCATTTATTGAGGATCAAACGTTATTCCCTCAGATGCCCCCAGCACCGAAAGCCCCGAGGAGAGCTTTTTTTCCCCACTCGAACTGTCGGAGTTGATGCATGAAATACCAGGCTTTCTGCTTCTGCTGACGGGGGAGGGAAAATTGCTGTTCTTGTCAGACAGCGTATCTGAGCATCTTGGTCACTCCATGGTAAGTCATTGGAGAGGATTGATTAGTGCCTTTCCCCGTATTTATCTGAACAAATATGTGCATTTCAATACAGTGCATCCATTAACTTTTTCTGCTGCCATTTTTGTTACAGGTGGATCTGGTTGCCCAGGGTGACAGTGTTTATGACATCATCGACCCCACGGATCATTTCATCATGAGGAGTAATCTGGTGCCTCCGACCTCCCCTGAGACAGGTAATTAATTACACGTGTTGGAAAGCTGCTCATGGCACTTTAAGTGGCAGAGTAACCGCACTTACGTAACCAACCACTTGAACTCATGACAGTCCCATTGTGTTTCCTTTTAAGATGAAGACCGTTTGTTCCGTTGCCGCTTCAACACCTCCAAGTCGGTGCGTCGCCAGAGTGCTGGGAACAAGCTGGTGCTGATCCGAGCTCGTTGCCTGTCGCCCCCGCCGACCGCCACCTCCCCGGGCTCCTATTGGACGTCCAACCCCGTGTGGGTGTGTTTCTGCTCACCCCTGGAACCCCACCCCCCCCGCCCGGCCACGGCCGCCGAACCCGAGTCCTCTTGGCGGATGTCCGTCGAGAGCAACCTCTTCCTGGCCTGCTTCTTCTCCCAACACAGTCGCGACATGAGGCTGCAGGAGGTGCAAGACAGGTGAGCAGAGCACACCTGAGATTTCCACAGGGTCACCTGGGCTTTACTGCTAGGCTAGTCTGTTTGAGCTGTTTGAGCCATTTCATAAATAGTGCCCAGTCAAGTCGGATCACTAACGCAAGACCCTGTGTCTTCCCCCCTTCCTCTCCCCCTACAGTGTGAGGGACTACCTGGGCCTGGATGCGGAGACGCTGCGCTCCCAATCGTGGTACAGCCTGCTGCATCCCCAGGACCTCACGCATGCTTCCGCCCAGCACTGCAGCTTGTGTGAGTCTCCCCTCACGAGCTCTTCCTCACTGAGACACACACTCACACACACACACACACACTCACATAGGCACTGGCACTTCACGAGCACCTGCCCACAGCTTCCCAGCAACCCACTGGCACGCTCGTGGACACACCCTCACAGCAGCAGCTACCCCCGATCCACCCACATCGACAACAACACGCCTACGAGACACACAAGCATGGCCACTCACCCCGCCAGGGCTTTGATGGTGTAGGACTTGGCTCTCCTCCCCCTCCCCCTCCCCTCACTCCTGCTCTTGTTGCCCACACAGTGAGAGAGGGCGGCGAGGGCCGAGCTGAGATGGTGGTGCGGGTGGAGAGTGCCGATCACTCCTGGGTGTGGCTCTACATGGTGCTGCAGCTGGAGGCGGGAGATCACCCCATCCGCAGCAATAACTTCATCATCAGGTAGGTTAACTCAGGGCACAAGGTGCTACTACACCCATAAAACACGACGCTCAGCTTTGAAACATAACATTATGTAATAATATAATAGAACATTCTGTGAAGTTATGGAAGGACTGAATATGGAATGAGAGAACTTAAGTGTTCTTTCCAAGTTTCTTTTCCATAGTTGAGCTCATTTAGCTATTTACTGTAAGTAGTAAGTATTTAAGAGCTCATTTAAGAAGTATTTAAGAAGTTATTTAAGTAGTAAGTATTTAAGAGCTCATTTAAGAAGTATTTAAGATCTTAAGGTGGTTCATGTGTTGCTGCACCTGAAACAGAATGTCGAGGTTTGCAACAATGTTACATCCTGTAAGGTTCTGGAATGACTGAATGAAAAAGAGAAAGGGGAAGTCAAGTGTCTTCTCTTCTCTTCCCTGTAGTGAGGCCGAGGCCTGGTCGGTGAGGCAGCAGCTGAGCTCGGAGCAGAGTCAGCTCACCCTGGTGCTGGGCTCCTCCAGCGCCTCCCAGCCAGAGAGCGCCAGTCTCCAGTCCCCCGAAACGCTCTCCAGCCCGGACCAGGTCTTCACGCCGGGCAGTAGCGGCCTCTCGGCCCAGTCCTTCGACTTCAGCACAGCCACCGTGTGCAGCAGCGAGGAGCAGCCCGGCAGCTCCAAGGCCACGGCTGAGGAAGAGGCTCCCCGCTCCAGCCTCTCGTCCCTGGAGGAGGAGAGCCTCTTCCAGCAGCAGCCGCCCAGCAGCAGCGAGCCCCTGGCCAGCCCTTCCGCCGCCTCCTCGCCCATCCCCGTCACCGTGGCCACCGTGCCCGAGCTGGACTTCCTGACCCAGAACATCCTGCTGCCGCCTTCCTTCCAGCTGGAGCCCCCCGTGCCCGCCCTGCCCCTGCCGCTCCCGCCCGTGCCCACCTCCCAAGCCCAGCAGCAGACGAAGGAGTTTGTCTGCACGCCCCCTTACACCCCCCAGGTGGGCAGCGGCAGCAACTTCCCCTTCGGCGACCCGCTCTTCAGTTTCGACCCCTCCGGCACCACCACGCCTCCCCCGGGGTCTCTCACCGCCACCGTCACCACCACCACCGCCTCCACCCTCTCCCAGTCCTCCCCTAGGGACCCCACCGGCAGCCCCCCTCCACCCACCACCACCCTCTCCACACTCCTGCCTCTGTCCCTGGCTACGCCCACCACCGAACTGCTCTTCCCCATCGAGCCCTGCAGTGGCGCCCTCTATGAGAAGCTGCCCCCGACCCCCGACAGCCCCGGGGACGGCGACTGCACCGTCATGACCCTGCCCGAGGTCCGCGGGCCTCTGTTCGTCGACGTGCCGCTGGGACCCCACCACTGCCCGCCCGAGGGTCTCCTGACTCCCGAGGCCTCGCCCGGCAAGCAGCCCCACCTGTCCTTCTTCTCCCTGGAGCCCGAGCGGGAGCGGGAGAAGATGGAGATCTCCCTCCTGGCCGAGCACATCGGCACGCTGGCCGAGGGCCTCTACCCCGACCCCCTCATCTCCAAGCTCACGCCCTCCGAGCCCCCATCCCCCACCGCCCTGGACCCTGTGGGCTTGGATTCGCTCTTCGCCCTGCTGGGGGACTTCTATCCCATCAAATCCTGGAGGGGCCTGGATCTTCCCATCTTCCCCGACGAAGACTCTCTGTTTGAAGAGAGGATTCTCGAGAGCCTCCTCCAAGACCTCGCTGCATCGCCGTGCCCTTCGCCGACGCCTTCCTTCTCGTCCTCGCTCTCCTCCTCCCCGTCCTCGTCCTCCTCGCCTTCCCTGTCTACCACTCCGTCTTCTACGCCGCTGTCCAGCTCTCCCTCCACCCCGACATCGCCCATGTGCTGGCGTCCACCCTCTGCCGCAGGCGCCAGTCACTTCTGTAGCGTCCAATCGGCGCGCCGTAACCAGGCAGCCGGCTGCGGGGCAGCGACGGAGCGCGCTCCAACTCCAGGGGATCGGGCCAATCACGGCGAAGAGGAGGCCATGGAGATAGAGGAGTCACCTCTGTTGTCCAGCGGCGTCCCCATGTCGCCGCAACTGGTCGCCTCGTCCGTGTCGGCCTCCCCACCACCCGTCAGCCCCGTGCAGCCTGGCCTGCCCTGCGCCCAGTCCCTCCTCGAGGAGCTGGCCGCCCTGGAACCCATGTTTGGGGCAGGTGCCTCGATGACCCCAGGCTTGGGGCAACAACCTGAGTTGTATCAACTCCAATGTCACCCCATGCCGAAGTGCTTCCACAAAGGTGAGTGTCTCTCCCTCACACACACAGGTCTGTGAAACCCTTCATTTCCATCATGTCTCATTGGTTTTACCAAGACTGTTGGACTAATCCTTTATCTCTTCTTCTTTCCCTCTCTTTTCTCTTCCAGATGGGAGTGGTAGTGATCCTCCGTTCTAAAATAAGTCTGTGACTTACTTCATTAAGTATGGCATATTGTCATATTTCATGGAGATAATATTCACTTTTCAGTGAAAATATCAAAGTGTATAAATATATACATAATGTATATAAATGCAAAAAGACTTGAACCTCCTCATGTCCTCTGAGAGCAACTCAACAATTCATATTTTGTTCATGTGCTAATCTGTGTTATTTCTATGTACAAAATGGTGCGACATCTCAACAATGGTGCATTATAACGAGCTGTATGCCCTGGGGCCGCAATGCACCATGGGAAGCGGTTAACCTATCAATGCTTTCATCTGTAAGTATCATCTGTATCAGTTTAACTTCTCAAAAAAGGAACAGTCAATGAGTTGACCTTGTAAGTGCAACATGGACTTACAGACACGCATTTGTATTCACTCGTAGTGAAAATACTCTGTTGTGAACTTGACATCATTCCTATTCAATAGGAAAAAAAACAATAACAAGCTCATAGCTCTTTATCCATCATGCAATGCCACAACCACAAACCCCTGAAAGTGTGGGAATCAATGTTTACTATTTTTGTTTTCAAAACAAACCTTGTGGAACCAAGTTAAGTGACACACTAAAGAGGTCAATCTGTGACAGTTAATAACCTGAAGTAGAATTCATTTCTAGTCCAAGAACAAAACCCTCAAAGCACTTCCACTAATTTGGACTCTGGTGTCCAACTGCACAATGAACAGGCTCTCCAGGGCACTAGGGGGATTTGTGTTTGTGGCTGCATTGATTTTTACATTTGACTTGATTTCTCTGAACTTGTGTACAACTTGTGTGATGACATAATGGTGTACGAAGCATTTCTCAATATGTGAAGATGTCTCTTTGTGTGTGTGTGTGTGAGGAAAAGAACACTTTCCTATGGTTTCCAAAAAACAACAACAACAAAAAAAAACAACAAAAGATGCAATCGCATCAAAATCGAACAACAGAAGGGGAGAGGACTCTGGTTACCACGACACACTCTTCCTGAGAAGGGCGGAAATCTGTGCTGTGTGTGTGTTGTGCACACACACTCCCAAGATTGATGTACCATTTTGTTCCATTCTGAGAGGGGCGAGTTTCACTTCCCCTGGAATGGCTAAGCTCTACAGCTGGGCTACACGCACTTGCACTGGAGGCTTTGCAGCAGCCATTTTTGTAATGCTGGCAAACTTTTGTTAGAAGCTTTCGTTGGCCTGGTAAAGCTTGGGCCACGTTTCAGTCAGGCCGTCGTTCTGAATATCATGGCAACATCGCAGCGGTTATCGGTGTGGTGTCAATTAGTAATGACCTGTGTGTATGGGCAATTCTTCTTTTTTGAGAGGGGTTTAAAAACAAAAAAAGTTTTGTTTCAAAAATGAACTGGAAATGAAAGGTTGGGGTCACTCTTTCTATTCCGTTACTACTCGCCATGGGCTTGAGAAATGGCTCTCCTCCCATAGAGTTCACATGCTAACGTAGAGTTGTCTACGGTCAAGTAAAGGATTGATTCCTACGTTCTAGCTATTTAAACGCTATGTTTTAAAAAGAAGCATTCTATGGTGTGTGTGCTGTTTTAAAAAAATAGATACACATGCATGTGCCTATGCATCTATAGATACATGCGGAACGGCTGAGGGTTGTGCACATTTGTATATTTGTACATTTGTATAAATCTCTACAAGACTGTACATATCAGAGACATTTCTATGACAAGAAATACATACTTGGCATATGCTATTTATGACGAATGGACATTGTGGATCAGTGTTCTTCTGTTCGTGTCGCCAATAAGTGTATTTGGTTGTCAAACAAATGCATTTATATTAAAGTGCACTTAAAGCGGCTTTTTCTTGTCTGTCTCCATTTTGGCTCTTTGGTTCAATCTATGGTCCCTCTACAGTCTACTGTGCCATTTCTCTATCTCTCCTTCCTTCCCAATGCCCCCCTTCTCTCTCTATCTATCTCTCTCTCTCTCTCTCTCCGTCTCTCTCAGAGAGCTGCAGCCTCCTCCTCTCCTCTCCTCCCTGCAAGCTGGGTCCGCACGGCAACAGCTCTGACGCACAGGCGCAGGACGCAGGTCTATGAGACACCATCTGACTCAGATTGACGTACACACTTGACACAGAGGCACTCGCAGACAGCCAGCTTCCCATTTTCACGCACACACACACACGCAGAATACCACACACATACACACACACACACACACACACACACAAAACCCTCAACCAGCTTCGCCCCGCCCCTTCTGCCTTCTCTGTCAGCAACCCACACGCGTCGTACCTGCTATTCCGACGTCGTACGCCAGCAACGATGTCAAACTCCATATATGGTCTTTCCCGCTCAGGGGCATAATTTCTGCCCCCCCCCCCTCCCTCCCTCCCTCCTTCCCTCCTTTTTTTCCCTGCTCTGTCTCCATCCCTTTCTCTCTCTCTCTCTCTTTTTCACATACACTCACACAGCTGCACAGAGTGCTCCAGCAATGCTTGTATCCACCTGTGCTCCTAATCATGCCCAGGCTCATTCATAAAAAGCCAAGGGCTCAAAAGGTGCCTTTTATAGACATGCAGTCATCCTCCTTTCTGCCTCCTAAAAAGATGTCCTTGCGTGCTCACCGGACATAAAATTAGAAGCCGAGGGGCTTGAAAAGGTTCTTTTCAAGCAAGCAAGGCTGCCAGGACAATGGCGAGAGCTGAATTCTGCCGCTCTGCAGGCGAACATTTTGTTCCCATGACCGTCACTTGTGACGCTCCTGACGTCGTGCCGGGGAGGAGGGAGGAAGAGGAAGCACACTGCCACACAGACCCACATAGCTCACGTCTGCCACCTGGTGGCACAACCAAGGAACTGCAGCCGCCAGCTCCTGAGGCCTTCCCTGCTGATGGCAGTGCGGATAAAAGCACTGCCCCTCCATGTCTACTCTCAGGCAGGGTGTGCGCCACAGAAAATCAGCCTCACAGCCAGCCTGCTGAACACTCGGTGGCACATTGTTTTCCACACTCAATACTTGTACTGCCTGAACCTCAGTTTTTCCACTATGCCACTGTACTCATTCCGGAACCCTTTTAGACTTAACTGGGCTGAAACAGCTTCCTGATTAGCTGATCCATGCCAGTTTTAAGTCATTGAGTTTTCAGTGCTCATGGTTGGTGGAGTCAGTAAATCAGGCCTTCACAGAGTATGAAGTGAGGGTACTGGTGAACCTGGATGACTTTGGGAGAAACCACTGATCTGATCTCCATAAGAACACTGCACCTACAGCGGCATCTGTTGACTCTGGAGTGATCAGCATCATCATACACCTGAAGTTGTCTTGGTTAGCCAGTGACCTTGCATCATAGGATACCCCCCCCCCCCCCGCCTGTACCTTAGGAGTCCCAACAAAACACACCTGAGATCATTATCATCATTCTCTTCCAAGGAACATTAAGACCAGTGGATATGTGGTCTACAGGATCAAATATTAGTTTTCAACGACAACACAACCACCTCTTCCTCCAACAGCAAACAAAGCTTGCTGATGAGCTCATGGGCAATCAGGGCCAGCCGAAGGCAGAGGGGGTTAGCAGACAGACAGACAGACGGCCTTGCTTGGCTGAGGGTGAGTGGGGCTGACCGACCGACCAATCGACCGCCTGCATGCCTGCCTGTGTTTGTTTGTTTTAGTCTGATGGGCCTGAGACTCACGGAGAGGGGGGGGGGGGGGGGGGGGGGGGGGGGGGGGGGGGGGCGGGGGGGGGGGCGGCG
>JASCQY010000072.1:2381463-2396487 GCA_030264315.1 Sardinella tawilis | reverse complement strand
CACACACACACACACACACACACACACACACACACACACACACACACACACACACACACACACTCACACTCACACCAAGAGAGAGTACCTCACGTTACTCCACATGTCCGTAGTAGAGGGTTACCCAGTCCAAGCTGGTGTGGGTCCAGTACTGCGGTTGCCCCCGTCGATGGCTGGCCGGCTGGCTCCAAGCCGCAGGAGGAGAGAGGACACCTCAGCCATGTCATGTCAGTCTGCAAGAATGCAGATCTGTCACTCGTGCGGCTAACTAGCGTTTCTCCTCTCTTTCATTTGCCTCCGTCTCCCTCCTCTAGGGGCTTTGAAGTGCCTGGCCTACGGAGGCCTGACTGGAGCAAATTACCCCACAGACGGAGACATTTTTGACATAAGTCCTGAGAGCCCGGCGAGCCGCTTTTCCTGGCCGCCCCTGGCGGCCACGTTTCATCTGGGCCCCGTGGCGGACGCCGGCGATGACAGAGGGACGGGCTGGACGCGCCCCTGCGGCCGCCACTGACGGACGTGGCAAAGGCTTCTGGGAGCCGGGCCACTGCAGACGCATCAGCACCAGCCTGGCTACTCTGGGGCACAGTTTCACCCAGTGTGGAGAGACGGGCAGCACCCCCTCCTCCCCTCTCCACCAGGGCCAGTCGGTCTGCACCCCCCCCCCACCCCCCACCCCACCAGGCCAGTCAGTCAGTGTGGCTGGATCACATGATGTGTGTGCTCCACTGTGTCTGCACTGTGGGCACTGCACTGACAGATGGTTCAGTAATACATAATACATAATGTAAATATCATTAAAATAGGTAATGTTTTAGTTTTCGAAAAAAAGGGGATAAAGTGGGTTTTCTTGTGTTTTACAGAGGACAGACCTGTCCCCGGAAATCAGGGTCGTCTGGTCACCCTAGACTACATCTGTATTTTTTGTGTAAATCACAGTCATGATTTTGGGTTTGAAACATTCTTTTTAAATGTATATGTAAAAAAAAAAACATTTCAAATATCAATATTTCCCAAGGGTTCCAAAGATATGACATCGCCATTCTGCCATTCCTCCTGTCATACAGTACAGTAGAGCTTTTTGATCCCTTGAGTCGTTTTGGCCACACATGGCCTATTCTACTGAAGTCTGAGGGAGTGCTCATATTGTTGGGATCACAGAACAATTAGGGCACAACGTTGACAATAATAGCTGCCATTATGAGAGCAACAATCGCAGTGTTCTAAGTCTGAGGACTGACCAATCTACAAATCTGTCCATTAAATATACATATCCGCCCCAGGTCCAAGCCAGTCAAAACAAAAGCTCCTAAACAATACCAATAGCAATAAAGTATTGTTCTTTGTGACTCTGATTTGATGCAGTGATACCAAACCAACATTGTTGTGTGAATTGCTTATTCAGCTTTCCCACTTAGCTGCTAAATATATCAATATAATGAAAGACGAAATTCAGAGTCTTTTTTTCAAAAGTCTTTTTTTTTGCCTGCGTTTCAGCAGTTTTGTGTTCTCTCATGAAATAGTTCGAGTGGAAGAGCTTATTGACAGCATAATTGAGCCCCGTCCATCGGCACAAAGGCAGGAAACTGCTAAAAAATGGAGGGGGGGGGGGGGGGGCTCAGTTGCATGTAGATTGGTGCGTTCAAAAAGTTCTCTGAGTCATCAAAGGTTTCTTGCCCGTGGTTTTAGGAGTCCCTACCTGCCTGGTGTCTGGGAGCAGGGTTCTCGAGTGGCCCCGATGACTGACCTCCCCGCCTCGCCCTCCCCCTCCCCCTGGGTGGCCTGTGACCCAGTTTGCCTGGAGCGCAGCGCTGGGTTACGACTCCTCTCTCCTGAGTGCTTGTAATCCCCACAATGCACTTCAGCCCACTCTGCCTGGGTGGGTGGGTGGGAAAGCTTTGCTGCTGTGTGAAGAAAAGAGAAAAAAAAAAAAGAAAAAAGAAAATCAGGAAGAACTTAACAAGTCAAAGGTCATCGACGAGCCTTACTTGCTGCTGATAAAAATAGTTCTTAGCTCTGCTAAAAATACCCAAGAAATGTCTTGTTTAATTGAATCTGATTTTTGATGTATGGCAGCCAGCTGCCTGGCCTGTGCTGTGCAGTGGAGAGCTACGGTGTGTGGAGTAGCTGCTAATTCTTTGAATGTTTCTCTGAATGGAAATAATAATCATTGTCATATTTACGGTGTGATAATAAAAGCACGCGGCAGAGGCTGCACTCCTCCAAGGCCCCATCAGTGCTGATGCCTCTGAAGGTCTTGCACAGAAGAATCTAGAAACCGAAAACACACAAGGCTCGACGAAGCCGCTGGCAGTGTGTGAAGTGGAAAAATGGATACAATAAATAAATGTACAAGTCGCTACCTGAGAAACACTGTCCCAGCTGTGCACGCGGTGTATACTTTTCAGCAAATGCTCGTTGGCTTGGAACAGGGGTTTCCCAAGCGAGTGCCAGCGATGGAATCCATGCAAGCACAGGCTCAAGACTAGCGTCAGTGTTAACGAAAAAAAAGAAAGAAAGAAAGAAAGAAAAAAAAGAAAAATGATAGAGACTGGCAGTAGGCCCAGTCTGAGCAGCAGTCATTGTGTTTTAATCACACATCTTCCACCGACACCTAGGCTGCATCTATTTGCAAGGATATGTTAGTGTGTAATCCCGCAGATAACCCAACTAATGGGATTAGGTCTACACAACAATGCAATCTTTGTTATTGCTATAACATATTGAGTAGAAACAGCAACCTGAACTCAAGCAATATCACTGCCAACAGACAATATCAATAATACTGTATGTTATGCAACATTGTTCAACAGTGCAACAGTGTACCTAACTCTACAGTGCCCATCTGTGGCCATTTTATAGCAAATCTAGCTTGCAGAAGTTACAAGTTCCCTACAATGATGCATGAACAATACTCCTTAAGATTCCAAGCGAAGGGAGAACTAGTCAGACACAGCACTAGAGAACTAGATAGGCCTGCTACTGTATCTGCAGAGGTGAGCACATTTAAAGCAATTCCAATCATAGCTGTTAGAAGAGCTCGGTGAGTGCTGACAAAAGCAAGGGAAGCGAAAGAATTTGGAACAACATAAACCAAGCATCACCAAGCTTACTTGTTCCATGGAATAAGCGCACAGTAAAACAGCGCGTTCGCCACTCGGTCTATGTTGTTCTAAATTCTTTTGCTTTCATTGCTACCAACAGCACTCACCAAGCTCGAATAACAGCGCTATGATTGGAATTACTCTGAACCATCGCTTTAAGACACTATTACTCTAGGAAACCTGATGTTTACGTTTATGCAACGTCTGAATGAATCCCCCAACAGTATCATGGTTGCACTCTCAAATCCCCCAGTTACACATCCAGGTCTGTATGTGATTTAATATCTTTCATTTACACATCCACGTCTGTATGTGATTTCATATCTTTTATTAGTGTTTTCAATACTTTGTTCTTTTGATCTGTTCTGACTTGTGTGGTTGTGGACCGGAGTCTGTTAAATAAACTGAACTGAAATTGAATAATTGATAACTGGATTACTGGACAACAAACATACCTCCAGCTGCCAAGCACCTGTCTTTTAGGTAACAGATGTTTCCTTGAGTCACACTTCAAGGCCTCATCCCTACATCTGAGTCTCGGGCTGCGTGAGCCATTTGACTGATTTCTCCTGAGCCACCTCTATTGTTGTGAGGATTTGGGGAGGTTAAAAAGAGGGTCTTCCATTCGAACTTGAAACGGCACCCCCAGGCAAGGGCACATCAAGATAGAAGGCTTAAAACACACACACACACACACACACACACACACACACACACTCTAAAAGCTTTTTCTTCCCACCTCTTCTTCAGTCTTGAAAGGCCCAGGGAGTGCTCAGAGAACCCCCACCGGCAGGCAGGCAGGCAGGCAGGCAGGCAGCCTTCCCCTTCATCTGGCTCGTGGTGTTTATGATACACATCTCTTGAAAGAGCCAGGGGGAGAGATCAATGGCACATGCAGGATGGCTGTGTGCAGTGCACGGCCCAGTGTGCAGAATGGCTGGGGCAGGGCAGGGCAGGGCAGGGCTGGGCTAAGCTGGGCTGGGCTGGGGGGTGGAGGATGGAGGAGTATGGGGGGGTTAGATGGAGTGGTGCCCTGTGAGAACTCCAGTGTAGAGGGTCACCCTCTAAGCCCCTCTACATCTCTCGCGGTGGGTGGACCTTGGACATCACTGGCGGCTGCTGTTTACAGACTCCAGTTCCTCTACACGCTTGAGATTCATCTTCGTGACTTGGAGGTTTTTGATATAGCTGCGCTGGAAGAGGGACTGGGGGGGGGGGGTTGAATGAGGGGCTGGCAGTTGGGTGGGCATGTACAGCCAGGGTCTCTCGCCTTTGAAAAAGTATAAGCCAGCTGTCTATGTGATCCTCCTCCCTTTGATGTTGCAATATTACATCGAGAAGAAAAGGGAAAAGGGAAAGAGGGGGGGTGTGGGGGGGGGGGAAGAATCCCTTTTTCCATACGCTTATATGTCAGCTGGAATAATGGTTGTTTTGACATTCAAAGTCTATGTTTACAATATGATACAGACACCACTGGATTGGCTGTAACGTGGAACAGGGAAACTTTAATCTGACGCATTATTCACATGTCACATCTGCAGAGGAAAATTCAAGTTGACAGGGGGGAAATTCTCTCTTAGTTGAAATACTACACCTGAACGCTCTTCAGTGTGTTTTCAGACGCGTTTAAAAGTTGGGCCTGGTTAAAGAGTTTTCCCCCATCGCTGGAGTTATCAATGAGAGCAGAGAGGAACATCTCTGCTCAACCATTGCATGACAGAGCTGGGATGACAGACGGACTCTTCAACCTTTCGCTCTTCTCTTTTTTTTGTCAGATTTGTGAGCCAAGGCTAAAACATGTCAATCCCCCCCTCCTCCTCTCCTGTCCTCTCCTCCCATTCACACACACACACACACACACACACACACACACACACACACGCACACACGGAAACACTCCTCCACCTCCCATAAAGACAAGCATCATCATGTGTTATTCTGGTTTTGATGAGTGGACCACCTAGCTGCGGCCTACACACACGCACACACACACACACACACACACACACACACAGACAGAGGCACAGAGGACAAGTGATATGGGCCCATCGCTTCAAACAGATGAAACTCTTCACAGAGCTAGGGGGCCTGGTGGCACTTTGTCTGGCCAATCTGCATCTTCCCCCATGGCCCATCCAGATAAGCAACATGAAAGGCCCTTGTCATCGGCTTTTGTGCCTTCTTCCCTTTTTCCCTCCAGATATCCCATAATATGCTCGCTGCAGCAGAGTGCAGAGCCGGCAGTTACGTTGAGGACGAAATGAAATCAGCAGAAAAGAAAAAAGAAGGTGATCAGCAGCGATATCCAGCAAGCAGGAGGATCTGAGGCACAAGTGCACTATGTCTAGAAGAACATCAGCTGTCTCCAACACCTTGTTCAAATCTGCCCCAGCCTCTAGTGGAGGTCAGGGACACTCTGAATCCCATAGAGCATGCTCACAGGGAGGGAGGCCCGGAGGCTTCTCTGTGCAAGTTCCATTTCTGTGTGATCCTTTTTCTGCCGCACTCAGAGCATACAGACCTGACGGTGATAACGCATCATGGCTGATAATTCATGAATGTGTGCTGCTGCGTTTTACTTGATAAAAGCTTGAGCACGAGGCTGCAGGCCTTCCCTGAGGCATCCCCCCAGCACACACACACACACACACACAGACGGCACAGCACAGCACAGCACAGCACAGCAGCACTAATACCTTCTAATGTTCCCCCTTTTCTCTGTCTCTATCTCTTCTTACAGAAGTAGGCTAATCTTATGTTATCAGCCCTGAGATAGCAGTGGACATCAATGTCACGCTGAAAAGGCTATTTCCTCTAACCTTGCATGCTACCTATCCGTGCAGAGGCCAATATTGGAGCTGTCATCTCCCTCAAGGGTGCCCCAATGAAGGAAGCTTTTGTTCGCCTTGTAAGTTAGACATTGTTGTTCCGTTCTCGGGTGCACAAACCATAGAGGATAATGGAACACAATATGCACTCCTTAGCATGGCATGGTTGCTACCTGTTGACAGAGTCTTTTCCAGGTTGACATTTCCCTGTGTGCATTTTCCACATGGCTTAGCCCCTGTTAGCAGTGTTACAAATGTCAGGAAGATGCTACAACAAGAAATGCCTAGCCTGATTTTGGCTATTCTGTTTGCACTTGGAAGTTTATTTGAAGGGCAGTCCATTCGTTTCCACCAACCGAAGCCTATTAGGCTCCAGGTATAGTAGTTGAGGAACTAAAAGAATGTTCCTCCCTTCAGGAACTTGGAATCTCTCCTCTTCAGAGTGTAAACAGCAACAGACGGAGAGGGGAAACGTGTGACGCTAAAGCGTTTAAAAAGTGACAACATAAACCACTGCTTTCAGTGCCCGGGGGCAGCAGATTTTGTCGACTGTGTTGTGATTGGTCACCCTAGGTGAAGTGCATCCTGGAGCTCTCTCTCACGCCTCTGTCGACTCTGACTAATGCTTTTGTTCCCCCCCAACACTGGGAATGTATGCTTAAGCGTCTCCATTGGCCTGCCTCGGAGAACTCTGCTTAGGAACTAATGTGCACTGAAATCTACTTTGATCTGTTCAGGCAGTCAACATTTGAAGGGCAACCGCAGATCTTGTTACCCCTGCAGTCTTGGAGTGCTTGGAAATACTTGGGGTGTTGTGGCAAATGTTTGTTTGATCTCTGACTCTGAAGTCTTTGAATTACCCACAGTTTGATATTATAAAACATAAGTACATTTTACTCGCTGCAATCTATTTAATGCGGCTCGATGGTACACAGGAAAAATCGACCTTACATAACATATCCACTCAAGAACATATTGTGAATTCACACTGTTAACTCCGCAATTAAGAAAATTGCAGCAATGGGCCTGTGTCTTGTGTTCTGTGCCAGAGTCTGGAATGCAATGTTTTGTGGGAGAGAGCAATGTCTCTTTCTGACATCGCTTGCATCCAGAAATCTGTCAGCTTAAGCAAACTCAGGCTGCCAAAATGTCAAAGCAGCCTTTGGAGTGCCAAAGCTTTGGTGTGACTCCTCGGTGTTAATCTCACTTTGAATCCAATTTTAGAAATATGAATACATTTCTTTCTTCTTTTTCCAAATAAGGACTCCTCTGTCTGTCGTTTTTATGAGAAAAGTTTATTGGTGGCGACAGCGGTGGGACGACCCAGTGGCTGACAGAAGTGTTGACATGGCTGTCGGATGGGAGCGGAGGCAGTAGGCCACAATAAGCACCTGCGTCGGCGGCGTGGGATATCAGCGTTCCACAATCTGCCGCTCTCACTCTCCCTCCCAGCCTGCAACACTGAAATGATACCTTGGCGCTCCTTTAAAAAGCACCCAACAGGTGAGACCAACGTCAGGTGGAAAGAAGACACACACCTTTATGCTCTCTGAATGAAACGACTCTGTTTGATTTTAAATCGCTGGGCTGTTGGTTTGGGGCCAGAGCCAAAGAGTCTGCTGCACCATCTTTGCATTGCCTCCTTGTAAGTAATTCTGGTAGGTGAACAGCAAAGCATGAATGGAGATTTAAATGTGTTTGCCTGAACATTTAATGAACAAGGCAGGCGGCTTTTCAAAACTATTATCTTTGTGAGGTGATACTGATTTCTACTTTCCATACTTACCGGCAAACTGTCTTTGATCCATCAAATCAACAGGACTTTGACTATACTACACATATACTTTGACTATATATAGGGGCAGGTTTTAAAAGATTAACTGTAACATAAGCATGTTAATGGCTTTTGATTTGCGATCTCTATTCAGAGGGGGACTATGTCATTATAATAGCCATCTATTACCACTGACGGCCACACTAGCCCTGTATGTCTGTGGGAACTCCTAAGCTTGGCAGTCTGGCCATTATCTCTGTGATAATTATAGCCGCCGTCAGATGGTCTCAAATGTAGAACCCAATACAAGTGACCTGCACAATTAAGTAGCACAAAAATGTTTATACCCAAGAGAGAGAGAGAGACCTTTGGAATGACATTGGCCACATTTCTCACAGAGGGTTAGCACGGATGTGCATTTATCATTTTGCTGTGATGGCCACTGTCAATAATAGTGTGCGTATCGACCTGCATGAGGAGAGTCAACTCATTGAAAAGTGTTTTGAAAGCGTGTCATTCACCTGCATCATTTGAGGGGGAGAGGATGAAAGGGGGATCTTTCAGGGTCTCTGGACAAGATGACAACCACAAACATAGCTGGGATTCACATACTCCTCTTGTAAGGCTATACCTCTGTGCTTGTGAAACACAAAAAATAGTGAAAAAGTGTGTGTGTTTGTGTGTGTGTGTGCATGTGTGAGTGATTTTTATGAGAAATTGAACAAATATGAATGAGAATGACAGAGTAATATGCAAAAAACTGACAATGTCTATGATTCTTTGAAATATATTCTCCATAAAGTACCTTCCAATAATTACCATGATGAATGAATAAATAAAGCCTATTTCATTTGTCTGCCTTGCAGCTTTTGGACTGTTTTGGTCTGAACAAATGACAAAGCAAAAATTGTGAAGATAAAATGCGCACACACAAAATAATGATGAGCCCTCCAATGTCACGGCTCAGTCTGTGTGTGTACACCATCTCTTCTGACTGACACATAGGGAACATCACTACCTTTGCTCTAGAAAACCAATAAATCCAGAAGGTTCCAACAATCTCCTTTAGTGAAAACTCTTGACTGGTCGTACTCCTGGTCCCCGTCTAGCGTTTTAGCGTGATCTTCTCACTGTCAGCTAAAGCCTGTATCTTATCAGCTTGAGTAGCATCTTGTTGTGGTAGCTTGGGTTCCCTTTGATATCGGAGAGCATGGAGGCTTGGGCAAAATAAAGGCCCTCTTTGTGCTCTTTGGATTAACTTCTGTACTGGAGCAGTTTGATAAGGTGAGAGAAAGCAGAGAATGTCTGCCTACGTATGTACTGCAGGGCCTTGGGATTATAGTACTGTACTACCTAGCAGACTGCAATTCAATAAGCATGACTAAACCATATATATATATGATTTAGATACAGCAGTGGAATCCCCTACTAGTTTGCCTTATTTGGAAAGATGGGACTGCTTCCATATTTCCACGTTTCGATCATTTCTGATCAGCTTGTCCAAATGACTATACAAGGTGAGACGGCAGTGGGAGCCAATCTCATTCCATAGCACACATCACTGTGCAGAGGCAAAGCCAATAGGGGCCTCGGGCTGTTTCAGCCTTCGGATTACTTAGAAAGGAAAATAAACACAATTAAAGCGGACGCTGGCGTAGCACAAATCCGTGTATCTTTGATCCCGTGTGTTTGATGTGAACAAAAATAATGTCAAATCTCCTTAATGTCTTCTACCTTAACACACACATTTGACTCTTCTATACAGCCACAGCTCATCTTGAGATCCAGGATTGATTCTACAGGCAGACAGTACTGGTGTGTGTGTGTGTGTGTGTATGTGTGTATATGGTTCTAATGGCCATGCGGTGCCTTTTATTGTCACCAATGACAAATGGAAAACCACTGTAAAATCTCAATCTCCTTGTCATATATCTCCACAGAAGTCACCATGGGTGACACTTTGCAATGACTCAGAGAGCAGAGAGAACTGTGCCAGCCAGGGGGATTTCCTTCCCTCTGATGTGCTTGAGATGACTATGGGGGCAGCTGAGTGGCGAGGCGTGTTTGAAGCTATTGTTTACGCTTGTGCAGGCCAGGGCACCCATAAAAGAGCATGTTGGCCATCGCAGTAAGTCACACTACCCTTCATCTCTCCAGCTCATTCATTCTGGGCTTTTTTTTTGTTTCTCCAGATAGATGCAGACATGCAAACTGATATAAGAGGCAGAAGTCACAGGAGCATGTAGGTCCGCTTTGGAAAAGAATATAATTCCAAAGTATTTCCAGTGATATAACACATTTGTATCACATTAGTGCATACTGTACAATCTGCTTGTACGACCCACTGGTACACTGGTATATACAGTAGTTTTACAGTTAAGGGAGCAACTGTTTTCGCACGCACTTCTAGTAGGTATGCGCTTGACTAGAATATGTAGCATCATAAAGGAAAAAAAACACCACAGGCAATCAGATCGTATTAAAAATAAACAAGCATTCACCTGACAGTTTGGAGCTTTCATTTGTGCAGATTTACCATGCATTATATCCTCAACATGATTACATTTACCGGGACATACCATTTAACTTTGCATTACGACTGTTCTGTTGTGTGCTTAGATGTGTCTGTGTGTTTGATTTCTTTGAGCCATTAATGATTTCAAAGTCAGCTATTAATTATGGAGCAATGGATCAATTTTACATGGAGCATTTTTCTCTTTCAGAATTCTTAATAATTCCTGAAGGTGAAAAGCATTCTGATCAATAAGGAGCTGAGACTGTTTGTGAGAAATACTTTACTGTACCATTACAAGATCATTGATTCAGACCCACTGGGGACCGACTGCTGCTCTCTTCTCTTAATCTGCACCACCCGGCTCCTGACTATACTTCACTGCCTTACCCTAATGGACTCTGGCGTTTCATTTCTTTCCCCATTCCTATCAGTGCATGAAAAAAAGACGGAGTAAGTAGTGTTCTAGGTTTGGTTTGAAATGTCTTGCTGAGCTACTGAACCACATCACGGTCAGAGAATATAAGCTTTCAAGCAGCGATGGCCTTAGCTGATAACGTCGTCCCCTCAGGCTCCTGTGCCAATGTCATCTTAGCCACCGGTCCCTACATGACACGTCAGCCAAATGAACAGCCTTCATCACCAAAGGTTGAGCCAAACATACCCCATCAATCCCCTCGCTTTCAAAGTCACTGGAAGCATTTCCCTTAGCAGAGGAAGCCAAAACAACGAGTGAGTGGGCCGAACGCTGAAGCATTTTTCTACATGAGCCATAGCATGATTGGATCATATTTGTTCAACTGCTTAATTCTTTAACATTAACTTTGGACTGCTGTATTTTAGGATAAACCAGTATTATCTATATGTGCACAGTTGACCTGGACAGTCAGTCCCACATAACCTCAGCAGCTCTTCAAGAAGTCTCTAACTAGTAATTAACACATTACTGAGTGACTTTGGAGCTTTTGCCTTTTGGTACTGAGCGTTTCCAACTGCAGTTACACAACAAACCATTTTGGTTGACTTCACTCTGACTGCATGTTGCGTTGTGATCATGACAGGAATTGGCTTAGACATACACACTGATACTGTTGGCCTGATGGGGAAATGATGTTTAATCTCAGTGGAGCGTGTCAGCCAGGTTAAGCTCCATAGAAATACTATGAAGGCTAATCTAACAAGATTAAATAGTTCCTTTTGTACAGTCCCTCGTGCAAAATCCCTCACAGCTCCAACTGTTCAATAAAACATCTCGCAGTACCATGTCAGCTGTCATGAGAATTGATGTGATGGCAAAGCAAGAAGAAATTCCAGGCAGCCAGCCACCCTGACACACATGGGCATGAAAAGTTGTTTAAAAAAAAAAAGGAAAAAGAAAAAACAGAAGTTGTGAATGTGTTGCTGTTGACCTATTTGAACGTAAACCAAACACTGTATGAAATTCCTGCCTTTGGTCCCCAGTGTCTGCCCTAATCTCTAGACCACCATTTACTGTGAGGCCTATCATTAGAGGTGCTCAGGCTAAGCTCTTGGGATCCCTCCGCCCCTGACTGGAGACGGCACAAGACAGGGGGAAGGACTATATACAGTAGAGCCCACAGACAAACATTCTTGCCAACTTTGAAAAAAAAAAAAAAAAAAAAGATTAAAAAATGATCAAGGACAAAGTTTAAATTGGTGACTAATGCTTATACCAGGTTAAAGCAGGCCTAAATAACTATGCAGAGATCTAATAGTTCTGATGCATCTGCTAGTTAATGACAGAGACCGTGTTCTAAGTGGTCTTTGTTTATGGTCAGTTTGCCAGGGGGTTGGGTTCTGGCCAGAGGAGGCCTTTGCCTCTGCCACTGAGTGCGAATGGTGCACCAAGTTCAAGCGCATGCACGGGCACAGGTATGTGTGCAGTCGGTGGACGTGCAAGGTTACATGGTGAGCGCTTCTCTTCTTCCCACTGATCACTTTTCCTCCGGCTTCCTAAACCCTTCTTACTCCCTCTCTTCCTTTGTTTTGTTATTTTACCTGTCGCACCAGGTGTGAAGGGGTGAGGCCATGGAAAAACATTCAGCTCTGTAAGCTTGTCATGAAAGAATCCATTGATTGACCCACACATCTTGGTGCACAATGACAAATAGGTTCGTAATTTTCCGCCTGACTTGGGAGCAACAAAGCACATTTCCACTTTCACTTGCAAGCAGCCGAGCCTCGGGTGCACCCCTTCTTTGCCCGTTTCTGCAGAGACTTACGGAAGTTTCTAGATTACCAGCACTGCCACATTAGCTTATTAGTTTAGTGGTTTGGTTGTGCTGTGATCAAGTATGTTTTTATGCATTCAGTCCAAGTCCGTGCAATTTTCAATTTTCTTTTTTGTTCATTTGCTTTCTCTACACTTGTTGCAGAGGCTGTGTTTGCCTTGTCTGACAAATTACTTTGAGGTCCTCAAGCCAACGTGTCGATCATATACTTGCTTGTGTGTTCTTTTGACCTTAAATCCTTAATTTTGTTGACTTTAGTATTGACCAGCGATGCTGAAAACAATGGTGTAGTATTCATCACTGATACATTTTATATCATTAGAAATGTGATAGCTGCACATTTTAATCAGCACTGCAGCATTTTAATTAAAAAATTTCCTCACCAAATGTTTGTAGTCATCATTCAGTCATCACCGGAGTTGTCTGAACCCTGAAATTAAATGAGTCTTTTGTGGTGACCTCTCTTTAGTAATTACATTACAACCACAAAGAACAGGCTTCTGCCCCGGATGTGAATAGTGAAACACGTAATGATTTTTTTTCAGTCTGTGCTGTTATACTTTGTTTTTGCTGCTGATTGAATCACTTCCAAGCGCCCGAAGAATGTTTTAGGTGGAAACTATGGAAATTAACCAATTGACCTTTTCTGTGACCCCAGGGATACACAAACCCTGTGGGAAAAGGAACTGTCAAGCCATGCTAATGCATGGAGTCAAGGAGATCTATGGAACCCAAACAAAATGCTCTCAGAGACCACATTAACCCCCGCGGTTCACTTTTGTTATAGCATATTAATCCCAAATTGCACAGACTGAAAAAGGGCTTTCCAGTGTCCAAGGCAATACTGACATCTGCTCTCGGACATTATGCATTACGTACAGTGTCAACACGTCAGTGGAGGAGAGGCATGCGACTCAGCTGAGGAGCAGGTCTGGTGTAAAGTAAAAAATGAAGTTTAAAGATATAAAAGAAATAAATTAAAAAATCGAGTGATACGTAGACAGTAGGAGTGATAGAAATGAGTAAAATACAGATTTGACTAATCTGACTTGGTCACGTTATATTTTTGCTAGTCCGTATCATAGGGAGGTCTCCTTGCTGGGAAACGTACATGAATATATATGAATGACGACTAGTCCACACAGATGAAAGGCTCTCCCGGCGGCTCACCCTGGTGGATTGTCCAGCACACTGGGCCAAGGGAGGCGGTCAGTCACCTCCTGTAGGGGCAGCCTGTCAGGGACACTGAGAGCTTAATTGATGCCTCATGCTTTTCAGGGGCAATTATGGCACCCAAATGTCAAGAACTAATTTGTGCCTTTGTAATGTGGACAGATGGGGCAGGGGCAAGACGAGGCTGGGAGCCGGCGGGAGAAGAGAGGAGAGGAGAGGGGAAGCCAACTGGGTTCCCAAGCAGATGTGGGGTTTTGTGGGGACGGAGAGAGAGGGAGAGAGAGAGAGAGAGAGAGAGAGAGAGAGAGAGAGAGAGAGAGAGAGAGAGAGAGAGCACTGGGGGTGGTGGTGGAGGCAGGGTTCAGACTCAGAGCCACACTGCTGGAGGGCATGCATATCTGAGCATAGAGCTATGTTTTCTAAGTTCCCATTTCACACCATGACACAGAGCTGGTTAAGATTCATGTGTTTTTACGACAAATAGGCGCAGATGATGTTAAAGTAAATCCAGGTTTGGTGATCAGGCCAGCAAAACCATCCAGATTTATGACCAGTCGATGGAAATCCAATGTTTCTTGTAGGACTATGTTAATTATAGGTGTACAGACCTGTTAAAGCTGTTTTAAGAAGCTGTTTTATCAAAGGCTTTTCTTTTGTCGCCATACTGGAGGAAAATCCAACATTGTCATCCTAAGATGTTTAACTGTATTGTTGTAGCTTTTGTCATGGGTAATTTTTATGATTTTGAAGATTATGGTTACTTATGGTTACAAGTGTTTGAGGTATTTGTGTGACTTTTTAGTGATTTGTAGGTTGTCTCTACTAAACAAGAAGCACCATTTCTCTTCCATAAGTAATGAATTCCATATCTGTAACACGATACTTAATCATAGATTAGATTATGATCTAATGGGTTATGTTGCTAATTCCAGATTAGATTATGATCTAATGTGTTATGATGTTAATCCTAGATTATGACCTAAGGTGTTACGCTGCTTCTTGAAATTGACAAAAGCAAAGAATCCCCACTTTTCAGCTTTGGAAACGCACTGACTTCTGTACAGTACATGTTATTCTTCTAGCACTCTCTTGCTTTTACCTCTGGTTGCCTTTTCACACCCTGACATTTTCACAGCTGTCTGCTGACAAGGCACTGGGTCACACGGAGGATATTCTTAAATCATATCAATATCAAAATCTCCAGACTCCTATGATTATAATTGTCTGACTCAGAGAGCTCGATAATATCCGTTATCCACAGAGCATAGTAATTTTCCATATTTACAAGAAGAGGGCTAGAGACCTTTAACCACACAGTTGCGGGGGGGGGGGGGGGGCATCAAGACGCCACCCTTTTGCAAACAAACACACAAAAACCCCC
>JASCQY010000072.1:2360754-2375768 GCA_030264315.1 Sardinella tawilis | reverse complement strand
AGAGAGAGAGAGAGAGAGAGAGAGAGAGAGAGAGAGAGAGAGAGAGAGAGAGAGAGAGAGAGAGAGAGAGAGTTTCTCTTTAGTCCATAACCTAGCAATGGGACCATTAGACAAGCAAACTGTCACATTAAGTGTGCTACTGTCAATATAGCCTACTTTTTTGGAAGAGATAGACTAAGCAACAACACTGACTGTCCACTGGCTGTCAGCGGAGCCACAGTTCTATTCCCGCCCGTGTGATAGTTTGAAACTGACCTGAAGTGTAGCTTACATCTCGCGAGCCGTGAGAATAAATAACCGACCTTATACCGCTGCGATGGCAACTTGGCGTAGACTCAGTCCTCTGCTTAAGAACTGTGCTACTAATATTTCCCTCCTGTTTCAACGTGGTAGAAAGACGAAAACAGGTGTGCTTAAAACAGGATTATGTTTTGTTCTTGGGGGCGCTGTAGCTTACTACTGTTATGACGGTGTTGGACAGAGTAGGAAACTTTGTAGCGGTCAGGCTTTCGCTCCCCTCCTGCAGACAGTAGCTGCCAAAGAAAAGGTATGCCAAGTGTGTGCATGCACGCTATATCGAAGCCTGTTGACATTAATCTTAATTAGCCGCGTGTTCAAATACACCTGTGTTTTTATGACCGTTAATCCTCGGACAAATGTGTTAATGTGTTAATGGCATTTTGTTATTTGATCAGTTACGCATTGTTTCCCCTGTGATATACAGTACATAACCCTGTCTTCCTTGTAGTCATGTCTTTTCATGTAACTTTAGACCCACAATATCAACATGAATATATTTCGTCTTCAAATAATTGTAGACTACTCTAGTTTAAAATGTCCCTCTGGCTCTGTGCATTTCGCGCAGTCATCGGTCAGCGGCTGACGCCTGCACCTGTTACGCACATCAGTGACCGGGGTGGACGGTGGTGTTGATCATGTACGGTCGGCATGCCAGCAAAGACGACGGTCAGGTGTTGGCTCAGCACTGGCAAATATAGAAATTATGATCTCGCATGAAGTCAGAATTTCAAGTGACTCACTCTTTCAAAAATAGGTCCTAGGCTACTCGATGTTGAAGGAAGTGAAAGAAAATATAGCTTCATTATGGCATCAATGAGCATTGAATACAGGTGGTGAAAGGTGATATACACATGCATAGGCTACTACATTCACCCAGTAGGCTCCTGGTGATCCATCTTGTTTTCTTAATCTAAAAACCTGGAATCATAACTTTCATAACCTTTTATTTTAATAGAGTAACGCTATGCTAGTGTGCTTTATTTGTTGGTCACATAACTACAGGTCACTCTGTTGTAGAAGAGGCCTACGGTCCTATACTCTGTGTCCTATACTCTAAATTCATAAGAAAAGGACAATGCCTGCTGGACCATTTTACTAAGAAAACTATTGTACAGTTGAGATGTATTGACTTGATATCAAAGACACAATATGTCTGCCCTGGGGTGTTACTGTTGAATTTTCACTTGTAGAGATGAGAGCAGCAGGGGAATCCGACTGCCGTAGAGCCTATGGCAATTTAAAGATCGAACAGGTGATGATGATACTTGGTGTTTTTAACGCTGATTCTGAATAACCCACAGGCTTGAAAATATTTGGGTGCTAGGCTTCTCGCACCTCAGAAGTTGTACAGGTAGCCTATCATTCTATAATGTGATGTCCAGTCAAACATTTCACACTGAGAACAATATACAAAAGAGGCATCAGTATACATTTACAAGTTTTCAGGAAATATCTCACAATTAGTCTTTGTGGTGCCACTTCTGTGGCAAACCAAGAGGCAGATTTGTTGAATTACCATCTGTAGAATCATGTTGATATGCTTTCATCAGATTGTTGGACTACTAAAGCAGAGAGAATTGGCGTGGTCTAGTTTGCAACCATGCTTACACTGTGTTCTCTTTTGTCTGGCCACTGTTATCTAGAAGAGAAGTGGGGGTGGAGGTGGGGGGAGGGGGAGGGCGTACACCGGTGGGGGCAAAGAATTGGACATAACCTTGACTTGTGGATTGAGATGGAGGAATTCAGAGCTGAGGTAACAGGACCCGCTGGCTTGGCAGGGAGGCTGACATTTGATCAGGGTAATAATTAGCTGAGCTACACATTCCCAGGGTGTTTGCATGGTACCCAGTGGGCCTGGCATAGCGCCACCAAACAGTGGCTGATAAATTAGCTGCACACTTAGTCATTGTCTGATATTTCTGCCTTTTTGTGTGTGTCGGCAGCCTGGGCGTCAGTCATCCTTGAAATTGAGTATTCAAGTAATAAGGTTTTTATGGAAGATACCACAAAATACTGTCAGATGAAAATATGCATCAGTTAACTGTGTTTGTATATATATATCTATATCTATATCTATATATATATCTATCTATATATATATATATGTATAGTCTGTTGCATATGACGTCTCAGTACAGAGGCATAGTAAAAAAAAAGGTGGGAAAAACTATTTATCTAGGAATGAATCCAAGAAATGAATCCGTAGATAAATAGTTTTTCACACCTTTTTTTCTATGGCCCTGTACTTAGTCGTGGTATGCAACAGACAGTCACCAGTATATTGTTACATTATATTGTGGTGATCTCCTGTCAAAGATACGACCATGCTATAGCGCTTTACGGTGTGGTGTGTGTTCGTGCTGTAGACAAAGAAAGTTGAGGAGGATGAGGAGGAGCACCTATCAGCACAAGAGGAGAGGTTTCGCCTGTTCAGTTCGGTGGAATGTGATGGACAGCTTTACATGACCCCCCTCAACTTCCTCGAGTCAGTCACCAGCAGCAGCGTCCCCAAGAGTAAGCAGCAGCTGAGAGCCACTCCACAGCGCCCTCAGAGCCTTTATGAGGGCCTCTGGAAAACACAAACACAAATACAAATACAAACACAAACACAAACCCTCCCATTCCTACGGCTCTGTTTGTTTTTTTAATGCCTTCACTGACAATGCCTAAAACTGACATTAGCATTAAATTAAAGGCAGGACCTCAGCTCTGATCCTGTTCTGTAGAAATACAGTGAAGGAAGTGGAAATATCACAGGTAACACCCACAGACATATACTGTACAATAGCCTACAACACAAGTATGTTTATGAAGCAAACCCCCCCCCCCCCCCAAAAAACAAGATAAACGCACAGTCTAAAGACTCAATGTCCATAATGACTCTTTGACAGCGAGTAGTGCATGGCTTTAGCATGTGGACACACAACAACAGGACTCTTCACCTGGTGTATCCAATGAAGAGGTTAAGAGAGGTGTTTCCATTTTGTGGGCATACATGGCCTGACAGAGAAACTGCAAACGAATGAGCAAATGAATGTTCTCAACCTATGACACAGTTGAGAGGATTGCCCACCCAACCCAAGTAGGTGTGCATTAAGTAGATTAGCCATGTAATTACTTTCATTTATTGTTACACTAAGTTTGTCCTCTTAATGTGACTGTATCGACCTTAAGGCTTGCCATTAGGACCTGGATTTCCTGGAATGTCAGTGAGCTCTAGAATACCAGAAGAGTGGTGCTCACCAATGCAAAGAGCACATATTGCGCCACCCTCACTTCCAGCACATTCTATTTAATGGGAAATGGTGTGGCGAAATGGGGTAATGGCATTTATGGTTTTATGCTGTGGCTGTAAAGGATGTGATGTTGTGGGCTCATAACTGTAGATGTTTGGAAGGGTTTGAACAAAGGCTGCTACACATAAGTGAGGTCCATTATGTAAACAGTGAGAAAATGGTTAAGCCATTAACTTGTAGTGCATTTATTTGTCTACCTGTTTTTTGCGGCGATCTGCTTGTCTTCGGCTCTTGGGCTTTCAGAAACATGGTAAAGAAGCTGGTCTGTGGCATAAACTCGCTGCCCCCCTCCCCTCTCTCTCTCTCCGATCCATCACCCTGTTCCAGTGAATCACTGACTCGCTGGAGACCCATGCCCTGACTTCTAGCCAGTAGTCTTAGCTTCTGATTGGTGGCTCTCTGAAAATGTTACAGAAACCATGTGTACAAATCTACTTTTTGGGCTCATTTCACATTGAGGAAAAGATTAGGCCTCCTATGTGATGCAGTTTCCAAGATGTGACGTTAAACTTCATAGAGAATATCACATGAATTGGTATAGTGTCAATAAAAGCAAAAGCCATATCTGAAAGTACAGTCGAGTTTGGAACCAGCACGCTTGTTATGAGCTAGAGGAGAATCCATTGTTATGACTTTGGGTCAACGTGGCATCAATCTGGACTGACAAGCCCATAAAGATAGCTGCACGGTACATATCAATTATACACCAGCTTAACATAAAACTTATTGCATCTTAGTGCATGTTACATGTTGACCAACTTACTGATAATTGCTGGGAGTCAAAGCCATTAGCCATTAGTGTTATATTTTAGCCTGAAAATCAGACAAATCTTGGAGCACATTGGAATTTGCTGTAGCAGCCCGGTTTCTAAATCACCAAGAATCTAGGAGCCAATTAAAATTGCATAGGAAGGGCTTCTATACTGTTAGACAGAGGAAGGGAATTTGCATTAGTTTGCTCAGAGCCATTGGCAGAGCCAATTGCACCAGTGGGCTTTGAAACTGAGCAAACAACTGCATTTGAATCATTTGTGAGCAAGTACGGTTTGGTCAGAAGGTCAGTGGACCAATGTCAGTGTTGAATGTCATCACTGATTATGGCCCTTGGAAATCAAAAGGGAACTGAGAATGAGCTCATATCAATTCTCCTTGGAGATTAGCAGCCCTACATTTCCTCCCAAAGGATTACCTCACCACTGAGGTATTTAAATACTAGTCTGTAGAAAGTGGAAATGTTCGTGTGATAAGAAATATTGTGATGAAAATAGACACGCAGATGTTTTGGTATCAGGGGTGTAATGCAGCACAGGAGGGGACATTGTCCTTGTTATCGCCCCTCTGTCCTGATAGGGGCATCTGAAGCACCTGGGCGTAAATTACTTTACGACTCCTTGTCCTTGTGCCACTGACAGCAGCAACCCTGCCTCACCGAGCCCATGGCACTGCCACTAGGGCATGGCACTGGCCCAAGGGGACCTCTAACTCTGCGCAGTACTGTACCAGAGAGGGTAAAAGCGGAGCGAGAGGAACCAACCGTTAAATTCTGTGTTCTATTTTTGCAAGGGGAGGGGGGCAGAATCCCCCTTTATGCAGACCAAAGTCGATTCCTCATTCGCTAATACAGAAAATCGGGGAAAAGTTTATATTGTGACGTGCCGATTTATGCAGGCCGGAACTATTCACGCTTGCTCCCGTTGTAACGTATTATATTATGTGGCTCTATCTTGGTCAATATTCCATAACCTTTGGTATTATATTATGTGGCTCTATCTTGGTCAATATTCCATAATCTTTGGTATTATATTATGTGGCTCTATCTTGGTCAATATTCCATCATCTTTGGTATTATATTATGTGGCTCTATCTTGGTCAGTATTCCATCACCTTTGACTGTTCTGTATGCCCCAAAGCACCTTTTCAACCTGCACACAGCTTTGGCTTCTTGCTGTACCGTGTACCAGGTCATATTGTAGCTCCATCACAGCTGTGAAAGCAGTATCAAACATTTATGCCCGCTTGAGCTGAAAATGTTCAAATGTTCTTTTCCCCCAGACAACAAGACGTTTTGGAAATCCTTGTCAAAACAGGTGGGCTGTACAGTCCTGTTGATCTCTCATATGCGTCATGGATACAATGTTTCAAATACACCATAAAACACTGTAGGGCTCACTAACATAGAATGCGTCATATTATGTGTCTTAGGATTTGGAAGGGATGCTGTCAGACACGCCGCCTGTGGGAAAGGGCTCCTCCAGACTGTTCAGAAACCTTCATGACAAAGGTAAAGGTCTCTCCCCCTAATTACACATGGGCCCTCACTCTTTCAGCTATAGTAGCTGACCCTAGCCTTTTAGAGTTCATTCACACCTGTACCAGGATGGTGTTTCGGTAATATCTATGCCTGTATATTGGTGGTGTATTGGTTATAGATATTATCTACGGATATAAGATTAAGTCAACTATATTAGGGACATTGTAATATTTCAGATCCATAAAAATTATTTTGTTTTTTAGTTTACCACCTGGTATGCATGATGTTTACTTTCTTGAAGTTTCTTTATAGGCCTATTGTGTCGATGTCAGAGACAGTTCCTCTGTCTTGAAAATGTCCTTATGTCCTTGTGATTGAATCAGGAAGGCTCAAGAGCTCAAGATCAAGTTATAAATCTAATCTTATCTTTGGATCAAAGTAGCCATGTGGTGACTTTGCTCTTAGGCAGTCCTAGATACCATAAGCATGAACTCTGGATGTCATGTGTACATTTGAGGAATATTCATTAACTGAAAGGAGGTATAGACCTAGACAGAACAGAAAATGACATTGCCAAGTCCCACTGTAATTTGATTGGACAAAGTAAAATAATTGGACAATTATGTGGTCAATCAATAATTTGGTTGGACAATAAAGTGGTCAATCAAAAATTTGATTGGACAATGATGTGGTACTCGTCAGATGGGAATATAAGTGTGAGGCCCATGTTATAGATGAATAGCCCAGGATGTGTTGGCTGAAATTAGCACAAGTTGTTTTGTTAGCGCAAGCGTTTAGCTATTATGCTGACTGTTATAAGCTGGACTTTGAAGCAGAGAGTGATGGGCAAAGCTGTCTTTTGAAGTGGAGCAAACTCTTTGAACTGATAAGTGTTGAGACTTGTCCATGAAGCAGACCTCCCGGAACCTTCTACACACTACGGACATATGTATTATAGTATTAGATTACAGCCCTGCCAGAGCCAGGCCTTCACCAACCGTCTCCCTCGAATTCCTTGTGTTGTTGTCAGAGAGAGTGCTTCAGCATCAGCATTTGGACAAGACCCATCTGTTGACTGCTGCACAAAGGTTCATGGCATGAACTTAGTCATGCTTCAATTATATATATTAATGATGATATGCCAAACAACACACAGTCGGTATATCTGATAAAACATTTAATGAATTGTATTATACCACAAAAATAACTTATAAGAGCCAAATCATGTTATCTCATGGGTTAGCAGGTCATGCTGTGCATTTGCAACTAGGTATATTTAAGATGATAAACTACCATTTGTTGTTCTTAAGTCATTTGTCTGTGGACATCGAGCATTTCGTTTTAGCCTTGGCTATGTCCTCAGGGTAACTACCACCAAGGTGTTCCCGAGTCCCTCTCTCTCCCCGTCTGCGGAGGGCCTGAGCCCTTTTCCCATAACACCCAGAGCATTCACCCAGAACTATCTGAGCTCCAGCCACTATCATCTCCGGCAAACAATGGCTGGAGAATGCTTTCAGTGACAGCAAGACAGCTCTCCTAAGACCAGCCGACCAGGCCTGACAGTTGCTTCGTTCGCCTCCCTCTTCAAACAACAAAAGGAGCCGGTAGGCCCCCCAAAAAAGACAGCAGGGCCCAGACCCACATTGTGCGTCCTCAATCAGTGTCAGATCACTGAAGAATGTCTTACACCTAGCTAAACAAACAGGAGAGGGGGGCAACACAAGAGCTGGCGACCAGCTTCAAATTTGTTTGGGTTTGCGTCCGCCTTGGTCACTTATGTTGTAAAGTCTCTTGTTTGTGTGAAGAGAACACCAAGCATGAATCAAGAGGCACCTTCTTAGATCTTATCAATACGGATGAAAGCCTCTTGGTCTTAGGGGTGTGGACTGCTCGCAAAGATACCTGGTAATTTGATTCATTTCAAGGGAGTTACTTTGGGGATGTGTAAACATTTTTAAGCCAGGTCCCCAATCCAAACATTTACAGATTGTGTTTTCTTTTCTTCAGGCATTATCACTTACACAGAGTATCTCTTCCTACTTTGCATTTTAACAAGTAAGTCCTTTTCATCTAAGAACCTTGCACTTTACTCTGAGTTGAAAGTAAATTCATGTCTTATTTTATGAGACCAAAAATTCCAAAGCATGCTTGCCCATATAACTTCAAGATGTAGTTAAATAATTACCATATATATGTATGGTTTGTATATAAATCCCATTATGAAGCCCATTGTCTATTTGCCCTCATAGTTATGTGATGGGTTTCATGTCATTGATTTGATCTGCTTTCTACTTCTTCTTTCCTTTTCAGAGGCTAAATCTGGTTTCAAAATAGCCTTTAATATGTTTGATGCTGATGGAAATGAAATAGTGGATAAAAATGAGTTTTTGGTGGTAAGGGCATTCTCTGATTGCATCACTGTTACTGTTCCATGAATGTGAGGTGTTTGATCTTCATTCCGCGCTGGCTCATGAATTTCTCTTCTTCTCTTCTCTCAGCTCGAGGATATTTTCCGTAAGAAAGCTGACAAGAGGGAGAAGAGCGAGGACTCTGGTGCAGAGTCTCAGCTGGTGAGACTGTGTGTAATAGTTTCTCTCATCTTGCAGCGAGTCCCTCTCACAGGGCTTATATTATTAGGGCTTCATCTTCCCCCTGCAGTGGACCATAACATTTTCTCTCCATTATGATCACGGTGCGTTTTTCAGGATGCATTCAGGCCCACACCTGGATTTAATGACTGAATGTGTTTAAACACGTGTTTATCTATATTTTATTTTCTCAGGTGGGGCAGCGTACAGTATGTATTTGAATAGCTAAATCTAGTGGTATATCAGGTCATTCAGTTACAGTACTGTTAGATACGTTGTCATGATGGATATTTTTATCTATTGTTTGTATAGGCTACAAGACAAGGCTTGTGGCTAAGTTGCATTTGACTCACTACTTAGAAGAAGCGAGTGGTTGCCATGCATGTTATAACAGGACATCATCTCTGCTTCATTCTTGTGAAGTGTCAAAGTGTTGGTATAGAGTATACTGTAAAACAGAGTCTTTATGAAACATACTGTATAAACCCAGATCATATAGTAATGACAATCTCAAAGTGTATTTGTACAAATATGTATGTATGTGTGCACGTGAGTGCTTTAGATTACATTTGAATCCAATCTAGAGAGTACAGTAAGTGTGAGAGAGGACACACTAGACTTAAGGCCATGCCACAGGATATGACACGCTGGCGTAGCGCACTCTGAAAGCCACAATCCCACATTCTGCTCATGATGGGGGGGGGGGGCTGCACTTAGAGCCCCCGAGAGCCAGATAAGGTTGGCTGCTCCCAGTCAAGGGAACAAAGACGAGGCAGTGGGATTTGGGTAGAGTGTAGCAGCCACACCCCGGTGCATGCCTGCCCTCCCCAATAGAGAGGAGCACAATGTGTCTGTAATGGGACTGTCAGATAGGCCTGAGACACGTCCCCATTGTGTGAAGGGGAGGCAGCCAGGCCCCAAAAGTGCAACAGATGATTTATGTTACTTGACTGCCGTCGAGGCATGGTCTCAGAAATTTGCTCTCTCTCTCTCGCTCTTTTTTTTTTTTTTTTTAAGAAAGGCCTTCACCTGAGGAATGACAGAATTCCTTCAGGACCCCCATGTTTTATTTTTACAGTTACTTGAAAAGTGGTATTTGGGCTTGAGTTCCCTTTTGTGATGGACTAGTCCAGATGAGCTGCCTGCCAATCTGAGTGGAGAAAGCTGTGAGCTCATTTTCAGTCAGACAAGTGACTTATATTCTGTCCAAAAGCATGACGACTCCCTTTTCACTCAGACTTAGGCTTTCTAGATGGCTATTTCCCCTTGCTTCATAGCATATTCTTCTTTATTTGAGCCATGGCACATTCAGTTGTTCACATTAAATCCTGCAGTGTGCATACACGAGTTGCTCTTTATATAGGAGTGATTAAATGCAGCAATTAAAAAACTGTATATCAAAATAACTTAAGGGACAAAACAGAATTGCCGGGTTCCCCTTAATTAAATGTGGTATCGCGCCATAAATCTTGTTTAGTGTTTTACTGGAGGAAGTGCTGTGGGCTTTTAGTGCCATCCAGTCAGATGAATAAATATTATTCAAATGGAAATGATGGTGCTGTCCTCCCAAACCTGATGCTGTTGATCTTGCCTTTGAGTGTGGTGATGTCGGGGCATGACCAGCCCCGGAATTAAGTGCTGCAAAAATATTCCAAGATAAAAAAAGAAGCATAAACATTGTCTGTGTTTTTTTTTTTTAGGTGTGGTTTAGAAACTTGGCTGCATGTAAAGTTTCTTGTGTTCATGAGGGCACAGTGATAGAAAGTTAATTGTTTGTTTTGTTTTTCTGCAAAATCCTAGTTTAAATGGTATTTGTTGCACAGGACAAAAGTAAACAATGTAAAAACAGTGTTATTAGTCTCTCTAATCATAATTAATGTACTGTACCAAGGCAGTTATTTTAATGGGCTTGTCATAGTGGGATAGAAACTTCCGGCATTTGTGGACTTGGCATGATTATGCAACTATACTCCTTTACTGTCTTAGGTACTCACAGAGCAGTTGGTGACCAGTACTATATTCCTTTCATAGCAGAATTGCTGTCCTTTGCTTCTCTGGTTTGGTTTCTTTGTTCCCGTTCACACCATTCAGATTCATCACGTATGCAGTCACCAGACATGGTTGGAATATCAGTCATTGTGCACATATTTGCCTACTTTTTACTAGGGCTCCATACCCCCACAATTTCCCGGGTGTCCGTGCCTGTGCCAGAGTGAAACATGCATGTTCCTCTCACTCACTCACTGCCTCGTACCTCATACCTCTCTTAATCCCGGATTGGGATTTCCTGGCACAAGCAGCTGGCTTGTCCTCTCTGCATTCCATGCCAAAGAGGCGAGGGCTCTGCGACTCATCTCAAATCTCGAGCAGGCCTTTCATGCCCCTCTGTCTCACGGCTAGCTAGTTATCATACTTGGAATGTTTCATCATTCCTTGGACTGCCTGTCAGTGTTGATTGTTTTTTTTTTCCCCTGTCGTCAACAACACTGAGCTCAACAATTCATAACAGGCTTCCCTGCCTCTTTGAAAGCTGTTGATGTCTCCCTGAAGGTTGGCAAGCAGTGAAGTGTATTTTGGAAGTCTTTCTTAACAATGGGAAACTATAGATTGGAGTAAATGTTTACATATGTGTTACAGCGTATAAAAACATGAGACATATACGCTCAGTAAAAAACGATGTATGAGAGGAGGATATAAATTGTGTAATATGAATTAATTCCTTCAATAGTTCACATGTTTAGCCACTATCCCACCCATTGTGAAAAAAGGGTTACTTACATTTGGTGTCAAAAGAAGTCACATGATAAGTTACCTGTCGACACAGGTAACCTGCTAGCGGCAGGGGCATGGGAAACTACTGGGTCAAAGCGTATGCCGTTTCGCTTTAATGTAGCTCATTACACATTAACTTGTGAGTTGTAAAAGAAACATGAATTTTATAGCCAACTTTTTATGGTTATGTGAAAAAATATTGAGAATTGCCGTCAAAACAGAGATTTTATGGCATTTGTTCAGCACAAGGAGAGGTCTGTTTGGAGAACAAGGAGCCAGGGACTGGGTGAAGGGACTGGATCTTGCTACTACTGTGGATTAAAACTGCTAGCTGTGAGAATGGTTAGGACTAAATGGCTGGATATATTTTTTGATGTCCTAAGATGCAGTGTTTTATTGTTTTACACAGAATGGGGATGCAAAGGCTGCAAATACAACACTGCTGGTGCATTTCTTTGGTGAGGATGGAAAAGGGGCGCTTAACTTTGACAATTTCTACAGGTGGGTCACTGCACTACACTACAAGTGGGTCACTACACTGCACTTTCTACAGGTGGGTCACTGCACCGGACAGGACTTTGGAAGAACAAAGAATGTGCGCACATCACACCAGTGCAAGTGCCTGCAGAAAATGTCCGTACACTGATACGTTTGGGAGCTTTTTATCAGTGTGCGGACCATTGTTATGTCTTTTTAAGACTCAGGTTCACTCTTTTTGAGGGCATAACGGGCATTCATCTCCAGGCTTTAATTATTTTTGCCAGCTAACCTATATATTCCTGCATCTCTACCCCTCTACGTATATCACTGTCACTTAAGCATGGAAAAAAACATTCCCGTGTGTGGTGATAGCTGAGTGATTGATACAGGATTCCCTTGGCTGACGATGGTTTTCCCTCTCGCTGTGGGGTTCCTGAGCTCCTGGTGTCATCTGCTGTCTCCACAGTTTCATGGACAACCTGCAGACGGAGGTGCTTGAGATTGAGTTCCTGAGCTACTCGAAGGGCCTGCCTACCATCAGTGTGCTCGACTTTGCCCAGGTCCTTCTGCGCTACACCACCGTGGACAACGTCAGCAGCTACTTGGAGAATGTGAAGCAGAGTTTTCCCGATGACAAGGTCATTTGCCTGCACAAGGTTTCTGTGTTTGCAATGTGATGGTTATTATGGTATGGTTCCCCCTTCACAGATGAACCGTAGTTTTGGTTGACACAGTAAATATGTTACAGTCCATTTTTTCCCTCATGTTCACATACTGTGCCATGTAGCACTGATAACGTCTTTATCATACATAGTATGCTGTCTATTTGAAGCATGAAAAAAAAAAAATTTGACCAAGCAGAAGCAGAATAGCCTATTTTTTCCTGAGTCCCTCTGCACATGTCTGTTCCCCGTGCTAAGGGTCCATACACCTGACAGCCAGGTGAGGGTGTTGGCAGTCAACCCACATTGATAGCAAAGTGAGCAAAGCCAATTTCACTCCTCCTCATCTCGTAAACACGATGTAACACCACATTTAACTCAGAGCCTCGTCTGACCAAGAGTGGCTGCTAATTGCGCGGAGGTCATTTAGCAGCAGACAATTAGCACCTGGGGACGGATGAGTGCAAGCCAGTGGAGGCGAGAATATGCAGGGAGAATATGCCGACCCAGGAAATGTTTTTGGTTCAGCTCTCTGGCTGTTTTTCTGCTAGGCCAAGTATCAGGTTAATCGTCTTTAGAAAAGCCCACAAACAGGTTGACCTCTTCCCAAGAAAGCTACAATCCTGAAGTGATGACAGCTCAGTTTGTGCATACCGAGGGAGAGTGGGGGAAAAAAGGAGAGAAAGAAATCTAACATACACATTTCACAGTTGGGCTTTGGGTTTGGGTTTCTCCATGGAACTGTTTTCTGTGAAGTCTTTAAAGTCCTGTGGATTTCAAACCTTCATTGTAGCAAAGATTATATGTTGCGTCAAAGAGGCAGCATTCTAATGGGTGTAGACATCTTTAGAGGAAGTCGTCTGCTCTGCAGCACAGGGATGACTGATTGCTCCGCTCCAGTCAGCTTTCAACACCATGCCATGGAGCTGGAGTGGACGCTGAGTCGTTTCCTCAGCTCATGTGAACATAGGTGGAGAGAAGTAGACACACCACACCAGCCTGCCCTAACCTAACCTAACCTACCCTACCATACAGACCCCAGACAGTGCTATGTTTACTGTAGATTCTTCAGCTTGATGTCGCCATATATCGATTTCTACTTATTTCTTGCAGGGAATTACCTTTGAAGATTTCAGAACTTTCTTCCAGTTTCTCAACAACTTGGAGGATTTTGCCATTGCCATGCAGATGTATAATTTTGCCAATCGCTCAGTGGGGCAAGGTGCTGTATAAGTTTCTGTCTAAGTGACTCTGGCTCCATATGATGAACTGTGAAATGAAATGAAATGTGTAACACAAACTAATGCTTGTACTTGTAGATGAGTTCTCCCGGGCTGTCTACGTGGCTACAGGTTTGAGGCTGAGCAAGCACCTGGTAGACACAGTGTTCAAGATCTTTGACGTGGACCACGATGAGCAGCTGAGCTACAAGGAGTTCATCGGCATCATGAAGGACCGACGCCAGAGAGGCTCATGGGTAAGGTGGTCAGCACTTGCTGTGCCCTAAGTGCTATACTGCTATAATAATAATACAGTACAGACTGCATATGACCTGGAATGCACCACTGCTACATTCATTTTGTTATTCTATATCAAGGAGATGTGTGCTAAGCAGAATAAGTAACCATAACTAGTCTCTTTCAAGTTATGGTAAAGATAAATTGAAAGAGACAAGTAATCTTTACTTACCTTATTCGAGGCAACAAATTTCCACACATTTTTCAAGTAATCATTACAAATCATTTTTTACAGTGTAATAGAGCCAAATAGAGCCATAATTTCAGTAAATTACTTCAATCGTCTGCACAATTTGGACACTGAGCTCACATTCGCTTAATAAATGAATATGAAATGAATAAAAAAATGTGTGGTATGCAGCAAAGAGCAGTATGCCATTTGTGAGACAGCAAGTGTGTGTTTTTGTCCTCATCTTCTGCTGGTCAGATGACTGTAATCTAGCTCTTATATCAAGCACCAAGAGACTCTCAAATAATGCCAGATTGATGGTGGGCTACACAGTGGAGGGATGGATCTGATTTGATAATGCATAACAGTAGTAGTATATATGATCAGAAATACTGAATATCAGTATAGCCTTTGTCTGTTCTTTAAATATATTGGTGTTTTTGAAATTAAAATATCTTCAACACGTGTCTATGATCCTGAAGGACTTGTGATTTTATTTTTTCTTGAGGACTTCTGCTGCCCTCTAGTGGTCAAGATGATGAACATATTTAGGGCACATTAAGAATATGGCAGAATGAATGAAACTACTGTATTTAATTCTATTGACTGATTCACTAAATTCTATGTCAATGTTGTGCTTACTGAATAAGGCAAATGTTTTCTTACTTACAGTATACTTATATGTTTACAACAGGGCCACAGAACTGATGCACGATTCACATCATTCAAATCCTGCTTGAAGAAGGAGCTCGCCGGGAAATAAGTAAATTAAATGAACATACCCAGAACAAATGATCCTAAGATTATCATTACTTTATCTTATCATGTTTGGGCTCTCTGTTTTATTCCTTGACCCCTTCATATTTTTGTGCAGTTTCTCTGCAAAATTTCGTAAATCATTTATATTTGTAATCCTATAATTGAATTTAAAACTTCTTCAGACATATTCATTTGTTGTGTTTATAGTAACCTCATATCA
>JASCQY010000072.1:2326852-2338848 GCA_030264315.1 Sardinella tawilis | reverse complement strand
GATGCAACATAGACCAAATAGTGAACTGGCATCAAACACAGTAACTGAATGGGGCACAGAAATTCACTCACTTTCAGCCCCATTCCTTTAACATTAGCATTTTCCTATGCCCCATTCAGTTAACATTACCTGTTGGTTTTCTATTTGGTCTATGATTTTATAAATTTTATAAATTTTCCTTTTTCCTTTATAAAGTGCTTTTTCCTACAGCACTTAGTACAGCAATTCAGGGCTATGAAGTGAATGACAACAGTTAATCCTTTAAATAAAGTATTTGAAACCTTTAGATTTTTGCAGCTTTTCATGAGGTATTTCACATCATAGATGCTGGGGAAGAAAAGACGAAGGATTTCAAAGAAGTCAGCCTCTTCCTCCGGTAGGTTGGAGTTGGACAGGATTTTGATCAGGTACCCAAAGTCATAGCCACTGCAAAAGAAGCAAGGGCAAAATTAATAACATGACCTTGAAGACAATCACAGATTGAATCACTTCTGCATTTTAAAGGAACAGAGATTTGAAATGTGCATTTCAAGGGCAGAGTTGTGTTTTCAGAGTAGACGAATGCAAAATAAACCATCACATACAAAGATTATATGATGTCTTCTAAAAAGATATTTCTGAAAATAACAACCATAATTCCTTACATAATAACCGGCCTGAATTTAAGATAATGGCCTGGGTCGTGGTCAATGCAAGAATATAAAGGCTGGACCTGAAATTCAGGCTGGGTTAAAAAAAAAAAAAAAAAAAACTTTGAATTCTCACGATATTGCTGTGCACACCACTAAGTCATTATATAGCCTCTAATACATCTCTGCCACTTAAACATGATACATTAAATATTTTGTAAATGCAACTTTCAGCCCTTGTAATGTGCATTATGCATGTGTGACGCAGGCCGAAGTATGGGTCGGGCTGAGAGCGCAGTGCAAAGCCATGTGTTATTGCATCTCTGTCTTCCCAATCAAAGTAGATCCAAACTAGAAAGGGTCACATCACCAGTTTGATGTGAAATTGCATGTCAACAGTAAGGTTAACCTTCCTATCAGGGTGTCTGGATTAGAAATATACTCCCTACATGATATAGCCTACTGTCAAAAAGACAATTATTTCAATATCAATGTTCATTTTCACATCTACCAAAATAGCGACCGTTAAGTTTACCCTGAAATACCATTCATCTAATGAAATGCTGTTCATCTAATAAGATGCAGGTTAATTTGCTGAAACATGAAATAAAGACGGAGGGCTCATTTTATCAACAGAATTCCCGCACTTGTAGGTTAATCCCATTGATGAAAATAGGTGTTTTCCATACCACTGTGCATAGTCAGACATGGGCACCCTGGCTTCAAAGTAAAAGTTTTAAATCTCTCATCCAACAGCAAACCAGGTGACCATAATTAGCAGAACACTTCAGCAAGGTATGTATTAGTATATTCATGTAGTCAATACAGAAAAGTCTGTGAGGATCAATTTGTTGCAACTAAAAAAAAACATGGGAAAGGATGCGCAGGCACACCGTTCCAAGCCTTCCAAGCAACTGACGTCGGATGTTTAGAAAACATAGGTTAACCTGCTAAATCATATAGCTAGCCTACAATTGAAGTCGCATTCTCTAGAGAAAATTTTGCAACAACTAGTCAAATATACTGATGAACAGCACAAAACAACTCTAAAACAACTCTGCACACAGAGAAGTTAATAGCTTATTTATTGAAGTTTTAGCGCTCACAAAACGTTACTCAAACGTTATCCCCCAATTTAATTTTGTGAGGTGGGGGCAGGTCGTGCTCCGCCGAGTTCGCTAGTCGGAGGTTCCACTTCGACAGGCGTTCCAGTGCACTTATCTTAGTTGAAGGTAGGATAAGTCCCACGTCTCACTAGTTTGGATGCTGTCTGGAATGCACCAATAGACCATGCAAACACCATATCCACCAAAGGATAGCCCACATCTAGAGATAAAGGCCTGCCTAAAATAAAAGCCTGTTTCTGGTGCAGCGAAAGTAAATAAAGCCCCCGATTATCATTAAAAAAATTACGGTAGTTTGTTTTATTGTTCAACCAAATAGAAGCCAAAAGTCTGTTTTCAAAGTGATGAAAACAGTGTTGACTGTAAAACCACTGAACGCAAAGCTAAGATATTGGTGAAATGTTTGCTGCTTCCTTGTGGGAGCTGGGGTCTATTTTGAGTGCTGATGGAGGCTGGCTGACCTGTGGAATGACAGCCACTTCACGCCCTCACAGAGCACCACGCCCGATGTCATGAGGAGCTCCGCAAAGTACAGGGTCTCGATGCCCTCCTCCTCGTGCTTCTTAAACTGGATACCAGATGTAGTCAGCAGCTCTATGGAGTCTTGGGCATACATGTCCTCTCTGCAAGCACAGAGCACAGCAGACACCTTGAGCAGCATCTCAGGGAGAAGTGGAGTGCAGCCTGAACTAGGCGCAAAGCTACTATAGACCATTTTTAGGTTCTAGTTCCATTGCTGGTCCCCCAGGACTTCCTGTTTAACATTCTATACGTTATGTTAATGTAACAGGAAGTAGTTGGGGACCAAGATGGAATGTTCAAGCATTGTTTGTCCAGCTATGGAATTAGAACCTGAAATGGTCAATATATTCATGGCATAAACATCAAATGTGAAAAAGTTAACAGGGTCTAGTGGTGGTGGGGAAAAGCCAATTCAGTCATAATGCATTCGTATACAGCATACAGATTACAGTTGAGTTCTTTGATGTATTTCATTTGTAAACTGTTTCTTTGCACATCTGCTACTGAATATTGGTGAAACTAAGTAAATAAGATGACTGTCCAATTCTTGGACTCTAAAGGCCAGTTCAAACCAAAGATTCGCAACAGTCCTAGACGGTTGCAGAGAGGAGTTGCTGGTTGCTGGTTTTTAGAATGTTGCAGCTCGTCTCGTCGCGAATCTTTGGTTTGAACTGGCCTTAAGATGACATGAAGTACCATTCAATTGAACTGGAGTGCGTAGTATTCAAGCATGCCCATTTGCTATATATAGCTAAGCGGAAATTTAAACCTTAACATTTAGAGTGTGTCATACGAGACCATGGTTACTTACGTGAGGTTGAACTTGAAGTTGAATTGCCATGTTGATGTTCCAGGTGGATACTCCCCCTGCTCATTCATGAAAGTTAATCCCAGCTGGATTATCTTCAGCAAGTCCACGTTACATCGCAGCAGCTGATACTGGTAGTCCGCATTGCTCCGGAATTCTCCGATGGGCCTGGCGACAACACCAGGGAACTCTGTATCCTTCAGTACAATATAAATAAATAAATGAATACATAAATAAATGTTTGTCTCTGTTTACCACATAGGCTATACACTCAGCACGTAAAGAAGGGAAAACGAACCATAGCGACATAGTTGAATTTGCGGATAACCTGTCGGATCCTCTTCAGCTCCTCATCCAGGTTGTATGCCCAAACCTCGCATATTCTTTGGCTATGATCCACAGTAGCTGCAGGCATAATGCAACTTAGATGCCAGGCATCAGAAGCAGAGCGCTAACCTTCGATGAAACCTTCATGGGCCTGCTACCCTGCTCCTCCCTAGACAAGCTGGAAAGGAATGGAGGAGCCTCGTCAATATGTGAAAGCACTAGACGACCAGAGAACATCACTTGGAGAAGAGCACTTCCCATGGGCTACACAGGTTCAGGCAAACACACCGCACCCCTCCACAGTTGCACCACCCAATACTACTCTTTATCTACAGTATGATGAACCATTGTCACAAGGTAGCGTTGCTTGCAACATGCAGACATGAATATGTTTGTAAATAAATTCTCCCATGGTTCTGTCCATCCATATGTGTAACATGCATAGTGCTTTCAAGCTGACATGGACATTGGCAAGACAGCTCCATTCACTGCACCTTCTTCACGATTTCTCATTTGACAGCACTGTTAACAAGCTCAGAGCTACAAAGGAACATTTGTAGAACATTAGCCTCAGTGCCCTCAATAACGCCTGTCAAGACACCAACAATACATCACTGCAGGCAGGTCGAGCTTGAAGAAACCTAGAGCAGAAACATCTGGTTTCCTGACACTGCAGTTTTCTCCTGTGATGCTGGTCTACACTCAGCAAAGCTGACTTCATTCTGCGATATCATTTTTGACTAGTATGGCTTTCTAAAGAGAATTTGTGTGAAGCACAGCAGACGCATACTTTTTATGCTAAAACCTCAGAGCCAAGGAATATCAACTGCCCAACAGTGTTATCATCACAGATATTACCCAGCAAATGCAGATCATTTAGACAAAGACATCTTAAACCAGAAATGAGTGAAAACAATCCTCTGGCACTTACTTGAGATGCTTGATGCGGGCTTTGTGCTACACAGAGATGAGAACCTAAACAACCCCTTGTTACCAGACGTTAGGTATTGTCTCAAGAAAAAAAAGTAACGTTAGCTAATGGCAGCGTCACGTCACTGCTTGGCTTTCCAGACCGCAACACATGCTCACAACGTGAAACAGCCACTGAGGTATCTTTCGTTTATTATTTAACGGAGAAACACGTTGGTAACCAGAAATGGAAATGTTTTGTCCTAGGACAGGCTTCATTCCAAACTTGACTAGCTAGCCAGGCAGGTTAACGTGTAAAGTTAACGTAGACAGTGGTCAGACATCGGTCATATTTGCTGAGGTCATTGGCTGTTTATAGGTAATGTCAGTTCGTAAAATGCAGGCCATGCACTGCTGTAAAATTGGTCTTCGGCCTATTCTTACATCCAGCAAGAATGCAAACTTTATTTGAGAATATTACTTGCTGGTAACTAAGGGCTAAGTAGCTAATTAGCTAGCTAGCCATGAATTCGTCCTGTCCTGAGGCGAATTTTATTCTGGCCAGCCGGGCAGAACTTACCTTTTCTCAAATAAGGTGGTGCACGTTACACCAAACTAACTCTACAATAGTCGAATATTCATATATTTTGTCATAGGGATTGTCTTTCTAACTTTCGAATAGTTTTATTTGCCTGTAATAACCACACGGACAGACGCCACCTCTGACTCACTGCGCAAGTCCGTGACGTCACCAGGCGAATAACCTTTGAACCACATAAACGTAAGAAAATACTAGAACAAGTTTAAAAAGTATTTTTTTTAATAGCTCGGGATTTTATCAATATTATTTATTATCTAAAATGAGCACATTATTGGTTATTATTTAAAACTATGCACTCAAATTGCATACATATGTGTTTTCCACTTATTCTAGGCCTTATGAAAGTCACCTAAAGCCTTTTGGATCATGCCTGATATAATGTTAACTGTTGTAATCTGTTAATTTCTGGTTTTCCAGGATGAATAAAAGCAGAAGGAGTCTTATATGAGAGCATACTTTCTATACCCTGCTAATATCATAATATATATATATAATATATAATATATAGAAAGGAATGGACTGATCCAGCCAATAGGAAGCAAGAAAGAGCATGCGATAATTAAAATTCATTTGATGTGTTGGTAACTTTTACTTCAAAGAAACAAACAAGAGATAAAAAAGACACAGACCACTTGATTCACAGAATATTTGCATATAATTTGATTGTGGAATATGCACTGGTCAGTGTGCTGAACCGTTCACATGAGGGACCTTCAAATAACATCACCACCACAGTTGACAATTATATGATGACTATACCTTGAAATAATATTAAACCATATAAGTGACCTATAGTTGTGCTGGCCATTATAAATGATTGCAGAATTACACCGCGCTCATTCGAAATACACCACGCCATTTATACAGTGCATTTAGGCAACAGAGTAAATTTCTTCGACCATGTCTGGGTTCTTGATGAGGTCCTCACTCGGTAAGGACTCACTGCCACTGGACAGTCTGCAGTTTAGGTCCCCCACGCCAGACTCCTGGTCACTGTTGGTGGACAGGTCCAGATCAGACCCCTTGCTGGTGCCCCTGGACCGGGTCAGAGGTGTGCTGTCGGACCCCCTCTGCTGACCAAAGCTGATCAGGGGAAACGCGCGCATGCTGCCACACAGGTGGTCCAGGTCAAGGTCCTGGTTCATCTGATCCCAGATGTCTGTGCTGGTCACAACTGAATTCCTCTTCATGTAAGTGCCTATGCCACGCTCCTTCTCCAACTTGGCAATTTTCTGCAGGGAGATGACAAGCGTTAATGACACACTGTATGACGTACCACCCGTCCAAAGAAACTCATAGAAATGGTTGGTGGGCAACTTCTGCCAACCTTTCCATGCAGAATCAGCTCTTCTTCCAACTGTTGACTTTCCTCTCTAATGGCCATGAGGCAGTCAAGTGCGGACTGCCGTGGATGGACTCCCTTGTCAAAGCGATTGTACAAACCCCTCCAGAATCTAAAAGTAACATACAAACATCCATAAAAATATCTGACTTTATTAAATAACTGGTCACATCTAGGATGCACTGATCACATTACTACCCAAAACAGGAGCATGCTTGTACGTACTTGAAGCAGTAGGGGGCAGTGTTTGGCCAGAGAACTCCCTGAGACTGGCTGTGGTTTGGCCTGAAGAAGGGATTCATGAACTCTGACTTGTTCTCCCACAGGTAAGGCCAAATGGAATGAGTCTTCTCCTGGATTCTACACACACAAAATACAGTGCAATTATGGAAATATATGGAAAGTTCTGGAGATATCCTTTCAGACAAGACACCATCACCAGCAGTCAATAGTGTGGTCTATGTACAGTATTTCACCTTTCATCTCTTCTTTCCTTTTGGCTGTTGCAGATGAAGTTGCCATACTGACAGGCATAGATGTGGTGATGAAGAGAGATGAGGAACCTCTCATTGTACTCAAAGGCACAGGGGAACTGCTCCATTAGCTGCCAAACCACCTCCAGGAACTGGTCAATCACCGGCGCAACCTCTTTGGCATCACCCTGGACGTGACTACATCTAGATGGAAAGCAAAAAATTTTATTCTTTCTTTTTTGTTATAATGTTAACAGGGTTTGTATAGAAATAGATACCGTGTGAGGGTGGCCATCTTACCAATTCATTTGCCACTTGCGTATGTTTGAAAAGGTCAGCGCAAGCAATGTCCTCTATTTCTAATTCTCAGTATATATGTATTTGTGTGTTTTCTGTCAAGAGGGAGATTCACTAACTTAACCCACATATGTCAGTTACAACACTACTGTAGCTGATTTTATCTAGGTTGACTGATTACACTATGTGTGGACAGACTCGTTATAAAGTAGTGTCATCACGGTTTAATTAAAATGGTCATGACAAAAGCTTTAGTTGAATTAAACCACACAAGCGTTTATGGTGAACCGAGACAGTTTCTTACTAATTGACTGTTTGCTTTAGGCCAGAGTGTATTGCTGTGTTGACACTCCCCTAAATTAACCTCATTTTAAAAGGGGTAAATAGAAGTACATGCAGAACATCAGATTCCAATTGACTGCACTTTGTATATACAAATGTACCTGGGGAATGAGGTTCAGGTGATCTTAAACAGTAAAACACAATGAGGGTATTATGATCTGTGGGGTACAAATATGAAACTGCTCAGTCATGTCCAACAATCTGCAAATGCACTGCAGTCCAGTCCATGTGGCAGCAGCTTTCTAAGAAGAAATGTTCATTTTCAACATGTTTTGAATTTACTGTAGGCCTATGTGTGCTCACCTGTGGGAAAACTTGTGTCCAAATGAAACCCAGTCTTTTTCAATCAGCATCTGAACACAACAAAAACAAAAACAACAACAACATAAAAACAACAAACAAAATAACTCAGGTCACCTCAGGTACATTCTAGTACAGACAGGGTGAACGGGGTCTCTTTTAAATGAAACCCAGATTCCTTTGACATTGAGGGACAGGAAATGTAATACACCAAGATCCAGAATTCCGAGACAGCCCTAATCTGTACCGTGAGGTACCTTAAACTATTTCATCTCCTTTTGTAGTTCACTGTTCTAGGAAGCCAAAAGATGATTCTAAAAAGTGGGTCTTGCTCCAGCAATAATGCTCTCCAGTGGAGATGCAGCTTGGCAAAGGTCCAGCCAGACAGACTAAATCCTTATGATCAAAGCAGCAATCTCCATAAGCACAGCCAGAAGCCGCTCCTGTTATATTCCAGGCCACCACTGTCAATTGCACTAATTGGACAGTGGCTCAAAATTAGGTGATTTTGCTTAATCGCAGAAACCTTCGTTGAAGTTCATAGCTTGTGGTAGGCCTATGTACTTTTATAAAGTAGCTTATAAAGCACTACATTCTGTTCACCTGTTGCTGGGCTAACAGCTAAGGAAATCAAAGTCAATGGACCGTCTGAGAGATTCAATCTGAGCAAAGCACATCAGGGAACATCAAAGTGCAAGTGGGACAGAGACATTTTTCTAGAACATTAGGCTTTGTGATGATGTTCTGATCATGTTTTCCTATCATCCTCAGTCTCCATTTTTGGTGGTCTGTCCCAGGTAAAATAGAAGAAACCACACTTTGGTCCAGATTTTTGAAGCTACAACGTAACTTATTTTAATGATATTGACTGTAGAAATAAGAGCTAAGAATGTCGCCGCTGTTCCGTGAAGTGTCCCCATTTTCGTCTCAGATGTCTGGTCACCTTAGCCTGAATTCAAAAGGTACTTTCCCACTTGGACTTTTCACATTCATCCTTTGTGTTCCCAGATGCAGCAAGAACAGTGCAAACAGCAGTGCTTACTACACAGCGTGTTTACTTTGTGAAACAAGTGAGATGGAGACTCAGCCCAGGGCCTTATCATGTTGCATGTTGTGTCATCCCAAGCCACATCAAATGTGCAAGACCTGCACGTACATTTCATCATCGCTTCGCAGGGTTGCAGGGTTTGTTCATACAGCCAGTAAAGCATACTGCATATATCACAATATGAGCTTGACATTGTTCAAGTTCATTTGCTATTTAATCTAGTCTCTTGACATATCGAGGAAGATGATCAATAAGTTGGTAAATCCATACATACTGCAGTAAAAACCAGCCTGACAGAACATAGTTCCATTTTAAGATCAGTATTGTCTATTCAAATGCGTAATATTAAATAAAGACGTAAAAGACAGAAAACAGACACAAGAAAGGAAAGGTACCATGAATCCTCTCAGGGTCCTGTAGTAGGGGTCCAGAAGAACACTAGCCACAGAACACACTTGAGCTGTCCGGTCCCAGCCATCAGAACAGTGGACCAGGACACTAACACCTTCCACTGCCACAGCCTGTAAAACACACACACATACACACACAGATTCATACATGCACACACACATGCACAAATAAGCACAAACACACACACACAACACACAGCACATAAAAATTACATGTCTAAACATTGCTTATAGAAGTATGTCTTAGAATTAGATAGGTCTGATCAAACACACACACACACAAATAAGTACTGTATATTGTACAAATAAAAAGAGGTGAGACCACCCTTGTAGCACCCTGTGTTTATAGTTTATATCCAAATGCTAGTTTGAACTCCTACCTTGGCTACAAAGACTCCAGCAAGCAGGATGGCCTGAATGTGCTTCAGCCACCCAGAGTTCTCCAGGCCCGAGAGAAACTCCGCCATGGTGGGAGACTGTAGCTCAGACACTGCGGAACAAATCAGCTCATCTCAACAGTAATATTCGGTGCAGCTCCAGGCAACTTGATTAGAGAGACTCCCATCAGTCGTCTCTTAAATGAACAGGGTCTCAGGGTGAGAGACAGACTGTGGGGGTACAGTATGAGTGGCAATTGAACTGCTAAAATGGGTCAAATGAGGAGGATTGTTAGCATATTTAGATGATGTGAGTATGTAGAAGTTAAGTCATATTCCTTAAGTTAACATTAGGTTTGAGCACAGGTGAAATTTGACATGTATACATACAGTACTACAACAAATATACTGCAACTCTATGCCTTTCAGCACCTACTGTAGACACAGGGAACAGCCAAATACTGTTGTGACGGTGTCATCCGTCCCCTACTGTAAGTCTATGCAATGAATGGCTGCCGAAAAATACTGTCATGTCTGCATTAGTACGTCTGCTTGCGGCAGCCGAGCTCACAGGTGAACGGGTTCAGTCAGCCTTGAGTGTCTGCGCATTTAGCTGCTTAATTTCTCAGAGCCTATTGTTCCTGGAAGATCCAGGGGGAAAGGGCCCCACATGAAACGAGAGAATGCCACTGCCATTTTTTTCTCTGCGGGATCAGAACTCCCCAGTGCCGACGTGGGGCAAGAAGTTATCACAGCTACAGACACTATTATTTTTTCAGACGTTTGAATCGCGTCCTTCTCACGCCCTCCGACTCTCTTTAGCGGGAGAGGGTACTGAAATGTCCGCTCTACGAAACGAAAATAGTCCTGAAATGAGAGCCAGATGGATTCAAAGTCTCCCCCCACTGTACCCCCTGGTTTTACTCAGAAACACTCCTATGGTACAAATTTGCTCCTGGTTGTGGAGAGTACGGTGTAATGAATGGAAGCCATAGGTGGTCTACTGTCACGGTATCCTGATCTTACAACAAAGAGGATTATGGGAATTCTTTAGAGGGATTGAAAAAAAACTACCATGAACTGGATTGGACTAGTCCAGTGGTGGTGGGGAAAGAAAAATAGGCTGAGCAAGTTCTGCCAAGTGTTGCCTGCCACAAACCATTGTGAGAGCTCTCTTTAAAAAGTCATAATGACACAATATTAGTCTCTGGAGGAGGATGCACAATGGAGAAACAAATCAGCTTAAAGGAGAAATCCGAATGAAATCCGTGTGAATCAGCCGATATCCCTGCTGTTCCAGGTCAATGATCGCTGTCGACAGGACAGAAGAATGTGAAAATGTGATACAACGTAGACCAAATAACAAAGTGGCAGTTAACGTTAATCAAATTGGGCATAGCGAAAATGAAACTGAAAGTAAGTTACTCCGCCCCATCTGGGTTAATGTTTGCTCCCACTTCATCTACTGTATCCGATCTACGTTTAATCAAATGCTTGCCTTCTTTTTCTCCCATCAGCTATCTGACCTGCAGCAACAGGGACATGGTACTGTATGATTCACACAGGATTCCTCCTTTAAATCAGAGATAATATTTGTTAAATGTGAATACCTTCCAGAAGCTTCTGCTGACTGTTTCTCATCACATGGATGTTCTCGATGCCCATGAACTGAAACCTGATGTTGGCATAGTTGTCCTCGTTCTCATAGCCTTTTCCCGCTGCCCGGTTTGCCATTGCATTCAACTGGAAATACAGCGTTGAATTATTGATTGAGTTATTTATGCATATTCTCACATCCTGATGCAGCCCCACGTAATGTGCCAAGTTTCCTACCAATATGGTTCATGTTATCCACTCAAAGCACTTATAACAACTTATAATAGCTTCAGCAAACTCCCTGATCAGTGATCACCTTCACATGCAATCAATCCCTAATATCATTTCCAATTATTTCTGAAAAAGCCATTTTTTAACAACAGTAGTGGGAAGGAGAAATCTTAAACAAGACAAGAAAAGCTCCCTGAGATGCAGGTTCTTGAGATGTGTTTTGTGTGACTAAGGTCAGGTACATCACCTTTGGTCTGGTGTCCACCACATACATGAACTGACTGCCAGGGTTGGACTTCATCATGGCCTCCAGCATTTGCTCGTCCTCCAGACAGCGAGCACTGAAGCCTGACAGAGGCTGGCTGCTGCGGCAGATGGCAGCCTGGAGGGAGGATCATAGCATTACTAGTGGAACAGAGAATCAGAGTATTACTAGTGGAACAGAGGTTACGCAGTGCGGCGTCCAGCCCTGGGCCCAAGGATCAGAGTACTGTTACTAGTGTAACAGGCGTTAGGCAGTGCGGCGTCCAGCCCTGGGCCCTGGAATCACGAGTATTACTAGTGTAACAGAGGTTACGCAGTACGGCGTCCAGCCCTGGGCCCAAGGATCAGAGTACTGTTACTAGTGTAACAGGCGTTAGGCAGTGCGGCGTCCAGCCC
>JASCQY010000072.1:2252344-2262578 GCA_030264315.1 Sardinella tawilis | reverse complement strand
CTTGGACGCGCCCACACCCCCCCCCCCCCCCCCCCCCGCCCCCCAAAACTCTAGTCTATTCATGGCCAGTGATGAAATGACCACAGGCTGCATGTGTAATCGCATAATGTACAGGTTCAAGAGCTCTACAGCACAAGCAGAAGTCATCTGGACTGGTAACAGTATGTGGGACATACTCCCATTTCCCCCTCATGGTGAAAAGGTGGTACTGCATGTTCCATTTAAAATGGCATTCCATGAAGGGTGAAATGTGTAATCTACAGAACAGGTTTACATAGAACCCTGAATTTTCATTCAGAAAACTGCTTAGAGTTTGTTATTTTGTCACTGTTATAAATTTGCAATAGTTAACAAAAATCTAAAAACACTACATCTTGTACTGTATGTCTTATATGCCTTTGATGTACCTGAAGAATTAGGTCACTATGTTTTCTGATCTCCAACACACCTGTGATACGCTAAAGGTGGGTTAAAGCTACTTTGTTGAACCATATCCTACAGGGAAAAATTGATCAAAACCACTCGACAGTATGGGCAATATTTTGAGTGTACATTTAATAATTCTACCGGCTGTACTTTTAGGCCTTTACTGAAACCAACCACCATGATGAAAACACACTGCTCATAATTAAGTAAACGAAACCCCCTCTAAACAATACTAATGGTGCAAGAACAAATGTGCTTCTTGTGGGACTTACCTGGAGACTGGCTGTCTTTGCTGGGACTGAGACCCCGGCTGCTGCCCAGCCTCAGTCTGGCCATGCTGGGTGGCTGTCGTGAGCCGTGAGCCGCAGCAGCTGGGGAGGCTGGGGAGGGTGGGGCACCTCGGTCACGACCCAGCGGTGGCTGAACACCAAACCTGCCCTTCCTCTCCTCAGCCCCAGCCCCAGCCCCTGCTCCTGCTCCGGGCCTCTTCCCTGTTGCTGCCGCTCCACTCACTGGCACCGTCGCTGGCCTGCTGCCCGCCGTCTGCAAGAGGAGCCCACCGTCACTGACACAGCCCTGTCTGAGAAACCCAAACTCTCTGGGCCCGAACTGCACCATAGCGTTAGCCAGCCGACACTCAGCCCACTCTGAGGAGCTGTGCTGCAGCAGCCTGGGCTCACGCTCAGGCTCAGGCTAGTGCTAAAGCCAGCCTGCTATTGTATCTGCCTTCCACTGGGATTCCGGCAGGCATGGCCAAGTTTTGTTTTTTTTTTTTCTTTTTTCCTTCCCTGCCTTTCTTCTTTCTTGGTGTCTATAAACATGTGGTGCACATGGAGTGCATTCGTCAGGGAGACAGACAGTATATACACAGTACATGCACAAGGTTACCAGGATCCCTTGAAGGAATTCTGCTCTTAAAGAAATACTAGATGGCCAATGTTATTAAAAAAAAACAACAACAATCATTGTGCGTTACAAATAATGCGCATGCAAACACACGACTTCTGTGAACTCGTGAAGATTTGCATTTCAAAGCATTTTGAAATTACCACAATGTTTAGACTGAGTGATTACATGCCTAACTTATAATAAATATAACTGGAAACACTCAATTTATAAAATAATGAGCAGACACTTATTAAAGTAATATAAGAAAACTTATTCTCTCATCTTTATATCAATAAGTAAAAGAAGCGATTGATCTACTTCATATCAACTTACTTTTGGGCTTATCTTTGCCCTGTCTGACCGGGACTCCACAGCTTTCTTGCCCAGTGCGTCCTCTTGAGAAGAGGCTGAGGCTTTCTGAGGGGCTTGTTTGGACTGCTGTTTCTGAGTCGCAGCCTTGGACTGAGTGACCGCTCTGTAGACCTTGGCTATGAAGTTGGGTGGGGCCGTTTTCCCCCTCTGATGCTGTGTGTCAGCCTTTGATTTGGGCACAGACGAGCTCTCTGAGCACAGTCGAGGCCGAGCCGTAGGGAGCAGGAGCTTTTTGTGACTAGATGGGGGCTTCTCTGGCTTGCCTGGAGGGGGCGCCTGTCGCTTACTCATAGCGGCCTTGCTAGGTGTAGCAGAGGAGCTGGACGCAGAGGCCGATGTAGTGGTGGGTTTACTCGGTGCCGAATGAGCTTGTCTCTGAAGCTGCTGCTCTTTCTGCTTCGAAGAACAAAATGGAGAAGCTTGTGCAACCGGCAGATTTGACGTTTTCTGAGTGCTTCCCTGTCTCGAGATGATCTTTGACCTCACAGAACTGAAATCAGGCTTCGAGAACTTTTTCACCTTGGGTGCAACAGCTGCCGTCTTTGCCACTGCTGCTGTTGGTTTTGAGGAACCAGGCGCTGCGAGTTGGTGATTTGTGCAGTCGGGCTTGGAGCTTCCCTGGTCCTCTGGCTCTTTTGTGAAGGGAGACTCATTGAGAGCTGGGAGGCAGAAGGTCTTGTTGCTCAAGGACTGCACTGGAGTGGACGTCTGGACATTGCTGCCGTCGCCATCCTCAGAGGTAGGAACTACAAAAGTCTTTTCTCCAGGAGTCATGAACTGACCAGACCGCCGATTATTACCGTGGAGCAACTTCGCAGCCGATGGACCAATCCTACAGGTCTCTGGGGTGACATCAAACTTAGAGGGGGGCACAGCCAATGGCGTCCCTCTAGCTTTCCCCGGAACACCGAGAGCCGATTGGGCCGCTGTGCATTCATCCAGGAAATACGTCTGATTATTGGGACTCAAGGGAACCTCTCCAAAGTGCAGGTGGTGGAGTTGCTCTTTCGGGGTGCCGGCATGCTCCCGCAGGGAGGGGATGCCCAGCTCAGAGGGGGTGGCCGGGGAGCCGGCCGACTCGGCCAAGTAGGAGATGCTGAGGGCTTGCTCTGATTCCTGCAGGCAGAAGCTGTTGCTGCGCAGCACCCGGTCCATGGAGCCCTCGCAGAGGCTCTGGCAGGAGGGCACGGAGGAGCTCTCCGAGGCGCTGTGTCCAGCAGAGTAGGGTAAGGGACTCGAGGCCCTGCTGCTACCATCAACACTGCCGTCCCCGCCGCACCTTGGGTCATCAATGCGTTGTGCGTAGGAGCCGTTGTGGAGGTCCGTGATGACCAAGCCAGTGGGGCTCGGAGAGCTCTTTAAGAAAGGGTACGTGGGGTCACCCTCCACGGAGTTGGCGTCGCTGAGACACTCGAACATCTCCACATCTGGTGGACTCTCCACGCTCCTGTTGCTGAGACTGCTGGTGCTTCGGGCAGAGTCGGGACTTGGCAAGTCATTGCCATTCTGTGCATCTGTCAGTGAGAAACACTTGTTCCTGTACTGAACATGCACCATTTTAGTGTTTGCACACATTTCCACCACGGACTCCATTTTGCTGCTTCACTTTTCACTCCGGTTTACAAAAATTCTATAATGGTCCAAAATCCAGACAGTCTTTTGTGCAGAATATGAGCAACTTGCTCCGGTTAATTAGGGATCATCACCCCTTTCAAACAATCCGTTTGTACACCTAAACACAAAAAGAAAACAAGTTAGTGTCAATCTCAATAATGATAAAGAAAAAAAAGCCTTCAATTCAAGCTAAAATTACAGCTTATCAATAAGACCAATTCTAAATAGGGCTTTTCAGTGATGCCTTTTTACACTCTTTTATGGAATGACACCTAAAACTGATCCATAATAAAACACAGTATGCAGGGTGACACGCTGGCTCAGTCCTTCAATTAGTCGTCTCAGGTGATGCTCTGGTGAAGTCACAGGTTTACCATGGTCTCCTGCTGAATAGTTAATGCCCTCAGGTACGCGCTCATTAAAAATGAAGGGGTTGAAGGCAGTAGCGAGCATAATGCAGGATAAGAACACCCAACGCAAAACAAGCCATGCAGGGGGAAATACTGTCCTGCTGTCCGACTGAATAAAACTGCATTCCTTGCTCCCAACATTGGGTCTTGCCAAACCATATTGTCTAACCAATGGCAAAAATGTAATTATTCTGACAACAGAAAACAGTCACTGAATGCGCTGGCTGCAGGAGTGCATTCCGAATGCAGTGTAGGCTACTGTCCAAGTCCAGAGGAAAAGAGGGAGGCAAAGGTTGAAATGTGTGGTCTGGACACATGACCAGTTGGTGTCATGTCCAGAGGCCAAGTTGGGAAAGCCAATGAACTAGCTGTAATACTTTGGACAAAGCTCCCACATGCTTAGCCAAACAGGCCATTGTGCTTTATTCTATTGGCTTAGTTCTTTGGAAAGGACAGGTCTGCCAATGTCAACTAGGCCACAGTGGAGCTGTTATTATAACAATGTCTGAAAAGATATGTGCGCAGCTAACCTCAAAAAAAGAAAAAAGCACTGATTTGTTTGGGAAATTCCAGTGAGCTGGCATAAAAACGTATGGCTTCAAAATATAGGCTAGGCATAGCAGTTTTGTGATACATGTACATGATACAATTATCTCTGATGAATTACAAAGTGAAACCACTAAAAAGCTTCATTAGACCTACTGATAATTTTTACTTTATCTGGCCTTAGAAAACTGCAAAAACCTGTTTATATGAAACTGAACCAACAGAAAAAAAATATCCTTTAAAAGGGCAAAGCATTAACTTATAACACAATTTTAACACAAGAAAATAAAAAGCTGACCATAGCATCTGTATGAACAAGGCACCAGATATGACAGCAGCACAAGATCAAAGACAGACGGACAGGACAATGATGAAGCAAAGGAAATATTGTGGAAATGACACGTCAGATGCACTTTAAAACTCCTCAAGAGAATCAGTGAAACACACACACACACACACACACACACACACACTAGTCCTAGGGGCCTGGATAGAGCCATGAATAGCCTACTGCCTCTTAGGTCAATAGCTTGCAGTCCCAACTCAGTCCAACTCAGGTTCAGTAATCATTAGGCTTCAAAGTCCAACAAAACATCCCTCTTCTACGGGCACTGCTGTGATACCGTCACATGTACATGTAAGACCAGACTGGGTTTGATCATTTGATTGGATTTGATAATTTAGACTGGATTTGATAATGACATGAGCCGAGTTGGTGTGACAGACTAAGTGAAATATAAAACACACTGCAAAGGCAAACACAAAGACGTGAATGACTGAAGTAATCAAAGTAAATCTCAGATGTGACTCACAGATGATCATGATGACTAATGGACGTGTATAGGTTGGTTCAGGAGCAGCGCACATACTGGGTGTGCCAGGCTGGCAGTTGACAAATAAATCAGTCACCCCATGTGAATGAATGTGCCCTGTTCCATATCCGGCAGCTCCACATACAGTACTGTTAGTGCACTCGCTCATTTCAGAGCAACATGCTCATGTAAGGTTCTGAGGGGACGGTGGCAACATGACCCACTTGATTCAGCTGCAGAGTGTGTGCAGACAGACAATCTCAAGGTGCAGCAGTCCTACATTCTGAATACAGGGGGATGAAATTGGAAGTCGATATGCAACGATATTAAATTACATTTCATCCCATCCTCACTCTGGGTGCATTTCCCATTTGCAGAGCTGGAGATGTTCACTTTCCTCACTTGGCCACAGACACTCAGGCCTCACTCACACTGCAATGAGCATGCTCAGTCCATAGCCGTTGCTGTATATTAGTGGTGCGCATGTGCGTGTGTGTCTGTGCATTCACACCAGAAATGGTCTCCTGCATGAGCTGACTGCCCAAGCGCTCATTTAAAGTCTATGAAGACACGGTTATACCATGTGCAGCAGCAGCAGCACATGTAAGAAAATAGAACTCTATTTCGAGTGGACAACGCAGGCGTGGTGCGGCACGAGCAACGCGGAACACGCATGCGGGGAACATGATCTAAATCTGCATTCTAAACGAAAAATGCCCTGACCGCAGTGTGGATGACACATAATTCTATAAACATTAGCCTGTATGATGCATATTAAATCTTTAAAGGAGTTATCCGGAGTAAATCAAACCGAAGCCCTGTTGTCTGAGGCTGCCGAGTGCTGTCGATAGGCATCAGAACGGCAGCAGTAGGTACAGTACAACATGACTGTATTCGCAAACTAACCGCTACCGCTAACGGATTAGGGCATATCTTTTTCGCTATGGTTTCGTTTTCATATGCCCTAATCAGTTAGCGGTAGTACCTACTGCGGTCCTTCTGATACCTATCAACAGCACTCAGTAGCCTCAGACAACAGGGCTTCGTTTTGATTCACTCTGGATGACTCCTTTAATGGGCTGCCATGTAAGATTTTTCATGAAATTTCTTTCTGGTTTCAAGTTGTCTTGAACATAGATTTTGCGTTCACTCTCATCATGCTGAACAATGACATCTTGCATGTTGTGCAGCGTGGTTTCATTTTTGTGTAACAAAATGAGAAAACATGATTTAGTACCGTGAATTTGAAAGTAGCTTTTTGTTTGGTACTTGTATTTTGCTGTTTACGTGGAGCATTAACAGAAGGGACATCATACAGGATCTCATAGGGCACCTTTGATATCGTATGCCACATATGGCAGAATATGAGATCATGGGGGAGCTGGCCTGGCACTAACTTCAGTGGCTATTGTTCTGAGCAACACGGAGTTTAGGCACTTCTTACACAGTCGTTTCTTCAGCAGTTTTAGTCTAAAAATGTCACGTTTACACTTTTTGCATCAGGCTGTGCTCACAGAAATAAATGAAATAGCAGGAATGCAATTTTGTGACCGCAATACCAATCCTTACACTATGGGGGCGCTATGAAATAATTTCCAAAATACAGTTTACAGGCTGCTAAAGAGGTCAGACAGTGGGTTTATAAGGGAAACTCCACCACAACCCACAGTTTACTACCAGCTGGCTCATTTTAGACTATTTACTGTAGATTTTGCTATACAACCAAATCATACTTCTGAAAATTCACATTTAAAACTTCCATGATATTATCACCAAGCACCTTTTCCCATAGGAAGTTGCAATATCCATTATATCAGTACATGTACACACATAGGCTCATGATGTTTACAGAGTGTACGATGTATGTGATTTGTTATCCTACACTAAATGATTCATCTTCAATAGTTTACATGACTGGATAATGTGTAAAAGGCAGTTTCCTATGCATGACATGGAACAGGTACAAGAAAGCAAAGACATTTTGAGAAAAGTCAGATATTTTTATGACCCTTTCTTCCTTTCTAAACCTCTACTGTATAAACTATACACTAGAGCTCTATGAAAAAGAACAGGAGGTAGGGGATAAACAATTGCAGAACACACAGGCCCGGGCATACAGTAGGAATATGGCTTCATATAGCATCAGTGTAATTTAAACATTCATTCAGGAGCAGTCAGAGTCAGCAACTGTGCAGTTATTTATCGAGAGAATAAGGCCATTACCTCAGAGATACGATCACATTCCAACACAAAACAAACTTGACTTGGATGTGCTATAATCTAATTCCTTATTTTAAAGACCACATGAAAATGCAAGATGGAAAATGAAATGGTTTACACTGCCGCTCAGGTTCCATGTTCTGGACAAAAATAATCTTTTTCCAGTTTTATGATGTTCACAACCGCATTCAGATCACTTAGTCCATCTTTCTGTCCTCAGTCTGGGTGACTCACTAATGCCTCACATTTGACTAAGGCATGTTTTGTGAACTTATCTAGAAAAGGCTCAGCAACAATCTATTCCTCAAAGTCTTGACAGAATGAAAGGTTTCCTTGGGAACAGACTGTGCTTAGTCACGTCAGTCAGAATGCTCAGCCCAATGCTAGGCAGTAAAGAAACAAGAACTCGACTGTTCGACAGTGTCTAAAAGGCTATGAAATACTTTTACATTTATGAATTTATGTGAGAGCCAAACTCATGTCCATATTGAATTCTCACCATCGTGATTTATGAGGAACTCAAAGCAATAATTCAGTTGCCATACAGAACTGGAAAATCTGTTTACATGAAAACATTAATAGTGCTGGCCAACACTGGCTGTCTGTTGTCAGAATAATAGACTGGTGGTATTTTTAAAAAGATAGATGATGATAAAAACAGTCAGATGATCATCTCGTGTGCTCAGTGGAACACATCCCCCAACTTCAGAATAACATTAATAGGCAACTAGCTAAAATCCTCACTGCAAAATCACCACTCACATCCCAGAGAGAACAACATGAGTGCAGTGACACCAGCTCAGCTACTACCGCACACCAAACTCAAACAGACAGGCACTGTAAATCAGCTCGCCTTACTTGTCCCATCCATGACAACAACAACTTGTTCAGGCGTCCTGTACGTACCAGTCCCTCAGTATATTCCAGTGCTGCCGGGGATCAATAGGCTCTCACTTTCATCCATCAGGATTTGCTCTCTCGGCTCCAATCTCATTAGGCTGTGTAAAGCTCTACAGCAGACTCAACATGGTCCCGGGCATGTCTGTCTGTCTGTCTGTCTGTCTGTCTCTGTGTGTGTGTGTGTGTGTGTGTGTGCAGGCAGGGTATTCCTCTGGTTAAGCATGTTCTCCCTCCTCCTCCTCCACTTCTTTCCCCCACCCGGTCTCCCTCTTGCCGCTCACCCAAAGCCAGTGGAGCATCAGTAATGTCCTGCTACACAGTGGAACTTTTCCAGGCTTCAGTGCCCGTCCAGCTTGTCTCTTCCCATCAACAGCACTGTTCAGCCCAGCTAGGGAACTACAGTAGCTCCAGGCTAGCCAACCGCACTCACACTAATGTGCCTGCATTGCACACGCTCAGGACTGTTTAAGGGTTTCAGTCAGCTCTGTGAGCTAAGTGTGTGCTAAGTTTACTAGCAGAGGAACTGGTCACCTTATCCATGCCTGCAAGTCCATTCAGTGAAGGGGGGTGGTGGTGGGGGTGGTGTATTGTGGGAGGAGGGAGTGGCCAGTCATTTGGGCAGCCAAAAGCAGCATGCACAGTTGCTAAGCAGCCAAGCAAGCCCACCCCTCACACAGACACACAGAGGCATGGACCCTGTGTCTGAGGCTCTGAGGGTTTTAATAGTCTGCACTTGAAACCCAAACCGCAGAAAACAATTTGATCCCCATGCATAAATGCACAAACACTACTGAGAAACCATAAAAAATGTAGGGAGCTGCCTAGGATATTGCCTAGGACACTGGAGACTGAGGGCACTTGAACATAGACTAGGTTACTTTAAAGGTCTTTCAGTATATACTCTGTAGAGAACAGCTTGGCAAACTTTTTCCTGCTGTGTCCACACCAAGACAAATTATGCAATGGCATCGGTGCCCCTTATCCTTCACACTCAGCAAGAAGAAACGGCAAACACCAAAGACAAACACTGCAAGTGCAGAGGCTTTTCTGTTGATTCTGCAATGCATTAAGATGATTAAGCCCATTAGATTAATTGCATCACACTACATTGTTTCGCCAACATTGAAGAAATACTCTCCAGCAACTTCAATTACATAATAGGGACGAGGGGGCGTGAACTTGTAAACCAGTGGCCCAAGAATTAACCCTGTGGCAGTAAGACCAGTTCTATTTCTGCCTAATCCAAATAAGGTCTTTAGATCTTGCTGAAGGAGTCCCATCTGAGCTCACACTGGGCAAATGCTAGCAGAAAACTATTGTCTCCCGGATTACACAATCCATGGCAATAATCTGACACTTCCGAGAGAAGCATTCCATTGCATGCAAACCTGGTGAAGCAAATGAAAGCTTCTGAGAATATTTCACAAATGTCCTTCTAGTCTTAATCTGTTCTGTGTGAGCAATAGTCAAACTCTATTACACTATTGTGTTTGTAGGATCTCTGTCGTGCCCCATGAACCACTGAGGATAATTAGTCTCGAAGTTATTGCAAAGAGGAAACGTGATACTTCAGAGCAGACATGAATAATGGAAGCTATCGTCCACTCTGCCTGGCATCATTCTCCCAGGACAGCAAGCAAATTCTGGATTCATTCCGGATCATTTTTCAGTGCAACTACAAACTGCCATTCTTAGGAATTCTTTATTTGGACTGTAGCCATTTGATGTTATCAGCAACGTCATACCAATAAAATCCAGTGAATTTAAAGCATCCTTAAAAGCATGTCAGTAGACTCCAAGACAAAGAGAACAGATCTGTGACACAGACAACAGACCAGGTAAATAGCAAGGGCAATAGCAGTTAATGCTGAAACATTTACACTGACAGTATTGAGATGGCCGGATTTAAAATTCAGTCTTCATAAAAAAAAAAAAATTCTATTCTAGTGCACCAAAACAAACCATGGACATATACATCAGGCCGGCGACGCGTCACACAGTCAACACCACACCCTTTTTGAGGGGAAAACACACCTGAGAGTGCAC
>JASCQY010000072.1:2241108-2252244 GCA_030264315.1 Sardinella tawilis | reverse complement strand
TTTCCGTGTTTTCCCCTTGAAAGGGGCGAGAACATGTCTCACGAGTCAAGTTCCCGGATGTGCCGGCCTGATGTATACGCATTGCACGCACTGACTGATAATCCCCCTGAGGTTTAAAGGTCAACTAAGTGGACAAAGTCACACCAAACCAGTTCCAACCTCCAAAGCAACATGCCAACACCTGCTCTGGCATTCAAAGATTTTGGAAGATCCGAAAGGTCCTTGACACAGTCTCCTAATGACCCCCCAGAGTAATGGCTCACTGGGGCCACATGTTCGCCTTCAAGGCAACACAGTGACAGTAGAGGAATACAATAACACTTCTCAGCGGCTTCTTAGAACCACTGATTAATAAATGAATAGTCTGTCTTTTGAAACCCAACTAAATAACAGATGAATCTTATCCATTAAAATAAAATATGTAATTAATGGTTAGCATGTTACTATTGATGTAATGATGTATTGTTTACATTGTCCTTTCTTAAATAAATAAAGATAACCTCTAAACACAAAACATTTCGCCTTTACAAAGTAGGCTAAATTTCACACTTAAATCAGACCCCACCCCCCTTTCTTACATAACTACACTATCCTTATTGGATTAACTTAAGATGGTGTGTCTCAAGAAGACCCCAGCCCAAGGACCTAAAATCTGCTGTCAGTGTGAAGCTTTGTAGTGAAGAACAAACCTTTAAATCCCCATCAAGCAGCTTATGGTAGGATATAGGCTACTGTGGTGGGGACCATGAGGAAGCCAATACTATGGGGGCTGTTTATTTCCAGCAAGTCGTGACTCTTGGTCAGGCTCCAGTTTCTCATGAGCTCATGCTTCCTCACCCCGCGGCTAAGCCTACTTCCTATGAAGTGCCGCCCAAAGCTGTCTTCTGCACCTGACCGCCACACATCAAACAGCTGTTTGTGATCGCCCGCCCTGCCGCCAATTCTAAACTTAGGTCATGTCAGGAGAGTAAACAAATAGTGGGCCTTCACATTGACAGGATCATTTGCTGCACAAGGACGGTTTTGCGTTCTTTACTTATAAGTATACCGTTAACAGGTATGAGAGTTAACCAACACCTCTTCGTATTCGAAACCAGTTGAAAACTAGTCTGGTTAAGTCTAATGACTGAATATGTTACAGTATTGAAAACAATTCACAACAGCGTTAGTATTCATATCCTACATCTACAGTATAGCATGAAGCGCCTGTGCATAAATGTTCGGCTAACCAAATCCGTACATTGTGCGTAATTTAGAAATTGTGAACTGCATGGCATTCTTCTCAGACATCAGGCTCAAATTGTTGTATGCTGATCATGTTAAATCCCAGTGCTTTGCTAAATGACGCACATTGGGTTCAAAGGTAGGTCTACATCACGCCTTTGTAAAAAAAAAAATGTTGACCGTATGGGATGAGCTGGAGAAACACTTCACCAACTGGAGAAAAAAATGTCTATGGAATTCCAAAGGGAAAACTTCAACCGGTAGGCCTACACCACCAATCTAACTTTCATCACCCTGATAATAGCAACAATGCAAAGTAGCGTTGACAAAAACACTTATTGAAGGCTACATACACAACATAACGTTATAGCAGTGATTTTAGGACAACTACGTTTTTACCTGTTTTAATTGGATGAAGACATCAGTTATCAGACCGCCAATGCCTCTTAAACCACTTTAATGCATTCAAGAAGCACTTTTTGACACATGGTTGACTTCAGTGATTCAGCGTAGACTACTCACTCGGTTGATACAAAGCAAACTCAATCTCATGCACCCCCCTGTTGGCTACTTTTTAAACCCTTCCTCTCTTCACCTGAAGAATCGATGTCGTCAGTAATGAGAAAGGAAATCACGTTGTATCCGGAGTAGACCAATTAAGTATTTTAGTTCTAATCCCACTCCGTGAGCCCTTTCCCACTGCATTGGAAAATTCCATATCTGATAAAATATTAAAATATTAGTAGCCTAGACACAGACCATATACAGACCATATGTACATGAAGTCTACTATATAGGCCTACTATATTTATAGGACTGGCAACCGACGTGTGATGTTTGGTCTACAGTCCAAGGATGTTACACAGGTCACATTTTTGTGCAACACAATTTCAAAAACTCACACCATGGCAAAAAGGCAAGCAAAGCCAAAGCTTCAATCTTCATAACTTTATTACTTATATAGCAAGGCAATTTTTGTTGGCTTGGTTGGTTACAACTATGGCTAATCAGTGACTAGGCTGCTGTAGGTGCAGTTTTTATTATAGAATGCAGATATTAAGAGAGCTCCCACTGGCACTACACCTCATTTGGCTCAAAATATGCTGGTCTGATCTTCATGACCACAGACTTCAAGGAATACCACCATCCATGCCATGTGTACCAGACTACCCCATCATCGGTATTCGCGCTGTATGGGCCTTGATGATACACTCCATTCAGGTTGGCAGAGTGACATCTGGTGGCAAAAGGTGAAACAGCCATTGGTTTTCATTCCAGTGATTGTTTCAGTGAATCTCTAAAGTATATACTGTAGTGCTGTGACCTATAAAGCAAAATGGACAGTGCAGGGATCAATTAGTGCGCTTGAAGGCAGAGTGCAGGCCTACCTGTTAAACCACCAACCAGACTTGTCCTCCTTGGCACAGTTCCACTCATAGCGGTCGTTGTCATTGTCATAGGTGCTAAAGTTCATGCCCTGGTGGCTGGCCCACCACTGGACCTCGGGATGGAAGCCTCCAGCCAGAGAGTTCCCGGCGTTGCCTTTATACTCCCCAAAGTTCAATCGATATTTGTCCTTTCAAAAGACACAATGTTTCAACTGTATATCATGTAATAGACATAGCTTAAATATATACAATGTAAATTGATGTGTACAGTATGTTTTTGACCATTATACAGTAGCAAGACGAAATACAATACATGCATCATTCATTAAATTAATAGGCCTATGATAATTAGGTTTGGTTGGACATAATTACTTAGGTCAGTCATTCCATATTTATATCTCTCTCTCTCTGTAAATACAGTATATTTAAATAATTATCTAATATTAGGATTCTGTGAAATAGGCTATGGCCATAGGTAATGCATGAGTATAGCCTGTCCAAAGTCAACAAAATACCTCCTCGCTTGCAACTTGGAATTTCTCATAGATTGCATAGCGATGGACACCATCAAAATCTTCCATGTTGATCCTTAGGTTATAATCACCTGCACAGCACAGGGCAAACTTGAATCGGTATATTTAGAATTTAGTGTGTCACAGTTGTCTGACATAATGTTGCAATTTGTTTACCTTGAGATGTCAGAAAATGTAGATTGTCATTTCCCAACCAAAATTCCCCATCTGCTGATTGCATGTCTCCAAAACCCTGCTTGTAGTCATCCCACCCCCTGTGAAAACATTATTACTGTAGCCTAAGTGTCGTGATCAAGCACTTTGACCTTTCGTTCTATTTTACACAGTTATGACCATTGCAATTCACTCTCTTACCTCTCAAAGGACTCTTTGCCATCTGTGCGTCTTTGCAGGACTGTCCATCCCCCGCCCTCGGACATGTCACAGTACACCTTAATCTGAGACGGACTCCTCACAGGCTTGATCATGTAAAACCCACTTTCCTTCCTGCCACTGTTAAAGATCTGGGCACAGTCTAACACATACAGTAGAATAACCAATGGCAGTTAAGTAATAAAGTATGAACCTCACATACAAAACAAATCAAGTCTTTGCCATCTACACACATACAGAAAAAGCATCAATCACCAGTGTATTCAGTTTGACCAGGCAGTGGAAAGAACTCATCCGTATGTGTAGATGTCTTGTCCCTCAGGGAGCGTAAGCGCTGGATTTGCTGTTGCTGTTTCTGAAACTGAATCTCCAGATTCTTGAGTTGAGTGCGGAGCCTCGCCATCTCCTGCTGGCACTCCTCTGGAGCCTGAGTGAACACACGGGCAAACATTTTCACCGAACCTGACCAAGACATTCCTGGTCGAAACGTAGTTTGTCTAATAAATCACTGGGAGCAGCAGTAGCAGCAGTGTGTTGCTATACCCTCTTTTCTTTTGTCTGGCGAACACTGTACCTGTACCCCGCTCCTGCACTGACTTAGATGTGCGTGCACTCTCTGTTTTTGAAAACATTTTCACTACACTTATGCAGTACATGCTTTTAGCCACAGCTATCCGCTATCAGTTACTTCAGGGCCAATCTCCCCAAGAGCAACTTGGGGTTTAGTGCCTTGACCAAAGGGCACAAAGGTGGCAGTCAGGTTCCTTATAACCACTGCAGCAGCCCCACATAAAGCACATTCTGTAGCACTGCTTCATTGGGGTCTAATGCTGCGCAGGAACAATTTTCCAAATAACAAAGAAATTCTTACCTAGGTGGCATTCAGTTTGATCAAAGAAGTTATTGAACAATTAGTCATGGATTGATCATGTTCTTGCAGCAGACATGTGTAATTGTTGAGAAGCATATTAGTTGAAAAGAATTATGAAAGAACAGGCAAAAACAAATCTTATTTCACTGACAAATACTTACAGAAAGGCAGCCATTCAAAATGAAAGAAATCAAAATGAGGAAGTTCACTAATAGTTTCATCCTAAGCGAATTTAAATCCACAAGGCAGTTCTGAGGTGGTCCTTCGTGAAATGGTTGAATACAAAATCCTGCGCTAAGAAAGATGCAATCTCCTTGTTATGCTCCAATAGAAGAAATCTGTCTAATCATCCAGCTGGATCTCAGCAGCACTGAGGGGTTGAGTCACTGAAGAGGAATCACAGACCACAGTAGACCAAACACAATCTCAGGACACTCAGTCCAAGGCATTTTCATACAAACAAGCATGCATTAAGGTACAAGTACCAGCTGAGTTTTGTGATTTTAGTTTAGATTAGTTCATAAAAGTATAAACAAAAGCACCTGAAAGGCAAACCTCTCAACACTCTGATGTGAGCTGTGGCAGAGATGGGATACCTGATTAGTAACAGGTCTAAGAGGAATGGGAAAAATGTAGCTGAAGCCAATGAGAACAGTATGTATCAGAGAGATGGTGTCAAGATCATCTGAGATTCTATCAATTTAGATACACATCAATATGATTGTTTGAGTTTTCATGAAGTTAGTTAGACTCTACATGGGAGGACCTTAATTCCATATGGAGTATACATCACATGTTCAAAACACACCTATCAATCAGTAGCTGCTAGACATTTGTTTTGATGAAATGAAAAAGCTGTTCTGTAAAATCTTGCACAAAATGAGTGACTATAATAAATCTGGCTCTTTTTACTACAGTATTAGGTAGCGCTGGGAACAATTCAATTTTATACACAAGTCTCGGTGAACACCAGTAAATAATGTGCTCCATTACAAGCACTGACAAAAGGGTTTTGTGTATAAATATGAACATGGCTTAATGTTAAATAAAACAGGGCACATTTATTCACATATAAATTATTTTATTTCAAAGCCATTTGACATATCAAAGTATATTTACATATTTGGCAAATGCATCGTTTTTAAGGAAAAAACATGAGTTTCATAGTTTAGTTGAAAGCAATATGAAATGTAGAGGTAGTAGACAATGTATGAGACTGTGGGTCATTCCGGAAACACTGGATTGCATTGGCCATCACGTCAGGAATGACCGGTACTGAGATTGCTAGGGAACTGGGAGAAGTCATGTATGTTGTGAGAAGGTTGAACGCTGCATGAGCTTCTTAAGTGCCATGTTGGGTACCCAGGGGACAGACAGGGGGGCTGGGGGTAGCCTAGCTGCGCAGTCCTGATTACCATGGACTGCAGGGATCTGGGCACTCCCTGAGAAAAGACTCCAGGTGGCCTGTGGACACTTCCATCAGGGTGGTGTAGGTTGTCAGCTGGGAAGAGATATTACACATGAGGACAAAAGATAACAGGGCATGTAAATACAGATCCAGACAGATCAAAGACACTTGAAACTAATTTCAATGTAGGGTTTACCTTGTTAAGGACTGGTTTGGTTGACAGAACATCATACAATGTTTTAGAGGAAATATTCTGAGGAAAGTAAGGAGCCATTCATTGTCAAAACTGCATTAAATGTAAAGTTTCTATGACTGACAATCACCAATAACTGAAAGCAATCAATGCTAGGCTGAATTGCGTCTAAACACAAGTCTGTGTTTAGTAGAAGCAGATTACTTACAGCCTGTTGCGTCTTGTCCATACACTTCATGGCTGGTGTCCTGCGATCGTCCAAGAAAGGAGGCTTTTCCCAGTGATCATAGTTGGTCTCCAGCACATACCACCTTCCAAGGTTCAGCTTAATCCTACAAGAGGAACAATGTCTCCTCAGCCAAAGACGATAAACAAACAAAGCAAAAAGTTCATGATTGCTCTCTGAGGTGCACTCACTCCCAGACGTCCAGGGCATTAAGTCTGGTTCTGGTGATCACGCAGCCCTGTCCCGTCTGGTTCCCCCCAAGGATGAAGTAAGCAGGGGCCAGGAGCTTGGTGAGAGCAAGCTGCTTTTTGGCCTCCTCGTAGCTACACGCAGGAAGCAGGACAGGAAAGGTGGTGTTACTCTCAGGTCTGCTTTGCTGGGCTCAAAGGGAAATGAGACGGCAGTAGAGTAGAGAGAAGTGATTAAACATGATACTGCACCTGGTGGCATTCTCTAGAACAGAGCGTGTGAGGAAACCCATCCACATACCATCGCGCTTCCCCATGATCCACTCCAAGATGCCTTTTCAAATCAGGAAGGTTTAGACCAGAACAAAACAAGAACATTTTGCATAATTCATAATAGGCACTGGAAGTAAATGGACTAGGGCAATTCACACATGCTTTTGACCCATAGAAAAATTATATATATATTTTTTGTTAACATTGTGTGGCAAAAAGGTTAACTTTGATATCTTGTGTAGATAAACAATAACCTCTGATCTATTATACTGAAACATATTGAAAAAATACCATTACTGCATTTAGGCATGCCAATATGCCAATACTAGTGTTGAGAACACTAACCTACATATCCCCCGTCAAAGTTGAAACGCTCATTCATGGTCAGGGTGAAAAGTTTCTGCAGATGAAAACAAACATATTGACATTTGACTGCCTGAAAGAGGTCAAACTTGAGCAGCATACCCCTGTCTTATCAGCATTGGGAACTTACAGGTTTAATGCCGGTCAACATGCCTACATATCCAGCAAAGTTGGTGGACTTAAAAACTGTGTTGTTGTTTCGTTTGAAGTCAACATTCACAGCAAGAGGTTTCAGCTTTTCTGTTAATACCCAGGAATGGTTCTTGTGATTCCATCTGACAAATTAGCAAGAAATATCTCAGACAGGTGATCCAACAGCATTTTAGATATTCATTTCACTGAGAAGTAATTTCTAAGATGGACTCACTCACCCCATGAACAAGCCAAAGTCCAGATTTCGTGCATGGTACAGATTACCTGGGGACAAAAATGCCATCCACATTTGTCAAGCAAATACAGATTAAATTTAATGGAAAAACTTATTTTGGTTTAACTGTAGATTTACCATTCGTGTCTTCTGCTACTACTGATGTACACACAGTGAAAACCTCATAGAAGATGTTGAAGAGCAGAACTTCTCCTACAGGGACTCCTGAAGCTGTTGCTATCCCTTGAATCTCCTCATTAAAAGGGTAGGGCAGCGAATCCAGCATCAGCGGCTGACAAAAACATTTAGTCAGTCTTTTCATTTCTCTAACCATTTCAATTTTCCACAATTTGATTATTCAAAGTTCTTTATCAATAGCAGGCTGTACTCTTACCAAGACGTTGTCCACCAAGTCAATTAGTTTTCCACTGGGTACAAGGCTATTGGCTAGCACCTTTATTGCCTGAATCATTGCTACAAGCTGCAAATGGGCACGCAAGTTACTGTATCAACTTCAATAGGCGATCACAGTTTGATACAATGTATTCTTTCGCATAACAATAGCTTACTGTTACCACTGTGAAGGAAATGAATAGAATAAGTTATACAAGTTAGATATATCAGCTTAAAATTCATTCAAGATTCTCAACCTACTTCATTCTTCTTGTCTTTGATAACTTCATTCCATCTTAAAACAGGAGGGTTCTCGAGATCTACAGTATACCATGGGACACTTCCTTTGAACCTGGACAAATTGTTCAAAACAGCATAAAGATGTAGCCTACAGAATCACATACTCCAAACACGTTTGACCATGACAAACAGACACTTACGTTGGCCCATTTGGTGGGTACATTGAGGTCTTACATTCTTCAGTTTTCTACAACAAAAACAAAAATGTATCGTGGTTTATCGTGGATTTCGAATAAGATAGTCAAACAAAACAAACGTGGTAAAGACGATGGAGGACAGAGTAAATATTAGAGCAATGACCGCAATGGATATTACACATTCAGTAAAGTATTAAAAAAGTCACTGACCCCATGAGAACATCTCGTTAAAAAAACAGCAAAAAACGTCCAAAAAGCGAAATAAAGTCCAGATGAGTTCATACTGGCAATGTTTGGCGCTAACAGAGCAAGCTAGGTTAATGGCATTGGAATGTACCACTAACTCTAGGGTGAAATCGGGCAGAAAAACCTTGTTCGAGTGTATGAACACTAAAGAAAAATTGTAGATAAGGGTACAGATAAAGCCGATCCTGGAAGTATAATTTAATAATTCAGTAATTAACGTGGGCGATCATTTAATTCCCTTATAAAAAAGACAACGATTTTACGTAAGCCCGGTGGCGGAACGCAGCATGTGACGGTCTATTTTGATAAACAAGGAAGAGGCTTTCTCATATTCTATCCGGAGACATCATGTGATTGTGTTGCAGGCTGTGTATCACAATTTCTTTAAAAATGGACATGGGAAATGCCATTATTGCCATTGCACAGTTCGCCATTATTGCAATCTCATAACGCATAATATATATGTTAGTTGCATGCAAGAAAACAAAAGGCAGATTCATTCAAACAAACTTGCCTGACAAAACCAAGATACCAAACGGGACGCATCATGACATAAAAAAGTGAAATCGAAATGTGAGGAACCGGTAGAGGCCTAACAGCCAGACTTTCAGTAACAAGAGTGATGGGAACATCTGGTCCTCCTTGAAGTAGCCTTCTTTTCTATCCACATCTATAAATTAGGCTTCCATGGTCACTAATAATATTATTTAATAATTTATACTATACATGGCCAAACATTACTTATTGAATGAAGACTGAAGCAAAGAAGCACTGAGGACAGTATGCACAACATCTGTGTTTTATTTCTACAAAAATGTAAATGTAAATAAACAAGAAAACAAAATCTTAAACCACTTGAATGTCCATAATCACATGATCCCTTGTTGCTGGTTCTTTGACAGTATCTTCTTTGAGCACTCCAGCAGTGCGTTATGGATGTCCTTTGCACAAGATATCTGTGATTTGATCATGCTGAGGTACTGGGAGTAGGACAGAGATTCGGTCTGCACTGTGTCTGGCTTGGTGGCCGTGGGGACCAGGTTGGGTGAGTGTTTGGCACTGTCGATACTCTGGGAGAGGCACTCATGGGCCAACCGCTAGAGAGAGAGAGAGAGAGAGAGAGAGAGAGAGAGAGATTCACATTAAAGATTTACATACCCGCAGTGCTGTGCATGATCACATCTCTTAATGGACGTTTTATTTCCTAAACCTTACATTGTATAGTAAAATACAAACAAGGAGATGGGTAGACAGACAGAGGCAGAGGGAATTTCAGGAAATCAATGGTTACAGTTACATGCACAGAGAATTTGGAATAGGGTCAATATTCTGGTATATTACGGACAAGATCCTGAATAATCAGTGTACATGTGTGTGTAACCTGCTTCGTCCTGCACAGTTCAGCCCAGGCTCAAACCGGCGACTCAGCAACACCACGGATTGGGAGTCCAGCGCGCTAGCGAGTGAGCTAAAACCCTGGGGTCCCAGATTCATGCACTAGCGCGACTGGGTGGTTGTCGGGAGGGAGGTTTACCAACGTTCCACTCGCTAGCTGCCATCCATTACATGTGGAAGAGTACTAGTGTGCTACAGGAATATTCTAATTTACATGTCAGGCACATGACATGGCGCCAATGTAGCCTACAAGTCAACTTGTGTTAGCTGCACTATGCCAACTGAACAGGCGCACATGCAAAAAAACACTCTGGCCTGAATTGAGTTTAATTCAGGCATAAACCAGGGCGTTTATTCAGGTTTTTAGAGAACGGAGTGCGGCCTTTTTCGGAATTAATGAGGCGTTTACATGATACACAAGCTTTGATGGATGTATATCATTGCTGGTACATAATTGCTGGGTAAACCACAAGGTTATGAAATAATTTACTACACTATAAATAAAACTTAGACAATTCATTTTAGTCTCACACAACACTGCCTTTTGTAAACATTGTCAGTATAAAATAACAATACAGTGTATGTGAGTTCAAAGGAGGTTAAAAAAAAGTTCACGTAACAAACAGATACTGATTTGGAATGGAGCTTGTAGGACACATTCATTGGAAGGTTGTACCAATAATCTACACCTCATTTAGACAGATAATATATTGGGGACATGCAAACCATTGCCTGGGCTACTTTCCCCCACTAGATACAGACAAGGCACAAAGCAAAGGCTGAGCATGACAAACATCAACACTAGACTTCATTCAATACAGGTCTCTCTTAAAAGTACTATTGAAGGTATCCTATGAAAGATATTACAAGGTCATTTTAGGGTCATAATAGCAAAATAATTTCTACTGGGTAGAATGGTGCACTGCTCACATCTATGTCTATAGCTACACCTCATACGGAAAAGAGCCTTGAAACTAGGCTGAGTGCACATAGGTCAGATATGTACAAAACAACTTGAAGTTTCACTGAATTTGAGCAAGCTGTGCATTCTTACCAAGCAGAGTTCAACCTGGTCACACAACGCATAGAACTCCTCAAGGCTTTTATCAAAACGCTGAACTGCGGCATCATTGCTTTTGCTGCAGAGGAAACAATATGGAAAACAGGCTAAATGCACAAATATTTTAGCCTGGCTAATGCCAGACTAAATCACAAGTGAGATTTAGTCTGGGGACCACCTATTCATTTTCCCGTACGGG
>JASCQY010000072.1:2224502-2234946 GCA_030264315.1 Sardinella tawilis | reverse complement strand
TATGGACACTAACACACAGAATGTGGACACCAACACAGAATGTGGACACCAACACAGAATGTGGACACCAACACAGAGTGTGGACACCAACACAGAGTGTGGACACCAACACAGAATGTGGACACTAACACAGAATATGGACACTAACCCAGAATATGGACACTAACACACAGAATATGGACACTAACACAGAATATGGACACCAACACAGAATGTGGACACCAACACAGAATGTGGACACCAACACAGAATATGGACACTAACACAGAATATGGACACTAACACAGAATCCGGACACCAACACAGAATATGGACACCAACACAGAATATGGATACCAACACAGAATATGGATACCAACACAGAATATGGATACCAACACAAAATATGGACACTGGCTGCTTTACACATGCAGTGAGCAGCATACTAGGCTCTTACGTGAGGGTCTTGTATTTGGTGCAGATGTTCAAGCGGATGCTGTTCCCTCGGATGGTCAGGGGGTTCAATGTGTAGTACTTCACCAGCATTTCTGCATCATCAGGGGTTTCCATCTGAATAAAGGCCTGGAGAGACAGAATGCAGAATGTAGATGTTAGAGAGTGTGTGTGTGTGTGTGTGTGTGTGTGTGTGTGGTCATGTGCTGTGCAGAAGACTGTGGAGGAAACACATTGCACACTGGGGACACTGGAGAGCAGTCTACCTCGCCGTTTAAGAACAGGTGCTTTTCCACGGTGCCAAATCGACTGGCGATGGTGAGCAGCTCAGACTTCTTCTCGTGATCCCTGGGCAGGTTTGAGAAAAAGACCACCTGACTTTGTCTGCCTTTGGTGTCTGTAGGCTCCTTCCAACTTTGGCTTTTCTGGTAAAACAAAACAAAAACACATACTTCAAAACAACACTACTTAAAGCTAGACACAACTATTAAGGGCTTACAAAAGGACATAACTCTCAACAGTGTTACGTGAGATCACGCTGCGATGTCAATTTTCTATCTGTCTATCCATCCATCCATCCATCCCTCCCTCCCTCAATCTCTCTCTCCATCTCCATTCATTTGAGACCAAATGAGACTAAGATTCTTTGTTCACACACAAATGAAGTTGCACATTGTTTCAGTGTTACAAATGATAGTTTGAAAACAAACTAAGTTGCACATTGTTTCAGTGTTACAAATGATTGTTTGCAAATGGTTCTCTAAAGGTAACCAAGTGTTCCTCTTACATCAATCACAGTGATCTCTCTGGACAAGTACAGCTGGACCTCCTTTCCGTGCACCATGGCAGGCTTCCTCTGGTAGAATTCGGACACGGCCAGGGCCTCCTCGTGAGTGGCCATCTCAATGAACGCCTGGCATCACACAGCACACAGGGACATACAGTCATTTCTATGAGCGCCTGGCATCACACAGCACACAGGGACATACAGTCATTTCTATGAGCGCCTGGCATCACACAGCACACAGGGACATACAGTCATTTCTATGAGCGCCTGACATCACAGCATTAAGACAGTCATTTCTATGAACGCCTGGCATTAGACAGCATTAGGACATACAGTTCAGTCATTTCTATGAGCACCTGGCATCACACAGCATGTGGCCGTAACGTCAGGCTCAAAATATGATGCAAAACAAAAGGATCTGGCACAATCTGGAGACATTTTGAACTGTACCTTCTTCTTGAGTACGAGGTGCGCCCGAATAGTCCCAAAGGGTTTCGCCAGGGCAAAAAGGCTATTTGACGACAGCGGCTTCCTGTCATATTTGATCACCACCACTCTGCCTCTTCTGACCTACAGGGAAAAAAGGTTCGGGGTGGGGGGGTTGATGAGCACACCTTTGACACAAACGCACTGCCTTGTCACTCCGACTGATTCACATCCATTTGTTACCTTATTTACTGCATGGCTACATCATGTAGAGAATGAACATTTTAGTCAGTGCAATTCTTTGATTCTCAATGAGGACTAGTGAGGCTGGCAAATCTAGGAAATCTAGGCTATGAGGTGATCGTGGCTCGTCCTCCACAGCACTAGGAGACACACATTTACAGCCCCTCCTCACAGCCTTTTCCCACCAGTGCGGAGCCACTGCTGGTTCTGTGCCACTGCTAGTTCAGTGCCACTGCTGGTTCGGTGGCTGAGTCAAATCTCAAAGCAGTTCTTATGTTTTCCACACAAATCAACCTCTCTGGCTCTGCCAAGCAGGTTCCAACTCAGCACCAACTAAATGCTTGTCCAGAAACTACCACCAGCTACTGTGAGTAGAAATAGTTTGCATACAGACACCCTCCCCTTGGGGGGAAAGTTCAAATTAATTGTATTTCTGCCAACTATGGAGTTCGGTCCACTGTTAGTATTACTTTTTCAGCTATGACTGATTAGCAGGTGATCATTGTGACGTTGCAAGGACCACATGCAATGACACAGCAACATAGTTCTTCTCTGGCTCTCAGCCTGTGGAAAAACCAGCTGGTTCGGGGATAATAGGTAGGTAGCGCCAACCTCAAACTGGCACAAGCACCAGCCCAGAAGCAGCACCTGGTTAGTTGTGACGACGAGAAGAGATGATTGTCCCTGCATGCATTTAGTTACTGCTGCTTCCATTATGATGAGACTGGCAAACAGCAGGGGACAACACCTTTTGTGGAACTGAAAACTTTGGATAACATGGATACATAATGGACTTATAGACTGCCTAATGGCCTAGAGAGCCTGCCTGACACTACTTCTTTAAAATGCGCACGTTCACATTGCCGTTGTGACCTACCTTGCCAGGTCCAGGAAGTGACTGAGATTTGCTTGAATATCCATAGCCAGAATCAGAACCTAAAATGGAGAACACGTTACAAGGGTCATTTTATGAGTTCTCAAGTTTTCTATTAGTGGGCCTGCTTTTCTCGCTCTCTTTCTCTCCTGCCTGCTCCCATGTGCAGCCGCACTCACCCCATCCTGAGCTCATCCCTCCCCTCTGCACCCCAGAGCCCCTGGGGGCAGCCCCAAGGAGGCCATCCGAGCGGTTGGGCGGGTCCATCGGATGCGGGCCAGATCTTCAACAAACAAGAGGGAGTTTTTCAGCTGTTAGCATGTCACATAGAAATATTAAGATACATACTGCAACTTGTTAAATAAATATTATATAGATTACATATATAGTGTATCTTTGAAGGTACATACGGCCTGTTGGAGGACATGTGAGGATCCCAAAGTGGATACCTACAGACAAAATGACACATTTTTACTGTTAGTCAGCTGCCAGTTCTACAGTGTTGAGCCAAGAGAATCTTGGGAAGAGAGTCTCATCATCCATTTAGTAATTTGGTTCTTCATTAAACGATTAAGTCCTTACATCTGCAGGAGGAGTCTGCAGTTCTCAGAGTGGCGTAAGCCATTGGTGTGCTGGTTCCACTCCTGTGGGCAAGAGATGCAAAATTAATTTGACATCTACACATGCTAATGATTACCTAGCAATATGCTGCTGGGCCAAATAAATGTCTGAAAACAGGCAGAGTCTCTATTAGTTAAGTTTGGGTTTGTTTGTTTTGGGTTTGACCAGCTATTTGATCTCAATATGGCACATTACCATTTACCCTGACTCCATTATCCCCTAACTAGAAACACTGATGTTGACCTGACTACCTTACTTAGGGGGAAAACAAACAAACAGACAAATGTCTAATTGCTTGCCGATTCTTGAGGCCCTCACATGCATAAGGTTCTCATGACATAGCAGATGGGCAAATTTGTCCCTTTTGCTCCACAGACTTGTGCAAGCAGAGGAAGACGTGAGCACACTCGTATGTTTGGAAGAGCCTGGTGCTCAGGATTCAGTGCCTAGCTGTGGTGCAATGGTGGTGTTGAAATGAAGTGCTTAATCGCTGCATAGCAATGTGGGCATTAACATGGCCGACCCTGATCAACTATAGTCCACTGGCGTGGCTTCATTTCCAGTTTCCATTGAACAATTAGCGTAAATTTGGCACTAATTCTGGACAAATTCCAACCACCATTCCTTTCCCAGATTTGACCAACCACTCTAGTTCCCTGAGGGCCGTCGCCAACTGCAGTAGATCCTCTTACCAAATGTGAGGCCAGGTACTAGCGCCAACTCACTCCCTTGTTTTTCGCTGTGATGAAGCAAATGGCCCACACACATTGCCTCCCATGGCCCACAAGAGAAATGCTGCTAAACACCACGCACTTCCGGTCTGCCTTTTCTTCACCTGATTTATGTATCAAGTCAGAGCTGAATATATGCTGGTTGTTACCCTTTGATTGGCCGATGCTAAGTGGACGCTAAATAGCACTGTAGCTTTTGTTGGGGCAAAGACAACACAAGAATTTGTTGTTACAAATGACATAATTTGCCCTTTTTTGGTGATACATTATTGAGACCAAATTTGTTGTATCAAGGCCTACTTGATTATCTTTTCACGTTTGTTGCTAGCCAGATTTAGGTTTAGCCCTTTTTGCCTCGATCACATCAACGATAAGCTCTACAAAAATCGCTTCACAAAACAGATAAGTGGGACGTGACGTGAAAGTTTTCGCTAGTTCGTAGATGACAGAATCTAACCTGACCTAGTGACTAGAGGTCTGTTTTAGATGGGAATGAATGTCTTAACTGAATAATGTGTCAGTTTGTAGCAGATGTGTTATACATCTAGCTAAATATCTGCTCAAACCCAAAACCTGCAACTCGTAACCAGGTTATGATCTATTCAATCATGAAATGAAATGCATTCAAACCACTTGAAGAGACACAAATGACAACCTAAACAATGCTAACAGAATTATGAATAAGTAGATATATATATATCAGAATTATGAATACGTAGATATATGTTGTTGTAGCATGATTGCTCAAAAAGAAGTAAAGTTGAATGGAAAGAGGGAACCAATTTGGACTTGTGTTGAAGAGCTAGGTCAATGCAATGTCAATCAAAGCAATGAAGTCCCCCAGTGTGAGGAGTCGATGCAGAGAGCTACTGAGCATGTGTATGTGGAGCACAGGGTGGTGTGGAGTACTCACCATGGTGGAATGCACGTCAAAGTCACAAAGGGAACACACATGGGGGAACATGTGGGGCATGATTCCCAAGAAGTCCTGCACTTTCCCCTGGGACGGGGAGCCCATCCTCCTCGGCATGAGCATGCTGTCTGCCGCTGAAGAGGAGGCCATGCCAAGCCCACGGTAAGAGTCATGGGAAAGCTCGGAATACTGGCGCTCTCGGCTGCCATTGCTGGCACCTGCACTGCCGTAATCGATGCGCTCATAGCCTCGAGATGGCATGTCTTGCATGGAACTGTAACCAAAGTCGCCTTGTGCCACGCGGCCAGTGGACTGCCCCATTGAGGGGTCCAGGTGCCCTTCCTGCAAGTCTCCCCAGCTGTCTCTACTGGGCCGGTATGAGGTTTCTGGGGAGAGGGCGGACATGTCCCTAGGATCGCCAGACATGCGGCGATTGGCCTCCACCTTCCGGTTCTTAAGCTGCATGATAAGATTGGGCAAAGTCTCCACGCTGATGTTCTCCTCCGGAACCTGAGCTAGCTCATCCAAGTCTGAGGGTGACAGACCAAGGCTGGCGAACAGCTTCATAGTGTTGCTAAGGTGACTACCCACGCGACGGGGGAGCTGAGGATCGTGGTCTTTCCCTTGTCCGCCTCCAGGGCCTCTAGCCATGCCGCCCATTGGTTGGGAAGTGGAGCCGTACAGGCTGCTGGAGCTGTGCTCGCCCATGCTGAAGTTTAACGTTTCAGCAGCGGCAAGGAGCCCGCGGCCGACCACAAAGCCCTTCTGAGCACTGTCGCCCGGAATCTTCTGGGACATTGCTGGGGAAGGGCTGTGCTCTGGATGGCAAGAGAGCAGAGGAAGACCGCTGAAGAAAAGTCCCCAAAAGTGAGATCCAAAGGAAAAATTCAGTTCAAAGACCGAAAGACAAACCAGCGCTGTGAAAGGACAACTCCTCTTCTATGGCAAAATGAAATTTGTCTGCAGAAACACAATGAGGCAGTAAATTCTAGCATGCCTTCAACTTAGACATCAGAGGCACAGGTCAGCCATAACAATTCAACAAGTAGATATATGAACGTCAACAATAACACTCTCAAGAATTTTCTTGCAGAAAATGTAGCTGGAAGAATCACTTTTGAAGCCAGAACACAGGACAGGACACTAATGAGTGGGATCGCGGATTTGGAAGGGCTAGAAATCAGGCTCTGGAAAGTGTCATTCCAAAATGGGGAAAATGCAAAACTGTAAATGACATTTAAGTTAGCATATGACCATTACGATCTCAAAGACTGCTTGGCGGAAAAAGGCAGGAGAGGTCAAATGACAGTTCTGTTGTATATCTATGCCAAGAAGGTTTTGATGACCAACCAACAACCCCCATCCCTTAATATGAACTTTCAGACAGTATCAAAGACTTATTAGCAATTAACATTTACTGAACGGATCTTCTGATGCAATAACTTAGCATACTTGGAAAGCAAGGGTTGAATAACAGCTAGGAGTTTATAAATAAGGCTAGATAACAGCCCAATGACACAGGACCACATCTAGTGAGGCCTATGACGCGCAAAAGGAGTGCATTAAGACAGGAAACGCAAACAAGGCATGCCAAAGAGCATAACATCAGCAAACTGAAGCAAAGAGCCATTGAACAAAAACGGTAACCTCGACATTGTACACTGCCTGACAACATTTGACAGTAGCAAAAGCATGCTTCTACACTTTACTTGTAAGCACTTAGGGTCATGATAATTAATGCAATTTCACAATATAGACTTGGTTGCACTCCTTGATAAACCGGTCGACGTAAACTTTCTGCAGTAATAATGAAATAACGTTTCAATGGTAAACGTGTCATCTGATGGAGCTCAACTTAAAATGGGTAAGGTTCAAAGATACGCTAGTAAAAATAATAAGGCAGCCAGTACTACAACTACATGACGGCCAGCAATCGACACATTTTAACGTTATTTGTAATCAAGATTGCACGAGGACAAAAGGAAATGGTAAACAGCAACGTTAGAAAAAACGAGCAAAAGCCAATGGCGTTCATGCTAATCTTACAACCCGACGAACAAGTTCGATGATGCTTGGTGGTTTACAGAAATGTTAGTAATGTTCACAAACTAGCCAACCTACCCGCAAAACAAAGCGATGTTCAAGGCTATATTTAGCTTGACAGACACCTGTACACTAACTAAACATGTGATGTTAATACATTAGCGCCGATTAACTTGGAAATGTTTTTTATTGCATTGTCTACTTTATCTACTACCAGCTAACGTTAGCTTAACTGTAATGGCTGCCGTTAAACCCAAACCTCACGTTGACATTAGCTAACGCTAACTTGGCCGAAGTAGGAGGAAAAGGCCATTTATTAGCACAGTTTAGTACTTAAGAGTTGTCTAGACAGTGCCTAAACAAATAATACCTACGTTCACAATGTTAGTGTTACGACATACAGCCAAAACATGATATACAACACCGCGTAAAACTTACAGTTTGTCCAAAAATGATCTCTCCGAATCAGGATCGAGGCCCGGATTCTTCGGCAAAGCGGCATGCGCTTGTCCTTCAAAATCACTGTTTAGATTTTAATGGCGCCCCCTGTAGTATTGGAGGAGGTACACAGGGGTTTGCTTCTTGACTTATCCAAGTGTTTTGAGTAGTGTTTTTGCCAATGTATTGATGTGAAAATAAACTACTTAGATATTTTCGTGATGATTTTGGGTAGGATTCCAAATCCAGTTATAATAAATTAATTTTACATTGACATTTTTTTATGTTATTTTTTTTCTCAACAATGTGACTTCTCATTCAGGAAGCAATAAATATTGACAGTTTTGATTATGATTTCATTTCCATTGAAGAAAATATTTATATTTTCGTAAACAAATTATCAGTGCACATAGGCCTATATTCTTTTGAAAAACATGATTTTGAAATTTGCATGGATATTGTTATTTATGTGTATTTATTTGTTTGTGTTCCTATTCTTTGGTTATTGAAACTCATTGAGTAGTGATGGCAGCACTGCTGTAGGCTTCCTCTGCTCCAAGTGATATTGCGCAACAGTGGGCTAAACCTCTGAGTGTGGAAAGCTGCCTGCTGTGTCTGCCACGGGTCCATGGTATGGGAACATGAGTGGGATTTCATTTCAACCCAGACAGCCTCACTGGCTGCAGCTGGCTGTAGCAGCCTTGAGCGTGTCAAATGCACCTCAGTACAGCTCCAGTGCTTTTAAAGTTCAAACAAAATGCCCCCACTGGAAAGTAGGCTACCGGTACCTAAATGTATCCAGTATCCAGGGTTCACCAGAATAGGTGACATGGCAAAGCATGTAGGCTACTGTAGCTTATCCTCTTAATTAAAACTGAATTGTTTGAAAATGCCTGTGTATTGTTGTTTTTATTATGTTAACACTTAAGTCAACGTAACAAAACAGCCTCTCTAGTCATTTAGGCCTATTAGTAAGCTGACAATATTTATGTCTTTGGGTACCTTCATGATGATGAGTAGCCTAACTATGAGAAGTAAATGTTTCACTAGTTGATGAGTGCACTAAATTGACTTGAGCTAATTTAGCTCTTTAAAGTCTAGGCTATGTTCACCACTTGTCATTAGTGTGTGCCTTAATACTTGGGCGTGGAGGCAAACAAGTAAATGTAGGGCAAACAGCAGTTTGATGGCGTCATTGCATGCCTAGTGGGGAGGGCGTGACTGTGAGTGGCATATATTTTAACCAATCAATTCCAAGTGTTCCGCCAAGAGTTTCGCCCCCTCTGGTTCAGCCTCAAAATGTAAACAAAGACAATCGCCGCCATTACACTGTAATACACAACCCTCTCCTTCTTCTTCTCCTCCTCCTGTCTGGACTGAAGCGAATCGCAAGACCAACACTGTGGTCCTAAAAAATTATATATCTGGAAATACCAGCGTAAGTGGTTTGGAGTTTAGTTTATTTCCGAAGCTTAGGGAGAAAGCGTCAGTGACTTTATCTAACGTTAAGTGAGCTGTCATATTGATATGTGTGCGTACACCTTGTAAACAGTGCCTATCCTACTATCACTGCCAATTTGAGGTAGCTGCTGCTAGACAGGAACGGCAGCCGTGGCTCTCATTTTGTCTACTTTTTGTGCTTGCGTTTTTAGCCGAATCTAGTAACGTTATCTTCCGTTTTCTCCACTCATTCTGTCCTTGGAGGCAACTTTGCTATATAGAAAGGCTAGGCTATAGTTTCCAGGATCCAAATGTCATCTCATGTATCCGGTGGCAGACCTAATTTAGGCCTTGTTAACCTAGTTACACTTGTGGCTTATCTAAGTTGAAGTTTGTCCGACTCAACGTTATCTTATAGAATCCAACAATTTAACTTGACACTTGCAAAACAAAATGACTTTTAACAGTTAGACTTCAGTTGTCTACAACTGACACAGCATTCATGTTTTCTTGACCTTAGCCTGCTTCTATCATGCTAAACTAAAATGTAAATTTATGCAACAGTATTGTGTCCATTATTTATGAACTGAAGTAGGCCATATACAATATCAAAACTGTTAGGCTAGTGGATAGGAAATGTGAAATGATGCAAGATGTGTTACTGGTGATAAAACATGAGAACTGCTGTTTCAGGCCTATGATCAGAGAACAAGCTGTCTGGGGAAGCTTGGCATGCAGGAATGTTCACCAAAGCTATAGCCTACTTACTTACAGCTATAACTATGTTATACATAGATGTAAACTTAAAATATTTAGGTATTGTGCTCACTATTCACTATATAGGCTAGACTGTATTCAATCTCTTACGATCAACTTCAACAAAAATGTTCTGTTATGCCAAACTTATGGTATGTTTATTTTTCCCATCCAGCCCACTGTATGACTTTTCACCGAGTCCAAATGAAGGATCCCGGCCGCAGCAGCAACAGCCAAGGCTTCTCCGCAGGTGATGTCATCCTCAGCGGGCAGCTGAACAGCGAAGACAATCCCTTTGCAGAGTACATGTGGATGGAGAATGAGGAAGAATTCAACCGACAGGTAAGCCACTGCTGTTGGTCCCCCATGCCATCTGACCCACTGCTGTGGCTCCCCCATGCCATCTGATCTGAGGTGCTTGGTGTGTGTGGCTCCTGTGGGCCCCCAGGCCTTCCTAATTCCCTGTGTGTGTTGAGTCAGATTGAAGAGGAGCTGTGGGAGGAAGAGTTCATCGAGAGGTGCTTCCAGGAGATGCTGGAGGAGGAGGAGCATGAGTGGTTCATACCAGCACGTGATCTTCCTCAGGCCTCCACCAAGCTCCAAGACCAGCTCAGCTCACTGGCCATTGGGGAAGGATGCTTGTTGAATGACATTGTTGTAAGTTAGCTCTCCCTGTGTGTGTGTGTGTGTGTGTGTGTGTGTGTGTGTGTGTGTGTGTGTGTGTGTGTGTGTGTGTGTGT
>JASCQY010000072.1:2208367-2218924 GCA_030264315.1 Sardinella tawilis | reverse complement strand
ACACACACACACACACACACACACACACACACACACACACACACACACACACACACACACATACACACACACAGTCTTAAAGTTGGAGATGGAGCCATGTTCTTTAATATAAATAAAATCACTGATTCTCTAATGTTTTGATTTTTTAGTTTTCCCTTGTGTTGTTTTAATGTCCATGTGAAGAAGAAGGGAGTTTTGGAATATGGAGAGAGGTAGCCTGGTACAATTGAAGCACTGGAGCAAGGAATTAATTATCATTCAAAAGTAATGGTCCTATTCTGCCTTTTTTAACCAGTAGAAAAGGTCTGCTGGCCGCGGGCCTGCCTCTGTGCCAAGGGAAGGGATTATTCCACGGATTACCATCTCAAAACTCCTATCAGACTTTCTGACTCAAAGATCTTTGGCGAACAGTAATCGCGTTAATACCCAGGGATTAATGCTGTGCAAACTGCAAAATTGAATTTAATTCAAATTGAATAAATAGATATGAAATAAATTGGTGAATGTGTCCCCACCGAATAGAACCCGCCCTTCCACACTTCGCTTTCACAACTCTCAATGGAGGGATACGACTGTGTCAAAAGTGCACAGTCCAAGACTTGTTGATTTAGTTTAGCACCTGTCATGCAAATGTATGATATATTTGTGCCACAACAAATAGGCCTCCGCATGTATAAATTATCTTGAATCCTCCAGAGTAGCCAGCGACCCTATATGCGACAATGCTGTTTGAGAAAGATCATTGCGCACGGATTTGTTAAAAAAATATTATGTCCTCGGTCCTCTCACTCTGAATGTGGTCTCGTGAATGAGACCGGGCCCTCCAGAGTCGATTGTGTTGTTGTGTTTTCTCACGTGTTTGTGCTATTGAAATGCAATCCCATCTCCTGCACTTGTGCCTAATCCTGTCAGGGAATCTCCTTGGAAACCCCTCTGGAGTGTGCGCAAGAAAAACTTCATCCAATCCCCTTGTCCCTGCCCCCTTTGCAAGACTTTCTACATAAAAAAACAAGTCTGCAGGTTGCTTGTAGAAACAAGGAAATAAGTTCATTGGTAAAACAGTTACGTTTTATCACTTTATAAGAGCAATAAGCGTGTCGCCTGGACGGGCTACTAATGCCGCCAGTACAAAGCAAAATGGGCATCCAAGCTGTTTCTCGCCTTTGATGTTATTACTGACAGGTTGGTGTTGTAATAATAAAATTGATCTCCTCCTATCCGTCAGGTCTACGTTTCCGAAAACACACTATGCTAAAAGGGCCACAAAATTCATTTTCCCAAAGGACGTATCCGGGCATGCAGCAGAAAACAGCTATAAAGTTTAAATTAATTTATTTATATGTCCCAATTTATTTATTTTCGCAAAAAAAAACATACATATAAAATGTCCAAGCAGTACAAATAGGCTATTTTATATAATTTCGTCTTCACCACTTGCCTAAGCAAAATATAAACATCCACTGAACAGGCGTGTTTTTGTTCACGCTGGGGTATTTGAATAAGAATAATGCCATTGGAGTGTCGCGGGCCGAAAAAAATGAGTGACAAAAGCTCCGAGGAGCAGAATTTGGAAGGGGGACAAGGCGTAAGGACTGAAAAGAAATGAGGGGAGACGCGTACAATGGAACAATTCACCTTATAATCGCTTTGATATATTATACATGCCTGAAGACTCTAAACATTGTGTAATTATTTATAAATGACTGTCCCGCTATACACATAATTCAGCAAAGAGAAAAGCACTGCAGGTCTCTCTCCAAACTAGTTCTAAATAGTGCCCCCATCCAGATTTCTCAAAAGAGAGGCGAGATGCTAGAAACTGAATAAATGGAATAATTAATGGACAATTGTATGGTTGTCTCATAAACTTGCCTTTAAATAAACCTTAAGAAATGCGTCTAACAGCGCTTTATAATTTTAGAACAGAGCACCCCGTGATATGAATTTTAATAGACCATCGGAAGCTTGTGCAAAAATGAAATTTCAAATGATGTTATTTGCAATGAGAAGGTTCTTGATTCGAAACTGTTATCTTTATAAATAAAAGTTATTTGGAGTGCTACTCCAGAGTTTCTACTTTTTCAATATAGGCCTATATCTCTTTGAAGATAGCAGCTAAATAGTTTGGGCACATTGTGCAAACTATAAATCATAAGCCTAGTTTTACACATAGCTGCGTTTTATTAAAAAGAGGGTCTGTCACAGAGGTAGTTATTTTCTGGATCTGGCTGCATTAAACGTAGCCTTTTGCCAATGTAGGTTTTCCAGATCCTGACTGTGAAAGAAAAATAATTCCTGCCGAACTTGTGGAGTGTGCCCTAGCCTTGGGGGCTAAGCGCGTGAGTCCTGAGACCCTCCCTTTTCATTTTCCTCCAGAGGTTTAACTTTAAGTGGGCACGGTCTTTGCAGCAGAGATGGCAACAGCACCGTTCGCGTGGCTGGCCAGCAGTCGCGCGCTCTGATTGGTCAGTCATGATTACAGGCACGCTTCGAAGGGAGGACAAACAACGGGCATAAATTATGCAAATAGGATGGTCGTGCGGCACGGGGCAGACCTGATGCAAGCTATTCATTCATCCTTCCCAAAATGCCCAGGCGAGGGGGGTACGAGCATTGTTTCGCCAGAGTATATAAGGTATCTGAGGCCGGTCGTGTGCCAAGCTCACTGGCTCACACGAGCTGCCTCGAGAGCAAAAGCAAGACTGACGCGTGCCTCACACCTCTCAACTTCTGTTTTCGGACTTTGACTCCGCAAAACACTCCTCTCAACACACATCCTTTGGGTAGGTGTCACAGTCCCTTGGTCATTTGGAGACGGTCTTCACTCAAAAACAACTTTTCCTGCTTTGGTTGCGCTTTGCATTGGTAGTGCATCTATCTAATAATTCTTCTATTTCTCTCTCTTTCCAGATCCCCAGATTCTACATTCAAAGCAAGCAAAAGAATGGAGTGCGTGTACTCTGACATCGACAGCTCCAGCTGTGATTACTCCTTCTCTCCCACGGATGATGAGGATTCTCGCAGCAGCACCCAAGCCGCATCGCCTGCGTGCTCGGTGGGCTCGTCCTCGGGTGGCGTGCAGGAGGCGGGCGCTGAGCCACAGCAGAAGAAGAAGCGCAGGGGGCGGGCGAGGAACGAAGCCACTGTGCATGTGGTCAAGAAGAACCGGCGCATGAAGGCGAACGACCGCGAGAGAAACAGAATGCACAACCTGAACGACGCTCTGGACACTCTAAGGAGCGTGCTTCCCGCTTTCCCCGATGATACCAAACTTACCAAGATCGAGACTTTGCGCTTTGCCCACAACTACATCTGGGCCCTCTCCGAAACCATCCGGATTGCAGACCAGCGCCCACCCAAACCCAGGGACTCCACGCGTCTTCTGTCGCCTCTCGGCTGCGTGACAGAAGCTCCAAGCCCCGGGAGCGATGCTTGCTCCTGGTCGTCCGGTGCGTCTTCCTCATCTTCGCCTTCATATTGCACTTCCAACCCCAGCAGCCCAGCAGCTATGGACGATTACGGATATTTGCAAACAGACGTGGTTTACAGCTACCACAACTTCGTCCCTAGCATCTACTAAACTATAAGACTTTCTCAACTTTCCGTAGCAGAATGTCTGATAGGGCTTGTAGTCAAGGAGAATGTCTGAGATTCAGTATAGTGCAAAGAACCGAGATTAAGACAAGATACTGAAGTTCACTGTTTGCCTTAACTGTATTTTCATATGGATTCTGGTTTTATTTTTTTTTATCATCATCCCATGAGATTCCATTATGTTTTCGTTGTTGTTGGTTTGGTATTGTAGAATGCAATACCTTTGCACTTTGCAGCGCGTATACAAGATCCACTCCACAGATCTTGATCTCTGCCTCTATTTAAGTAAATTATAATTTAAAAGAGGACGACGGATTTTCGTTTGCAGCCGAAGGTGAAAAGTCAATTTTACAATTTGTAGACTGATAATGCAGAAAAACTAGCGTGGAAATTCGGTTTCAACGCTCTGACAAAAGACTGAAAGGCCGTCAAAAGACACGGATCTGCTCTAATGCATTATGTATGTTGACCCCAAGAACGCTGTTGAGTCCTGCTTAACCTTTTAGACAGTTCTATAGAGATACTCGTTTTTACTTTTACTTCATGCTTTTTCTTTTTTATTTATTCTACATGTGGCTTTGATATGAAATGTATTTTTATTGTATATAAAGAGATTTATTCTATTATGTATTTACCTAAAAGTATACATTTGGTGCAACAGTTTTGTACAAATAAAACTATAATGTTTGTAATATGTATGTGTCTGTCAAATGAATGCAAAACAATCAGGGAAGTTCATTCTGTCATTTAGTTTGCATAATTGAATTACGCATCCCATAGGGTCTCCTGAAAGTAATCATGCAATAGGACTGCTAGAAGCGTCACTCTCTCATGCAAGCGTAGAGAAACAAAGCAGACGTGACGCTCTTAAACAGTAACGGTTGAAGGTCGCGTATGGCAGGTGGATGAATCGGTCCAATTCTCTGATGCGCGTCCCATCACGAACGGGCTTCTTGGGCAAACTAAAATGTTTTTTTTATTATTATTTCCAGGCCTGCGAATGTTTTGGGAGTCAGAATCATTGGCTATAATCCTGCAACTTAAATGTTGCGCTAAATTGTGGCAGATTTGATGGCAACCGGTAGGCCTAGTTGATGCAAAAATATCCCCATTCTCCTCAAGCATCTCCAAGACGCCAGAGCGCATGCTCCTCAGCTCAACTTTCAAACAGCTTCCATTCTGCGATTTTATTTCTATAGAGCTTCAGTTTAAATCCTCCAGTGAGCTGAGCATGAGCTCTGGCCAAGTCCCTTGTATCTGCACGTGGCGAGGACACAAAAGTATAACAGGGGGTCTGCCAGCCTTGAGAGAGCGCATGCCAACTAGCATACAGTAGCAGTAAGCTTGTCGGATAAAACATGTCTCTGTGCAACAGTGCAAAAAGAAATGGATGTGCACGATGTCCTAATTGTTGCATAAATTATATGCGTAATGTCATAATTAAAACCGCAATAGTACACTAGCCCTTAATTAATTTACACTCTGCTTTGTTCTTATTACAATATATAATAGGAAGTTTGGAAGCATGAAGATGTACCATCACTTAACGGTACGTGCGTTAATGCCACCTGTTTTGGTTGCGCGTCCACGGCTAATGAGTGGCAGTGCATTGCAGGGAGTCACAATAATCTGGCGATGCTGTATGAATATATGCCTTTGTTCGTAAGCACAGGACCAGAAGCGATTCCCAACATGAACGCCGAGACGGGGCTACGTGTTGCGCTCGCACCTGCAAACGAATTATTGCCACTTCAATACTTCAGCTTAAGGGGGCTCATCATCCATTGTACAAAGTTGGGAGGGAACTGTAGCTCCCAGTTTCAATGCGATTTAGGGAACTTTTGTACTTGCAACACTATATTTATTCATTGTTTTAATATTAGTATTGCAAAACACACACACATGTATATATATACATATATATATATCTATATATATATATATATGCTCATATACTTGTAGTTGCAGACCATTTGGGTAATTTGAGGTGGTTAATTGTCTGGGAGTCCAGATAGAAGTGTGTAAGTATCCATGTGGGTAAAGATTATTTTAAACATATTTGTAAAACTGTGCTTTAAGTATTACATTTTGACACTTATTTCCCTAAATGTGTGAATTTGTAACAAGGGAAAGTAGAGTCAAATCGCTGAGTCTAGCAGAATATTCAACGTTGTGAAAATGGGTGAAAAAAATAAAACTACATTGTGCTCCATGTTGTCCCCTCCCCCTCCCCTCGGCACTGAAAGCTTGTAAGTGCTGGATCTGTGCAAAGGTCAGGGGTCACTGTGGGTTAGGAGACCCCTCACCTCCCAGGGAGACGGCCCCCCATGTCAGCGGCACAGAAACATCAAACCCCTCGGCGGCGGTGTGTGTACAGCCATGTGCACGCTTACATGCCCTCTCATCTCTGCCGTGCCCACCGCCCCTGGCCTCGGGACATGTGTATCCTTGACCTCTCCACGGATGAGCCATGCTCCGCGCATAAATGGGAATATTGATCTGGGAACATGCTCACGCTTGGCTCCGAGCCCTTGGCAAAGACACCAGCACACACAAATCAAGTGCTATCAAGCCCAAACGACCCTTTGATGCTTCCTGAGACACTTGGTCAGAGTTGTGGGGGGTCCGAATAACAAACATTTCTTTGAGCATTTGGCAGTAGAAAACTGGCTTTATTAATGTTCTAAATATTAGCTATGTATAACCTGTGTCCAGCATTTAAATAGTTTGGATAAAAACAAAATGAAAAACAAAAAAAAAAACATTCATGTTGCCCTTCTCCTCCCCCATGGCTTTGTGTCAGACATGAAATATTGATCATGGCAAGATGGCGGTGCCTGGAGGACAGTGAATTCTCAATTGGCAGTAAAAGAGTGCAGCAGCACTTTAGACGACAGCCTGCGAATCACATAAGGGCTAGATAAGAACACTGCAACAAGATGGAAATGTATGTGTAATATTGCCATAAACACAAAGTATGCTAAGACCTTAAAAACAACTATACTGATGATACAGAGGCTACTCTGGTAGGTAATTATTTATAAAAGGTAAAGTCAAAAGGGCTATTTTATTTGGCAGCCTTGGTTACCGCACATCAATGATGGAGTGTAGTTACAGGTTCAGCAGTTGTGGGAAATTTGAGTAACTGCACTTAGTCTTTACTTAAAGGCAGGGTTAAATGTGCGACTTTATTTGACAGCCAACACAACCAATGCCACTACATCATATTTTTAGTTTGTTCCCCATTTTATTTAAAATCACTTAATTGGTTATTTGGAATATGTTCCCTTGTAGCTCATAGTTGGTATAGTAGCTGAGCCACTATCTGGTTCTGTCTCTTGCTGCTGCTAATGTTGTTTGTAAAAGCGTATTTAATCTGCACTTATTTTGTAATAATGACAATATTACACATATATCTTGTTGTCGTTCCTACATAGGTTACCCCTTGCACAATAATTCACAGGCTGTAATCTAAAGTATTACTGGGTGATTCCGCTGAAAGAATGTCATTTCTGTCACCAGGGGATTATGTACATTTTAACACATATTTTTTTCCCCCCAAACCACCTATTATTGTAGAGTAATGCTTTCTGCATACTGCAAATCCCAGGTAGGCCTACATATTTCACAACATCAGACAAAAACACTCTAAAACACTGAAAATCAGCCTTTTTGTGCTGATTTTCCCTGATGCTAAAGTGTGTATTTTACCATGAAATATTATTCCTTCAGTTCCTTCAAATTCACATATTCTGTTGCAAATTTGATTATCAAAGCCTTCTGAAAGCATATGAAGGCCAAAAGTAAGTTCTTTCATTTTATGTGCTGAATATCTTATGAAATGATACATCTGACGGAATCAGTAAAACTAAAATTTCTTTCCTGTTACCCATTTTTTTTTTAAACAAACCAATAACATCCAACATTTTGTGCAATATTAAAGCAGTAGTATGTGTTCCGTGTTCACATGCAGTTAGAGCAGATATCAGGTGGTCATATTACAGTATTTGCACATTTAATGTAAACAACTCTTTGCTGTTACTTTTAAAAAGAAAATTAGGTTAGGTGTTACTTCTTAGATTAGGTGTGATGTAGTCCCTGAGATTAGGTGACTATTCAGAGGCTGACACGAGGACACTGTACACTGTGATAGAGTTCAACTGGACACTGCAGTAGAGTTGAACTGGGGAGAAAGAGCCAGGAAAGACCCCCCCCCCCCAAGACAGACTGACACACACACAGACACACACACACACACACACACACACAAGATGGATGAGTCTCCTCCGGTCAAGCTAACTGGACACCTAGAGGGGCACAGGGCATGTCTATGGGGGACAATGCATGGGCCAATTAAACAATAACTGCAAGTTAATGGCAAACAGAAGGTGGGCTGGTGCGCTCTTAGAAGCGGTGGAGAGGCGAGGATGCATGCTGCTTCAGCAAACGCATTCTGCCTATAGGCTACTGTAGGCTTACATTGTTTCAGCTGCCATTTCAAGTCGAAAGATAAAAGAAATCTTGACCACATGTACAGTATGTTTTAGATGTGAGTGTCCACTGACTTTAGAACTGAATCTGTGCAAACCAAGTTTACTTTCAGAGTCTATGGTGAGTTAAGTCCTCATACCACAGCTTTTTATTAGCCAATTGTCTATTTTTATTTGGCTTTTTGAATGGTGAAAGTGATGTGGCTGCATTGGGAAATGATTCTCATAGTGGGATTCAAACCAGGGTCCACATGGGTACCAAATTCAGCAGCACAGCCCCCTCCACACGCCAGACATGTTTAAAGAGAGCTCTGATTATCCAGGTTCACCATGGACTCTATGAAAGGCCCAAACAAAGGGTTAGAGGCCAGAGTCCTAATCTACTGTGCCTGGAGCAGCCCAGTACTCTCTCTCTCTCTCTCTCTCTCTCTCTCTCTCTCTCTGTTGGCAGATGAGTGAGCCCTCAGCCTGATTGCTTGTTTTGGGTTGTCGGCTGCTCGCCTTGGACCACATAGCTGTGCGACTAAATCTGTTTGTGGACTCGGGCCCTGCGGAGATTAGCAGGTGAGCGCTGACAACTGTTACGTGGAGAAAAAGCCTCTCTAAGCGCTCCTTGAGATCCGGCCAATCATCTCTCCCCTTCAGCACCGGGACAGAAGGCTTCACACCTATTTGATGAGGGCCTGGAGGAGATCCCTCACAGCTATGCAGGGCGATTAAGGAGCCTAATGGTTTGTTGATAAAATAGAGGCTTATTTTCAGTCTAATTGGGATTGCAGGCAACACAAAGACAGAACATGACAATCAATAGTTTCAACAAGAAAGGATATATTTATATTATGCTATGCTATGTTATGTTATGTTATGTTATGTTATGTTATGTTATGTTATGTTATGTTATGCTATGTTATGTTATGTTATGTTATGTTACATGCTATGCTATGCTATGTTATGTTATGTTATGTTATGTTATGCTATGCTATTTTATATTATGTTATGTTATGCTGTGCTATGCTATGCTATGCTATGCTATGCTATGTTATGTTATGTTATGTTATGTTATGTTATGCTATTTCCCTGGGCTAGCAACCCCTGCAGTAAAACACTCTTGTCTTCAGCACCACTTGAATTAATGATTAGTAGCAACAGTAAAGGAGAACTGATGCCTATTGTAAATTCCTCCACATTGTCCTCAATTTGTAAGCCCACTGTATGTGTTTTGTGAGCGGGGACTAAAGCTCCCTTCTCGCTGGCCTTTCTGCCAAAGGCCTCCAACTGTAGGGGGACTTTTATGACGGGCTGCAGCTTTTTGTCTCGGCCTGGACAAGAAGTCCACCCACTGGGCTGCAGGACTGTCGCAGGTCAATGAGGACCTCTTGTCCTTTCCTCCTCCTGTGATCAGCTGGCTATTTCCTCCCAGTTCACCTGTATAGCGCCACTGGCCTTGAGTTCCCATATAGCACCACTGGCCTTTTGCCTCCATCCGTATTCATGGGAGCAGGCCCAGCGTGTGGCTTTGTGCTCGCCGGCTGAGTTTATGAGGAGGAAATACGTCTATTAGTGCTTGATGGCTCACAGAGGGCCCAAGGGCCCCTCCTGAGGCGCAGCACTGGGGTGCTGGGTGCTGGATGCTGCTCCTACAATGGATCTCCCGTGCCCAAAAGCATAGCCCACTCTCCCCAATCAACACCAGCCATTTTGGATGCTAATGCTGGGAGCTTGGGAACTTTGATTTGCTAATGCTTTGAAAACATGGCCCTTTCAGCTGAATGTAGTTCTAGCAGTAACCTGTGATCAAGCTGACCTTAGTCAGAAGCTCTTGGCACCCATCTTTACTGTTTGGGTTTGAGGTTGGCACGTGAAAAATGACTTATTCTGGTGTGTTGGGTGTTTTAAAATGCACCTATATGCTAAGCTGGACCTAATAGACCTAATTCTCTTGGAAATGACCAACAACAAATCAATCAGGCAGAATTGAGTGTTAATTTCATTAGATGGAGCCTGTTGACTGTGATGCATTGGCACCCACTGTAACGGCATCATCTGCCGTGTCATCTGAGCCCCAACTCCACCTGAGCCAGAGGAGGAGCGCAGATGTTCCCCTGTGCAAGATTAGGCATATGGCACCAATAACCCCAGGTAGAGGCCAACCTCACATTTGGAGAGTGCTTGTCCACTTAGGAGCGAGGCACACACAAAGGCTTTGAGAAGGACCAGCCCTGGGGCTACTGGTTCCAACTGGCTGGCTGCACTGGGGAAAGATATCTTGTATTCATTTGTAATAGAAAGCCACATACACACACCGACGGACACAACTCCACCTCTAACTGCACACACACACATGCACACACACATGCACACACACTCACACATACACACACACATGCACACACACTCACACATGCACACACACACACACACACACACACACACACACACACACACACACACACACAAACACACACACACACAC
>JASCQY010000072.1:2148691-2162650 GCA_030264315.1 Sardinella tawilis | reverse complement strand
GGGGTCGAGGAGGGCCAGTGATCGGGATGCAGGCTACTGGGGGTGTTTATAAATAACAGAGCTGCACTATTGTGTGCCACAATATGTCATTGTTCAGGGGCTGGCCCAGGCGAAGCAGCGCAGATGACAGAACACACTTGTGCCTCAATATGCTCTGTCCCATTGGCAGCGCCGCGCCACGCTGCACTGTGCTCAGATGTAGCCTACACGGCGCACTGAAAGCACTCTGTCTGAGCCAAGCCTACACTTGCTGCCGCCGAACAAGACCGTGGACACGCACAGAGCCCGAGGCACTCTGGCCCCATAGAACCCTAAAAAAAGAACTCTTTCCACTCCAATAGAACACTGCCGGCTATCACTGCCTTACTGATGCCTTGCTCACTGCAGGCCAGACTCATCTGAGCGGAACTCAGCATTTTTTTTAAACAAAAGGATCACTTCTTTCCAGCAGGACTAATTTTATGACACATGAGTCACTTCTAGTCACTTCACTACATCTATCAAAGCACACAAATGTAACTAATACTTGTGATAATGCGTTCATCTGTGTGCAGGGATATGAACGGCTGTTTGACAGAAATAAACCCGTATGGACAGATGACAAAGAGATTTACAAAACACAAGAACAAATTTAGTCTGTCTAGGCCAGTCAGCTCAGTACAGGGGTGGATCTTCAATTATGCCACTGCCTTTGATCCCTGTGACCAGCTTTGAGGGGAATATGGGTCATGCCAGGCAGACAGAGCGCTATCATACATCACAGTCATTTAGTTACATTAACAGGAGGTTTGGAGTCTGTTCAACCAGGTCAGGGAGAGGAAATGGTAACGCAAGTGGCACTGAAGACTTTTGGAAGGAGACAGTAACGTTATGCTCAGCAGCAGCGTGGCTGTTTGTGCAGCACAATCCCCAACATCGAAAAGCATTTTAATTATCCAATTCGACTGTGACTCCACTAAACTAATTACAGCTACAGCTCTAAACAAATAACCATGAAAGTGCCTCTATGCCTGCTGCTGTGTTAATTGACTTTCTGCTGTAAGCTGTGTCACCCAATTGTCAGATATTGTGGTTAGTGCATTTCTGAAACAAAAATTATTCACACCCAATATCATATCGGTCTTATTCTACTTTTAAGTTCAACCCCGTCGAAAAAAAGAAAAAAAAAGAAAACATAACATAACTTAGGTCACTGAATGCCCAACAACAAAGTTACAAACCCCGGGTTGTTATGGGCCGTTATGTTACGACTGGGAGAAAACCTGAGCGAACACTAATGTAACGTTAACTGTTATATTTACATAGCCTGTCCTGAAGCGCAGCAGGAGCGTAAAGATGAAAAGTAGGCTATTCAAAGATATGTAGGCATACATGCAAACAAAAGAGCTAGTCTACTAACTGTACTAAACGCATTCAGCAGACAGTTAATTCAGCAATATTTTAACAAAACGGCGAGCAGCAAACGCAGCATAACGTTACATTTTCAATCTCAGTTAGGCTATTATGAATGAAACTAAACTTCTGTAACAATGGTCTATGCTACATTACCTTAATTTGTTGCGCGTTGTATTTCACACATGCTAAAAATGGAAAGCGTATTATTTTCCAACTGAAAGTCGGATGAAGTCAGGGCGGCCAGTGACAATCCGAAGCTAAAGGAAGCTCTTTGGGAGTATGGGTTGTGCCAATGCTTATTGAAACTCCGACAAGTCTTGAGTGACTCCTTAAAGGGATAGGCACAGCTTCATCTTCGCCGACTTTTTCCGAGCCATCCTCATTTTTTTCGCTGAATATGCAAAGAAAAGCAAATAATTGGAAACTGTATGCTAAAGAGATTATTTTCTCATACTGTGTCACTTAGACGTTAGGCTTCTATCAGTTTGTTTGAAACAGAACAGGCTTATAGGGTAGCCGATAGTCAAAGAAATGGCAACAATGTTTAAATCATGCAGGCCTACAGGAGGTAAGGGGTATTTTCCAAAAGCCTCAGGGCCAAACTATCATGATATGACCATTTAATATGAGCGGCAACAAATAGGCTACCATATTACACTGGCTTATATGGCTGTACATTCACGGTGCATTAGTAGGGTCATTCTACAGCTTTTGGAGGAAGCCAGGAATTTCAAGGGCTGCGGCAACAGAGCCCTCCTGTGAGAAATCAGACAGCCTTACTTGCGGAGTTTCCTTTCCTTCCCCAAGGAACAATCTGCCTGATGTCGACAGGAAGTGTGCCAAAAAGGAAACAGGAAGAGCCTGAGACAATACAGATTTTTAGGAGTGGCCCCATCTGCAAGTTCATGTATGAAAAAGGATGCAGTTGTGCGCAAAACATCACTTATCATCACAGGTAAACAGAGCAGTTTATAATTATGCCATAAACTGTTATAATTACATCTGTGAAAACAACTAAAATGGAATATTTACACAGAGGTGGACCCTGATCTGAATTCTTGTTCACCATTCAGAAGAGGCCTAGTTTGCTTTGGCTAGACATTGAAAATGTTGTCCAAAGTTCACACAGTTTGGCCTCATTGCTAATGTGATAAATGTTAACACTGAACTTGTTTCTGTTGTTTGGCCCCTCTGTTGAGGAAGAATATTAAGAGACAAAGAGGAATGTGTGCTGTGTTGTTGGCCAAGAGCCAGTTCATCATGCTTTCCAACTGAGTGATAGGCCTACTGCACCAATGTAGGATAATGCAGCCTGGGCATTTTGCATTCATCCAACAACTTCAGAGCATCACCAAAGAACCAGTAAAAAAGGAAGGAGCCCCAACACTGAATAATTGCAACATGTTCAGCCATGCCATTGTGGTGGAAATGATGCGGCGGGGAGGCATCATGAGAGTGACCATTATGCGTGTCAGTCTGTTCTCACCCCGGCCTTCAGCCGTTCAGCCTTCCGCCTCAAGCAAGATCCCCACCCTGAAGTGGTGAATGTTGTAGTGTTGGGTGACACACTAAAGGGGAACCTTTGAGATGTAAGCCTTGGAACCTGAAGGGGGAGTTCTACTAAAGGGAACACCGTACCAAATGGACAAGTGTCTCTGGTCTCTGACTCATGTGCAGTACCATTGGCACGGCCAACTGAACTAACATCAGTGCATTTCTTTTCTCTGCTTTGGAACCAACAAGTCGGGGGAGACTGGTGAGTAGTTTAGAGCAGATATTTGTAGTCGGGGGAGACTGGTGAGTAGTTTAGAGCAGATATTTGTAGTTGGGGGAGACTGGTGAGTAGTTTAGAGAAGACATTTGTAGTCGGGGGAGACTGGTGAGTAGTTTAGAGAAGACATTTGTAGGCTTTATGGGCGTTAATGGAGCTGGTGGGACACAATCACAGGGCAAAGTGATTTTATATAAAACTCAGCATATACATATAATATGCGTTTGCTCTCTTTTTTGGTGAACCTGAATCTGGTGAAGAGGACTACAGCACAAAAGGGACAAGCCTACTTGCTTTGTCTTTGACTATCAAACCTTGACATGTTTGACAGTTTCCTTGCACATTCTATCTCCAAGTAAGAACTAATGTTCTCCTTTGCATCAAAGCAATACCAAGACGGCATAATAAACCTATTTCATTTCATATCAGAGCCATGTGTTTCTGTAACAAATGATACTATCAGGGCCGCATGAAGTCAGACAGTTCAGTGGTGCTGGTGTACACTGCTGGATATTGTTATCTAACAAGGCGGAAGGAGCTATTTTCTTTTAACAAAAATGTTTAGCTGCCCTCTGGTCCTATCAAGAGCCATAAAGATTTTGGCCATATACCTTCACAGAAGCACCCCTGTAAATAACCTCACCTGTTAAAACATTCAATGCAATTACAAGACAAAACATAATATCTTTATTCATACCAGAGGAACAGGGCGAGAGGGAAAAAGAGAGAGTATGAATCAAATGTATGTGAGCCAAAGGAAATAAGAAAACACACGCACACACACACACACACACCTGATTTTACAACCCCTGAGGTGAACAAGTATGTATTTCAGTTTTTGAAGTTGCACAAGTCCCCATGCAGAATAGAAAGGCTCGCTTTTGTCTAACTGGACATTCTTTCCCCCGCTAACTACAGGAAATGCGAGCATCTGTGAGCCCCTCCCTTTCTGGCTGTTCAGGCCAGACCCCCGATGCCACCACTGACGCCTTCATCCAAGACCTCTCTGGTGTAGCTGTCATCATTAAAGATTTTAAGACTAAAATACTTACCTATATGCATTCTTTGTTTTTGTTTTTGTTTTTAAAAAAGCTATAATAAATCAAAGAAATCAAATGAAATAAATCTAGACCTATTGCCATGATGTCATTAAGGCACAATGATCCAGTGTTTCTTTCTCAGGTTTGTCTAAATCAAAACAGCATACTGTAGCCTTCTGTGACCACAAGTACATCAGCAGGTCTGACATACTGTATGTGATGGACTTCCTATTGTCTCGGCCTGTGTGGGATCTCAGGCCTACTCCATATGACCCAGAATGCAAGGCAATACAAGCCTAACCCAACCCCCCATAGCAATGCTACCACATAGCCATCAGCATGTTGAATAGGCTAAACATGCTTTATCCACAGGACATGTAAGGGAAACTGAGGAGAATCAATATGTTCATTTGACTCCAGCTAAACTAACTAACTAACTAACTAACTAACTAACTAAGTTGAATTGCCAAAACAGTTGAAACAGCCACAAGCCAAACAAGAGGACAATACACAATCATCCGTAGTATTAGATAATCAGTAGGAACATGGTTTCAGTAGTAATTCTAACTCAGGGACACACACTATTTTTCCCACAGTTCATCCTTGTCCAAAGATCTCTGCATCAAAATATTTAGATACTTTCTGATCCCAATATGCCTTTCAGTTGTACATAATATATTATTTTTATTATATAATATTATATAATATTATAATATAGTATAGTATAGTATATACATACATACAGCTTAGTGCCTCCCCTGTCCAGATGAAAGTGTGTGTGTTGAGTATTCCACATGCCAGAAACTGTACAATATCTCCTGTCACCACACTGAATGCAAACCCTACTGTATGTTTGGACTAAAACAGACACTTGAAGAGGGAACCAAGAAGTCATGTAATGCATAACCAATTTACACGTGCACACACACCCAACTCTCACACACACAGCTTTTGTTTCCACACACACATAAGGATGCAAGCAGTCCCATGAGAGCGCTTAGCTCTCCTCGTCATCGCTGTGGTGCTGGTTCTTCTCCTCGCTCAGACCGCTCTCGTCGATGTTCTCCAGGGAGTCGGCCCGCTGCACCGTCAGGTCGGCCACGTTGATGCAGGGCAGCGTGTTCTGCTCCGGGTACATCCACGGCTTCAGGTGGGGGTTGTGCTTCCGTTTCCACTCGGGGTACTTGAGGCACGCCTTATAGATCTTCCTCATTGCCTGGAGTAGTGAGATGGCAGCTGATTAGAGGCTAGTATTGGGCAAGCAACAGGCCCTCTCCATACTTGGGTCACTGCTGTTGCACTACTGTCCACTGACCAGTAGATGGCAGTAGAATGACACAATAGATTTTGGCATTTGCACTCCACATGGGCTGGTGGCAAAGCCTGGCCTTGTGCACATTCTGAAGTGTTATCAAGAAAATGATTATTATTTTTTTGGTTACCTTTGGAGCGACAATCTGCGAGACCCTGTTGACCACCCACTTGGGCAAGGACCCTGAGGTACAAACAATGCAACAAGCGTTTCATTTTGATAGTAATCTGTTGACAGACTTTGAGGTTCCACAAATGATAAATACATTTTCATCACAAGTAGTTTAGCCTGTCAGCTTTGATAGTTGAAGCAAAAACAGCAGGCCAAGCTACATGGGTTATAATCATGCTATTGTGCTTGCTGACACGCAGTGGCCCTGCCTGTTGTGGGACAAACAACGTGCAGCCATCTTAAATCAATCAGCAGCTTTGGGGTGTTATTAAAAGCAGAAGGCCTCCATTGTCTCCGGCCGTGTGGAATGATGTGGATGGGTGGGGGGAGCTGAACTGTAGCGGCGGTCCCACAGGTCACCAACAGCTGGTGAGTCGTGGCAGTGGAAGACATTAATAACCCGCCCGTGTCTCCCAGCAGTGAGGGGGAAAAAAGATGACATCAGCAGATTTATGAAATATGTCCTGTGCTGGGGTTTATTTTCGGGAATCAAAGACTTCCTGAGCTCGCTTCTGTCCAACGGAATCAGTTCCTGAAGCGTATAGTTCATGCTAAACTCCTCTGCACGTGAGCAGAGGAGCGGAGAGCCTCGTTCAGAAATAAGGGCCATGTTACTACCTCTGCTGTAAAGGGCCCTGGACTGGTAAACAAAAATAAACAAATGAGGAAAACAATAATAATAATAATAGCAGCAGTGCTTTGGCTGAGTGCAGAGACTCTGACATGCTGCATTTTGATTGGGCTGCACTCCAGCGCATGAAACATTCCATGTTAGCGCTTCCAGGGGTGCAAATTAACATCCGATGACCTCACTAGTGGAGACGAGAGGAGAAATGGGATTGGCTCCTTGCTATGTGCCAAAGAAATGCAAACCCTGACAGACACACTGCTAACACGAGGCTATCTAGCGTATGTGGGAAGCACAATGAGGGGTTTACCTCTTGGGTCCACTTGTGTTAAGTAGTACAGGGAACTACAGTTTGGCCCATTGGACTGGATCAGGTAACCAGTGAGGAGAGAGACAGCTCTCACATAGTCCTTCTTTGGCGGATATTGCTGAAACAACAGAACATCATACACCTTATTTACACATTGTTTACAACTTATTTACACCTTGTTTACACTGTATTTAAGAATGAGGAGCATGCAGTGTCTCCACTGGGACAGAACATGTGCAATATACACGCATGATGACTACAGCATTTAACGCCATGATTGGGACATAATATGAGCAATATACACGCATGATGACTACAGCATTTAACGCCATGATTGCTTCTATCAGGACTAATGTGTAGCAACAGGTCTTCACTTTCATCTGTTAGTGATTGTATGAATCTCATCATTTCTAACATGATTTTTCCCCACAAAGAAAATGAGACAAGGCAGGAGAAGGATTGAGAGTGACAGAAGTGACTACTCCCAACATCTGGTGTCAGACAGACTTTTCCTGGACTGCGTTGTGTGTGTGTGTGTGTGTGTGTGGCGGGGGGGAGGGGGTTCCGTTTCAAGCTCTGGGCTGCTGAACTCTTTGACACTCCGTGTGCTGCCCCAGAGGAACCCTGCTCGGAGCGATTTGATTATTCCGCTCATTCCACGGAGCGGAAAATGACCTGCCCGCGCGGGGCGCACGGGGCCCGTACTGTAATTATTCATTGCTACATCGAGATTAAATCCTCACGCCGCTCACCTGATACCGTGCTCAGACTTTCTGCCACTGGCCCAAACTATTGGGTTCCATGTGGGTGGGCCTGAAGCTGACATAACTACATATCTACTTGCACGCGCCTCAACTAATCCTGACTCTTCCAAAACAAACATTTCAAAAGCAAACTCACCGGATGTTTGACGGAGTAGTTGATGATCAAATAATCATTGCCCAAGGGCAGCCACGAGCGCATGGTGACAAAGTCCCTGTTCTTCAAGGGGCTCGGGCACCTCCCTAGAAACACACAATATGCAGGCAGAGGGGTAAACACAATCACATGCGGGGCCCTTTAACACGCCACAAGATATTGGCTGGAGTTGAGGTATTGTTTGATTTGCCCATTCCATGGCCTCAGCATGAGGAGGAGAGATCTGTCTGTCGAAATATAATGTCACCCTTTAAGAATGCTGTGCAGAGGACATTCATTTTGACAAAACTAATTTAGAGTCAAAGCTCTCAGGCTAATGGAGACCCTGTTAGAAAATTGAATGTTATTGATTCGCTTGCTGGTCTCTTGAATCCTAAAAAGAATTATTTGCCTCCTGTGTCTTGACTGAGAGCCAAATCTCTCTTTTCTGTTGTGGACTGAATGAGTAGAAATGGAACTAAATGTGACTCTGGAGAGGAGAGGTAGTGAACTTTCAGTGTGTGTGTGTGTGTTGAGGGGGGGGGGGGGGGTGTTACCAGATGGTGTGGTGTGATGTGTGCCACTCACAAGAATAATAGCCCACGTCAGCGTTGACAGTCAGCCTTCCGATGTCAAAGGTGTCAATCATATTGGAGTCCCACTTCTTTCTGTAGCTGGTGTCATGAAGGACATCATATAATGTTTCTGCTGTGACATCTTTGCACACAATTTTCATCTAAAGAAAGACAAGAAGAAGAAGAAGAAGAAAAAAGAGAGAGAACAGAATTGTAAAAAAACACACACACACACACACACACACACACACATTGCTGTCGGTCACATTTGGGACATGGTGTGTTTTCTTTTTGACCTTGTGACCTTGTGGGCTGATCTCCGCTCTTTATGGCCTGTCCCCTGTCATGGCATGTTATCCAGAGAGAGAGACTCGTGAAAATGACTCTGTCTCAGTGAGGAGTCCATAAAGAGTTTGGAATGGAACACCAGTGGAGTTACCCCAAGCATGAGCTAATCCTTTCCCACAGTGGTGTGAGTAAGAGGGCCCTGACCCTCACCATGATCAATTAAGGGTTCCTGGGAGCTTCTTGGAGACTTTATGTTGGGTCAGGGACCTGTAGCACAGGCCTGTCCATAAACAACTCATTTACTCTGGTTCAATGAGCCACACAGGTGACATAGAGACCCAGCTGACAAGCACGGGGCACAAAGGGCCACCAATGAAAAAGACTCCTGTCGGTGCACTTTTCCACAAGGCCAGGATACATATCCACAGAAAACAGACCTCCCACCCTCACAGCTGTGTAATTCTCAAGCTAGAGTAACGGGATATACACCTTCATACTGTATGTCAAATTGCTAGGGAATTTCCCAGGATGATTTTCAGTCATGGTCACTGTAGATAGAAATACATTCTGAAGACAGAGGCAGGGAAAAGGCATCTTGAAGACTAGATTGCAAAGCTAGCCTTGGATATCAAACTCCCTGTGAACACAACTTTTCCACCGCGCTCCAAAGACGGAGCAAAAAAAAAAACTTCAGGTGCAACATGATGCGATATTGTTTGGGCAGCGCAAGAAGCAATGTAACCCGATGCCGCGTCATAGGCCTGACATGAGTTCAATTATTCAGGGGACACCTCTGCCTCACCCTGCACCCCCTTCCCACCGCGCTCCTTGAAACACACTCGCTCGGGTCTCTATGAATGGAATGTCGTCAGTGCCTACACACACTCAATAATTCATGGCAAGAGGCGCATCACTGCCCCAGAATGTTCTATTAATTATTGAGACGGGTCTGTCATCCCTGGTTTGTCGATTGCCTGGGGGCGAGACCGTTTTTTCCTCTCCAGCCCCCGGCCCCCCTTCAAAAGAGGCCCCAAATAGTGGTCAGTCTTTCCCCTTCCCGACCCCCTCACTCATTGATGTGGAGGTCAACTGTAGTGCTCCTCTCCAAAAAAATATGTGTACCCTAAGGCTGGGCTGCGACTGGGACTCAGGTTTCCGCATCTGAGCTAGCAGTTACCACGAGTTTTCCGCTCTTAATTTTTCAGGATGTCTCCTGTGTGCAGCCTGCCTCTCAGAGGCCGCGGCTCTTTCATCACAGACGGGAGGGCTCCTGGGGAAGAGCAGGGCTTGGGGAGGGGGGGCTGGACCTCCTCACTCGGTTGGGGAGATGCAAAGCCACCCTTCTGGTTGCTGATGAGCCATCACACATGTGGTAAATCATTATGTGTGTGTGTGTGTGTGAGAGAGAGAGAGAGAGAGAGAAAGAGAGACTGGGAGCATGTCTTTAAGAGACATTCCTTATGTAACTGTCAAGTACGGTATTGGTGTGTTGACTGCAGTAGCCTTATGCTGAATCCTTGGCAAAAGAAAGGGGTACCAAACACCAAACGGCAAACTAAACAGGCAATATCTGCCCCAAACACATGAAATGACAGCACTGATGTTGAACGTTGTGAGTAAAATGACTAACTGAATGGAAGTAGCCTAAGCTACTCTCTAAAAACACTGAACAATGGTGGAGGGCACAGGCCCTGGCTCCTGTAACTTGATGGCAAAGTGTCCTCACTTGAAAGGAGCAACGTGATAGGAGCTGCTACTCTGAGCCTGATTAATTAAGCATGAAGGCAGGAAAAGGCCCACGGCCTGAGCACATTCCCTGGATGTCCCCTAAGCCAAAGATGCTGTTCTTACGAAATATGCAGTGCCTGGATCATCCATAAATAATACTCCACCTAGAGTCTCCTCTCTGGCGCGCATCCAGGGGAAGGAAAGGCGCCATTATGCAGATTTCATAGGGTGGTAAAAACCCTGAATCGGTAACAGACGACATCTATTGCATCCTCTCATAGAACTCAACTCAGCAGTTCTTTTACTGCCGCTTCCAGCCGAGAGCTGCTATCACAGGGGGGCAAAACGGCGCTGAGGCAAAGCACTGAGTACACTGAACATAATGTAGGCTACTTTAACAATAGATCCACCCCCACCTTGCTTATAGCCTACTGCTCATGGTCACTCAAGTAGATTTTGCCTTACATAAGAAACTGTAGTTGCCACATTACCATGGACTGTACTGTGCCATAAGAAGAAATAACCTGCCTCTATCCTGAAATCAGTTTCATTTATTCTCTTGTAGCTTAATGTTCACAGCAAATAGTTTAGGAACTCTAGGCACGATCTCCCTAAAAGCAACACATCAGTCGGCATCCAAGAAATTAAATTTAAATGATATTTGAGTGAAAGAATGAACGATGACTAAAAACATGTAGACAGCATTTAGTTTCGTCAGGTAGTTAGGAGAAGAGTTATGCTTTCAGAGTTAAATTGAGGCTTTGCGACACAATTTTCCTTACTTTTACAACCTCTGTGTGTTAGTACCAGTGCCATTAAATAGGCTACACATGGTAAATAATTAAACTGCATTATTATGAGGAATCAGATAATACTTCTATGCGAAAAACTCTTGAGTCCGCAATGCAGTGAAAATGAAGTGGGGGAAACGCAGAACACTTGCCTTTAGTTTCTGGACACCTTTGCCATCGTCGCCGTCTCTACACCACACCGTCACACCTCCTTTGCTGTAGCGCGCTATCCATCCTTCGTGGTTTTCACATTGTTCTTTGAACGAGGCGAAATCTGTATCATCCGGAATCTGGACTGGCATCTTGCCCTCTCCCGTGCAGTGAATCGATCAGATGGACTGACTGCAGAGTTCCCGATTCTCATAAGATCTCCCCGTTCTTCTTCGCCTGTTTTCCTGTGGTGATTGGTTACGCGGTGTGTTTGTCTAAAGCCTACCTGTGTCCAGGTAAACGATAAAATAAGCGACGATTAACATTAGCCACACGGAAACACAACTAGCCTAGTTGATGACGGGACGTTATTCCAGCAGGTGTACCCGCAACCGCTGTGACGCGCTAGTTCAGGCACCCTTTCACATTGATGAGAGCGCATTATATAGGTAAGGAGTCACGTTACCGACATCCCGCTTTCAGGTGGGGCAGCAGTCTACACGAGTACACATTTAGTCAGACTGACTGATGAACAACAGATCGGGTGTCATGTTTGCCCTGTACTGGACTCCTTTTCTGCGGCTATTTTGTTTAGCCTCCGTGGCTGGCTCGAATACAGCTCATCTTTCGCCAGTGGCCTCGGAACTTGCTCTCCCACCTTCTGTTGGCCTCTCTTCACCTATTAGTGCTCTCGTCCACTTTGGAGTGCTGTCTTTTGGGGAATAGCAGCTGATGCATGATAACATGCCTTGTCAAGGTGGGGAAATGCCCTCTCACTCCGTCAGCAAATAGAAGAAAAGTTGTCGGTGAAGTTCAAGAAAGAAACATCAATTACACTAAGCCTACAAAAAGGAAAAACATATCTACATCATAATCAGCCTTTTGAAAAAAAAAAAAAAACTTTGGATACGTCCATCTTTGTTGGATAGCTTATGCACTGACTGTCACCACAAGTTAAGGATTTTCAGGTTTTGCACGTGTAGCCTAATAATGGAAAAATATTATGGCAACTGCTTGAACAAAATGTTTTAGTGTCTGTCAAGCAGTGTGTTTGAACTAAGGCCCTTGAGAGTAGAAACATAAAGTCTGGAATTTCTGATTCCTCATAATAGTAAATTCACTTTAGCTATGTTAGAAATTGCTATTTCAGGCCAGAGCCCACAGCACCATAAAATAAAGACACTCAACGCTCAAGCAGCCACAAATACGGGCTTTCATCAAGCTAACCAAAAGTGGACACAATTGCAGCAGCCCACCATAAATCTTGTTGCATTGTAGCAGATCTTTCAACAGCATCAGTGGCAGAATGTGTTTATTAAGAGAGTTTTTTACATGTATAATGTCTTGTCTCTGTGTCTGCTCTGTAACTCCTTATCGGTTCTTTGCCCTCCGATGCTTTAGGCACCCATGATATGATATTATTGAAGCTGAAGCAACGCAGATGAGGCCAAGCTGCTGTCTCTGTCTGAGACGGTAATATACTCCCAGACCAGACTAAACCAGCAGCAGCACAAACCTAAACATGAAGCCCTTGATCCTTATCCAGCCGCAGCATCACGGCAAGCCACCCTCCAGGAGGCAGCTCCACATCCCCTGTCCCTTCCACATCTGGGCTCCACACCCCCTGTCTGTGGGACTGACTCTGGGCTCCATACCCCCATCTGTGGGGCTGACTCTGGGCTCCACACCCCCTGTCTGTGGGACTGACTCTGGACTCCACACCCCCTATCTGTGGGGCTGACTCTGGGCTCCACACCCCCTGTCTGTGGGGCTGACTCTGGGCTCCACACCCCCTGTCTGTGGGGCTGACTCTGGGCTCCACACCCCCATCTGTGGGGCTGACTCTGGGCTCCACACCCCCTGTCTGTGGGGCTGACTCTGGGCTCCACACCCCCTGCTGGTGGCTCTTCCTCCCAGGGCTCAGGCCTCTGCTTGGGCCCGTCTACTGGGAGCTGCTGCATGTAACGCCAGTGTGACACCTTAGGATGACCTCAGACTCCTGAGTGTCTGGTGTGTGTGTGTGTGTGTGTTTCTAGTGTGAGTGTGTGTCTGTGTGTGTGGGGGGGTATGGTGTGGGCTGCTGGCTGCCTCTCTCCAGTGTGTGTGTCAACCGCGGCCGCAACCTGAGCTGGCGTTGTTAAAGTGAGCATGTTTTAGTGTTCCACAGTCCAAGACGTGCCCCAGTCTGTTTAGGCCTGTGCTGTCACTGAATGTCGCTAAGGCCATTAAGATGTGCTGTTGTGTTTAAGCAGCACAAGATTTGTTTAAGCAGCTGATCCTTGAAAAAGATCTTTTTGTTTTTGTGAGGCTAACATCATTTATGGATGATTCATCTGATGACAGACCAACTCAGTGTTTCCAGAGAATAAACTACAGCAAACCCACAAATGAAACACTCATCTGGGAACAGACAAAATATTTTTTTTTCCTTTTGGTGATCTGATAAATTTAGTGTATTTACATAGGGCAAATAGTCTAGAGCATTTACATATGCTAACACACCGTGATGACACAATGTAAACAGCAAGCATTGATCTGATCTGATCTGATCCAAATGGGATCAGCCCTTTTCATGACTGTAATAAAGTCAGTGAAGTAGCAAAGTATGTGTACTAAAGATGTGGTAATGTGTGATCAGAATCAGTTTTAATGGCCAAGACTTACATACTGTACACAAGGAATTTGACTTTAGTAGACGGTAACTACTGTATCTTTACATAGCCTAGATTTAGCAATATGCATTCAGTGAGCAAATAGTGACATTTAAGCAATAAAACACGGGACGTGGTGTTGGTAGCAGATATCTCCAATCAGATGGCACCAGGCTAGCCAGGCTAGCGCCGCCTAATGCTTCCGGCCAATTTCATTTGCCTCTGGCATATAGTCAGGAAACTAACGAATCG
>JASCQY010000072.1:2128009-2148591 GCA_030264315.1 Sardinella tawilis | reverse complement strand
GCAAACGAATCTCAATCGTTCGTGGTCAGACGCTCTATGGAATGGAATGAAATAAGCGGCTGATACATCAGGCTAGCACCAGACAGCTCGTCCAATCAGATGTTGTGAAATAGTTTGACTGGACCTAAATGCTGTATAAATAGACATATACAGCATTTCAATAACTAAAGTCCATTTTGCTACTATAGAGTAATGCTTTCTGTGCTGCAGTGCCATGTAGCCCAATAGCTACTGCTGCGCCATATAGCCCAATAGCTACTGCTGCGCCATGTAGCCCAATAGCTACAGCTGCGCTATATAGCCCAATAGCTAGGCTACTGCTGCGCCATGTAGCCCAATAGCTACTGCTGCGCCATGTAGCCCAATAGCTACTGCTGCGCCATGTAGCCCAATAGCTACTGCTGCGCCATGTAGCCCAATAGCGACTGCTGCGCCATATAGCCCAATAGCTACTGCTGCGCCATGTAGCCCAATAGCGACTGCTGCGCCATGTAGCCCAATAGCTGATCAAGTGAGGGTGGGAGTGAAGGTGCAAAGCACAATCGCATTTTTTAACGACTGGAGTCACCATGTGAAGGTACCCATGAGTCTCACATTACAATACGAGTGAGGGTTCTTTATAGTGTGAGGAAACGTTGTGGCGTGAGCCTCTACGTATATTCGGTGATGTTCAACTGTGGGACACAAGCTCATTTAGCATTGCCTAACAATATGACAGAGCTCTGCCCCCGCCCTAGTTGTGAACCTTTCTCTTCTTCAGGCATCTGCTCATGTAACCTGATCTGAATGGGCTGTAACATCATCATCGTCTCCTTTGCCATTCAGCTACAACATGGCGCTGGCCTCTTTCCGCTTGCAGACTTTTGGAGACGATCGTCCAGACACCACAATAACCAGGTCCTTGACATAATGCACAGGCCTCATGGTGGAGTGACTGAGCCATTGTGTGCCTGTTTGGCTATACAGCTGACTGTTACGAGACTGATGAAATGGAAACTATCTACCAGACACTTTGACCTCCCCCCCCTCTCTAATTAACAGGAGGACTAGGAGAAGGATGCTCATGGGTTGTTTAGTGAAAGGATTCCACTGAAGTTATGCAAGAACCACTAGAGCTGTCTTGTATATACAAGGATATCAGCTTTGTCTAAGAGGACAAAAACATAACGGAACACTCATTCCTATGCCCTGTGTCTCCTAAAAAAGTCATCATCCTAAATTTGGGAGCCTAAATTTGCCCATCAGAATGGCAAATCAAATTCACACTAGTAGAATGCTTTCAGCTGATAAAAGAGGAGTGGCCCCAGGATTTTGTTTTGTGCAAGAGAGGAGTTGTATCCCAGGTAACCAATTGTTTTCTGGCTCAAGTTGGTCCTAATGCTGAAACAGGAAGCAATGCCAGACGGTCAGGAGAGCTCTGGTACCCCTGAGGAGATTGGAAAAACACACTTAATTATTTCCCCGTAAGGTAACCCACTCATGTACCCTTGTGGTTTGATATGGAAAAGCATCCACGTGACAGGAGACGCTGAAGCACACTCAAGGCGTGGAGCACGGCCCTTTTGGGAAGCCACGGAACGCTGCAGTAGCGTAGACCAGTTTTCAGTGGAAGCATCAAAAATGGCAGTGTGCCATTCTAGAACATTATCAACATCAGTGGGCTGACAAGAATCATTCCAAAGGAGAGGGAGAGAAAAAGCGAAAGGAAACACTTCTCCTATGTCATCTAGACGTAGACTTTAGTGGAAAAGAAATAATCTGAGGCCTATGGCCCTGAGGCGTTTATAAAAAAAGGGTTTATAAAAATACATGAAATATCTTTGAGATCTTTGAGAGTTTAAAGATAAATCAACAACTAATGTTGATACTTGCTCTTTTGATTTTGTCATAGCCGACAAGAATTCTAAATATAAGACAACTGACGTATGAAAAAGATTTGAAGGCAAAGAATTTTGCGGAGTGAAAGTATTCTCATTCCTGTTGGAAGCCTGCGCAGAGGAATGTGTGCCTCTCTGGCTGCTGTGGAGTTAAACATTAAACACAAGGCCCCGTGGCAGCTCCTGTTGGACATGGCCATAAAAAGTAATAGAAGAAACAGACCTCCGCAAGGTAACATGTCATAATTCATCTCTGACTTTAAATAACAAATAAGACGTACAGCCTGTAGAATTAGATTAGATTGTCAATCACGTTTCATTACTTGGGAGATCACTGGAGTGACATTCTGCTGTGTTTTATCTTGTGCACTTTTAACTGGATAGACTAAACCACAGTGTATACTCAGGATCACGTTTGTTTGAATGGTTCCTATTTGAACTGTCATCACCCCCTCTCCCCTCTTGCCATTTTTCTCTTAATTCATCAAGTGTGGTGACCTCACAAACGGTCTAAATGTCAAGCAAATACCACCTCCTATGTATATGCATTCTGTGATAATGAGATAAATTTGCATTAAAGATAATTATGCTTAAATTGCATCCTATTAGTTGATCTGGGATTAACAAGAGTATGTAAAACAGGCAATAAAACGCAACAGAAACTCAAGTCAGTGTGCTGGTTCCTACCTGAAGCATAACTGCAGGACAATATTTATTGATCCATGGGCCTTTATACAGCAACCCATTTGTTTGAGGAGGAGATCATGAGCAGGAATTGGTCTCTGGAGCATCGGACTTGTTAAAGCGTAAGTCTATCGCCTCTGTGTGAGCGGCCAATGGAGAGGCCAGTGTAAGCGCCACTTAAGAGAATGGCTCTCAAAAGGCTTAAGTCTGTTGGGTGGTAATTGTTTGTTTTTCCCCCCACAACTTGCCAGCGTGTAAAAATAACTGAGGCTCACAAAGTCAGCCTATGTGCATACCTGCTAAGCCATTAAGGTTTAAATACCTTTAATTGGAAACGCTTGGTTACGCCTTTATATTAGTCCGGCAGGAGTTCCGCAGCGCAATTATTGTCTAGGAGTTATATAGTCTGGCGTCCTCTCGCACGGGAAGCTTTTGAACGCAGCATGTCGACTACCAGATGCCATTGTGAGTGTGAGAGCCTCTCACGTTTGATGTATGGAACGACGGTTGACGTGGCAGATCTCTAACTGCTACGTCCACAGCATCCTGGACCCCTGCTGCGTTTTCCACTGATTCTCTCTCTTGAGGAATTACATAATGATGGCCACTTCATCACACGTCTTTGCTTCAGAGCAGGAGCACTGGCAGAGGAGGCATGGCACATACTCACAGGGGAGCCTCAGATGCTCTCTTAGCAGAAACACTGGCAGAGGAGGCATGGCACATACTCACAGGGGAGCCTCAGATGCTCTCTTAGCAGAAACACTGGCAGAGGAGAGCATTATGGGAAGCATCCTCTTGACACAGACGACGCTGGGAAAAGATCCTCTGCTGACAAGAATGTGAGCAATATGTGGATAGGAATCACCTAAGAGATGCCCTGGAAAGCTGAGCACTAGTTTGATAGGTTTGCTATGATACTTCTCTATGTTGTACAGCTTTGGGGCATCATTGATGTGGTGCCCAGACTGACTCATAGACATCATTGCTAACTAAACACACATGTCCAGCAGTGTCCACACCATAGACAATATCACTGCTCCGTGAACACACATGTCCAGTGTCCCCACCATAGACACTATCATTGCAGTGAACACACATCTCCAGTGTCCACCAGACACTATCATCACTCTGTAAACACACGTCCAGCAGTGTCCCCACCATAGACAATATCATTTCTCAGTGAACAAACATGTCCAGCAGTGTCCCCACCATAGACAATATCATTTCTCAGTGAACACACATGTCCAGCAGTGTCCCCACCATAGACAATATCATTTCTCAGTGAACACACATGTCCAGCAGTGTCCCCACCATAGACAATATCATTTCTCAGTGAACACACATGTCCAGCCATGTCCACACCATAGACAATATCATTTCTCAGTGAACACACATGTCCAGCAGTGTCCCCCCCACACTGTCAGTGGCCCACAGGAGTCTGGTGCGGGGTCCCGTAAACTCTGGCATGGGGGGGGGGGGGGGGGGGTAAAGCTGCAGTAAAAACCCACATGGCCAGTGGGCCTTTATGGCTGCATAGGGGAGAACAAGTAGGTCTTTTACAGACTGGTATTGCAGATTTATAGGCTTCTCCCCGAACGTGACACAGGGCTTTGCTCTCTGGAAATCATTTCCAAAACCTGTCTGACTGAAGCTATACTTTATGTTGATCATGTTCCATCTGAGGCCATTTTCTGGTTGCTTTTGGCACGACCTCTTGTGCACGCAAATACTTAGGGTTGCCCAGAATCCACATTAATTTAATTATCAGCTCTAATGTCACTGTGCGAGATCGCAGGACATGGGGTGTTCTCTTACAGGAGCGGATTTGTGGCCTGCAGAAAGGTTTCCCCCTCTGCGTTTTCAGCCCTTTAATAGTACAGCGTGTGGCATGAAAACTGAAGCCACGTCTCGGTGAAGACCTTCAGAGGGACTCGGCTTCATTTTCTTCAGTATCATCAGCCAGGGGCTGAAAGCAGCACTTTTCTGTGGGCCAATAAAAAGGGGGGAGGGGAGGGGAGGGGAGGGAGGGCTTGAGAGTGATCCAATCATGGCAGTTTAATCATTAAATATATTTTCCCAGGGTCCTCTTAATGCAGTGCAGACAGAAAGGAACTGAAGTCACATTACTGGTCCGCAGTCCCACCTGAGGCATGCATGTGGTACACGACTGGACCGTCCAGTCATGCAGTCGTCATCTCCCACTGATGTCTGCCAGCCTCTGAGAGCTCCGTCTCTCTGCTGTGCCAGCGCCCAAAGCTGGATGGACAGTCCACAGACTTAAGACCTATACTGCACTCATCCTGCGGCTCCACTCTGAAAACAGGGAGAGTCTTCATGTTCCACCCCTCAGAGGCCGCACATTTACTCAGCCATTGACAGAGAGAAGAATTGAGCCGTGATTCGATCAGGAAGACAGCGCACGTATTTGCATATGGTACCACAATGGTGACTCTTGGTGTGGTTGCGGTTGCCGAGCAGATTGTGGGAGAGGAAGGGCGGCAGTACCAGTAGGAATCTGTTAAAGTCATTGTGGACTCGGAGAGTGAACCCGATCCTCTTTCTTTTGTACAGGGCCTCCTCCCTAACTATGTCTTCTTACCTCTTCGCTTCTTTTCCACGAGACACAGCTCGATAGAATCACTCCAATTGGGCTGTGAATCATGCTGTGGGTGTTCCGCATGGATATTTTGACAAAGAGCAAGTGGTGACTGAAACAAAGTTGGCAGTCCCACGAATATGACTTGCACTTTGGCAGACAGGTTTGGTTTGAGGTTCAACAGGGAACAGTTCATTTGGTGCACTGTAATAGCAATAGCAATGGGACAGCAGAAGGTGTCCAAATGGGCATGTTCACAGATGTAAGCAGATGGATCTTAGGCGGATTCTGGATATGATCTTGTGTTTGCTCTGCCTTGTGACTGACTTCATTCCATTACGCTGATGGCAGCAAAGAAAGTTCAAAATGTACAGTATACAGTTTTCAATATCAGTGTTCTCACATGAGACGTAGATAATAATAACAGTATGAGACGAAAGATGACAGGCAGCTGTCATGAAGACGAAACGGGAAGGCAGTTACTGTATTGGCATGAGCAAAGCTGAACATTCTCAAACAGTAGCAGGCAGTGCTGTGCTCCAGCGTAATTGAAAAGGCTATCCTTAAATCAACGTCTTAAACTGCCAAGAAAATACCAGTGGACTTTGTTTATAAATGCTGACTAAAACCAGGAGTGAATATTATGATGTCATTACAGTTATATAACATGAGCAGTGGTTTCAGAGCAAAGCAGAGGGCCCATACCTGCCTGTCCCAGCACTGCGGGTGTAATACCACGCGCTCACTGGCTGCTTGCTGTCAGTTGACTATGAAAATGAGGGTCAACCTTTCATGTGAACCTATTTACAGAAGTATTTCTTCATTACAGAGATCTAGAGAGAGGTTACATTCCCGACCTCTCAACACAAAAGTGTCAGTGATACTTGAAATTGCATTCTTTTTGGGAGAACTCCACATGGTCACCACAGTTTATGGTTTAGTGAGGGTGTTAACGGTTCAGTGAAGGTTATTTAATGGCTATCCATCCCCTTAAACTAATGAGAGGCTTTCTCCAAAAATGTCAACCTGGCCTCGGGATATGGTGAAAAAAGGCAACACACTTGAATAAGCAATCAGCTCACCAAAACTTTTTTTGGACATATCTCCATATCTCTTATCCTTACTCCAGCAAAAGAAATTATATTCTTCAAGCATGTTTTTCGCACATTTTTCCATACATTTTATACACGTGTTATAGGGGGTTGCAAATGAAAAATGTGTTGTGAATAATGTGTCAGATTAACATATTAAAAGGTACAGGAGGGCCTCTAAGTCATTTTAAAAACCAGACACGTTCCTGTCAAGTAGTGGGAAGAAAAATCATAATTTTCCTCTCCTTAGGGGTGTTTCGTATTACCTATATTCATATTACGGCCTAAGCTCCTCCCTGATGGGCCGGAGTCTCTAGTATTTATTCCAGGGGACACCTATGACATAGTCGATCGCACCGTGGAGAAGAGTGTTCATAGTCAGGGGATCAAAATGAAGCACTTAACGTTGTTGGCTCTGGCACTAACTTTAATTGTTTCGATATGTGTTGCAAAGTCGCCATATCAGTCAGTTCTGCAGCACAGCAGAATAAGAGGACGACCGCATGGGTAAGTTAAAGCAACTTTGATCAATTAACGTTGTCAGCCGTTGAAAGAAAAGTGATACATGAAATGCCGTTCAAGTTAACTAAATTAAATATTGTCATGGCACCATCACATCCTTTCAATTCATATGTTATATATTTAAGGTTATCCAGTTTAGATTTTGGAAGATGTAGCCTATTGAAAATATTGATTTGCTGATTCTTTCAAGATTGTAAACTTTATCTAAAAGACACAGCGTTGTCTTTTGGGAAGCACAAAGCGCTATATGTATGTGCCTTTGTCGGGATATTTTAATCTTACCGGATTTTTCCCATTGTAGCCCTAACGTCTGTGCAATGCAGAAGATTCAGGGAACGGATAAGAAGTATTTCACCAACTGCAAACAGTGGTATCATCGCAAAATCTGTGGAAAGCCAACGTGAGTTTAAGTGGGGAAAACCCACAGCAAAATAAAATGTGCTTGTCTTTCCTTGCCTTTTTTAAACATTGCAGTGCATTTGATGAAGTTTGATGGGACAGTTTGTGTGCATGGCAGTGTAGACTACTGCTGAGCGAGAGCATTCTTGGAAGGGCACGCACCGTGGAGCACTGAACTTTTCCCCTTTTTCTTGCCATTTTGTGAAGGTGCTCCTATTCTTTTAGATATGCATTTTGCGCAGACATTTAAGCCTGCAGGGAATTTCCACTTCAGAATGAGATTTAATCCCAACATATCCTCTGTCAGGACATCTAAGATGCCTCTGGAAAATGTTATCCCTTAGATCCCTGGCTCCTTTAAATTGATGCTGGAACGTAGCCTGTGATGTAGTTGGGTGGTTAATGATAGCGTTTTGTTGTGCCAAAATGCCCGCGTGCAAGACGTGGAGAACTTACACAAGCATGAAAATAGGGGAGCAGTGTTTTAAGAGATTGAAAAAGTTCAAATTCTTTCCCATACTGGTGCACAAACATCTTGGTAGCAAACCATAATTACTCCCTGAGTCAACAGTGGAGTTGCCTTCAGTAATGTTGAACATGAAAGTTATTAGAACCATCAATTAATGTCCCTCAAGCCAGGATTTGAATCAGACCGTCAAGGGAAGAGCTAACTGTAAAATAATTCCTACTGGTTTAATTTGAATATAGCCTATAAGTGCAGTACTTGGGCTTTCCCCTGAGTCCTCACTCTTGCAGTGGATTTGCTGCTGTCATCATATTCAGGTGTTATTGAGAAACTACCTGTTGTGTCCTCCTCAGCGGTGGCTTTGGAGGCTACCCGTGATGCACCGGTGGGTTGGCTGTGGGTTCCTCCAGCAGCGCTGGATCCAGTCTTCCAGCTCTTGCTTAGCTCATCTGTTCTCATGGCAACGAACAAGTTAGGACTGTTCATTCTCTGTTTACAAAACAAATGTCTCCCACTGTCTGGACAAGGTGTTTTTTATACATATGTTGCAAGGAAGTAACTGTTTGCATCGGTGTAAGGTTTATGAGAAATAAGGAGTGCATCCTGAAGGGTAGTTGCTGGGTTTCAAAGTTAGATAAATATTAAGAGCATACAATTATCTAATAAGTTTAGAATTGATAACGTGGTAGCCAGTTAGTAGCCTAAAGGGACTTCTGCTATGCCATCCTATGCTTGTTTTCATGCTTTTGTCATTTTTGTAATCTGTGCAGGTGCCCATAAACAGGCCCATAAACACCTTGGTCTTTTTTTTTTTTTTTCTTTCTTTTCTTTTTTTTTCGTTGGTTGGTCACACAAATTGGAGGCTTAACATTTTGTTAACAGGATTTTGTTGTTGGCACATGAAAAAAAGGAAGTCATATTACTGGAAGTGCAAAATGGCTTTGGCCAATGACTGAGGGGCATATTAAAATCATATATAAAATCAGCGGAGCGGTTCCATCGTGATTTGGCCAAGGACTGAGGGGCATATTAAAATCATATATAAAATCAGCGGGGCGGTTTCATCGTGATTTTGAGTGTTGTTGTTGATGTCAGTGAATTTGCTATGAGATTATGCCCATATAAGAGTGGGGTGTTAGTCAGTACTTGAGTTCTCGTGCTTACTCTGAAGGAGGACTCTGGTTTTCCATTTGAAGGCAGACATCCTGCAACCCCCCCCCCCCCCCATACACACACACACATAGCCTACACTTTCATTTTGTGCACTCTCTGTAAAACAGAGGCTTTAACATACTGTAGAGGTTTGGAGGGAGGGTGGCGCTCGGGTTCTGACATGGTATCTGATTTTTGACATGGCATAGGCCTCAGTGCATCAGTGCAGCAAGTAATGGGATTATGTTCGTAAGTAAGTCTTTTAAAAAATATGAGAAAAAAACTGTAAGTGCACTTTCCCACATCCTGAATAAATGAAGTATCAGCATATATGAAGTGTGAGGTAACTGATGAAACAGAGGAGGTCTTGTGCTTTTCCACACTGCGTTTCACAACACTGTCTTTCATTGCTGCTTCCAGAGACGAAAAGAGGAAGCAGGCATTGCTAAAGGCCCTGGACATCTTGGGAAATGACGGCCTTAGTGAGAGCTGTGGAGGAGTTATTATCCCTAAAGATGCACAAACCTTCCAAAAGTTGCCAAATGTTTTGTTTTTGTTTGGTGTGTTGTTTCATCATGTAGATGTGCAAAGAAATCAGGTCTAGAGAGTGTACAGAGAGCACAATAGTCTGGTTTGTAAAAACAACACTAATCATTATCAGGTTGAATTTGTGTTGATTTACAGACAACCTCAGAGGGGGTTTTGAAGTTTAGGGTGGAGGGGGCGGGGGTGGGGTGGGGGTGGGGGGTGCAGTCTGGGGGAACAATCCCAGTCTTTGTGTGACTAGCTCATAATGGCCATTGCAGTGAGGCTAGCTATTTCCAGGTCACTTGAGGGGAGAGTAATGGCCGTCCTCTTGACCAATAACCTACCTACACTCCTCCGCCTGGTCCCATTTGGCTTCTTCATCGGGGAATCATTACCCCAGCCAGACATGATTTTTGACCGTCTGCGTTACATGGTCTGTGAAATTCCCTTTAAACAGGAGCTGACAACCCAAATCAATTCCAATAAAAATTCCAATCGGGTCCTTTGTTGGACACGGGATTGCATGGAGTTCACTTTCCATGTTGTTAAGTTCTAGATGTATTCAGGAAAAGGCCAGGGCTCTCATGATAGTTGGGAATCAGCTCCTCTAGATTTTCCACATTCTCAAGCATCTTTCAAGACGACTCGTCACTTTTGTACCATTTGCAAGGGCTCCACACCATTTGGAAGTTCAATGTACACAGTGTTTGAGTTGTACAGCCTATCTGTTTATTTTGTCAGAAATCCATGGCTACCATCTTTGTTTATGCTGGCAAAGAACAAACAGGAGTTGAGTTACCATCTGTTTTGATAATCAGTTCAGTCTGGTTTCCAGTCCTCTGTGTTTTACAAGGCTACCCCCACTCTGAATATCAGGATTGTCCTCTTTGTCTTGACTTACATCTCTAGCCCTACACTCCTCTCTATGGTCCTAGCAGCTGATCGCGTAAATCCAAGTCTGTGTTTTTGTTTGAGATGATTGACAGGTGGGGAGGAAAGGAGCATAGCCACTGTAATAAATGGCATGACTTTCATATTATACCTTTTGCAAATGGGAACAGTATTCATTCCAAGGGCAAATTTATTTGCCTGTCTCGTTCTGTCACCAAGCAAGTATTTGTAGACAGGAGGCTCACTGTTGTAACAATGTTTGGTTCTAAAAGGAATAAGTGATCTCATTATGGCCTGGAGACATACTTGTGTTAAACTATCCTCTATGATGCACTACTAAGTGATAACCACTACAGTGAGGTGCTTTGTTTGAAATCAGGATATAAGTTATACTGTAGAACTATTTTGGACGTTTGTATTCAGTACACCCGAGAAAGATGGTTTTGAAGAATTTCCCATGTGTTTGTACTGGCAAAATCCTGTTTCAGTATTGGTCGTTCCCTCTTTGGAGTTTCCCCTGGCCAATTCTGTGTCTCTGGATTTCTGGGCTCTCAAAGGAAATGAGTTTTTATGACCTTCCCAGACTGTTTCAAGCTCAGCGCAGATTTACTATGGAAATACAAGCAAACAGAATCGAGAGAAGGATTCTATAGATGTGATCACTACTGTTGAAACACAAGGCACAAGGCTGGCATCACACTTTCAAAATTCTATTGGAGCAATGGCCCATGGTGTAACCTACGCACAGTACCAAATATCCAAATGTAATGTTTTAGCCTATGTGTAAAATCAGCATTACAAGCAGCGGTGTATAATTGTGCTTTTGTGGCTTGTTTGTGTCTGCAGGGTGATCAGCTACGAGTGTTGTCCTGGTTATGAAAAAGTTCAAGGAGAGAAGGGTTGCCCCGCAGGTAAAGAGAATGATGTCCTTCACTTTGAAGTGCCGCAGTATCTGCGTCCAAACTGCCATTCAGTGTTCTGCCTGACTGGAAGAAATGTGTTTTCCTATGGGAAGGGTGACTGTGTTGTTTGTTACTTGCAGCACTGCCCCTGGTCAACATCTACAATACCTTGGGAGTGGTGGGTGCCACCACCACCCAGATGTACTCTGACAGGGCCAAGCTGAGGCCAGAGATTGAAGGGCCTGGCAGCTTCACTTTCTTTGCCCCAAGCAACGAGGCCTGGGCTGCCTTGCCAACTGTGAGTATTAGGACTTGGGCACAGGCTGCAGCTGGCAGGAAGGGCTTAGGATCTGCCGCAGCATAAAACTGTCAATCTCTCGTCTTTGGGTTAATTGATCTGAAGAGAAAATGATGCTTAAAAACTTTTTTACTCACACTCATTTTTGTTGGGGGGGAATGCCAGAAAACAGCACGATATCTTTGGGATGAGGCAACCAGTGGTCTGAAGCCTTGTTTATGTGGTCACCATGATAGAATGTGTCTGACCTCATGTTGTTTGCAGGAAATTCTAGATGCCTTGGTGAGCAATGTCAACATTGAGCTTCTAAACGCTCTGCACTACCACATGGTCAACAGACGTCTGACCTCCGATGACCTGAAACACGGCGCTGCCTTCCCCTCCATGTATCAAGACTTTGATGTCCACATCCACCACTATCCCAATGGGGTGGGTGCAAGATAAGAAACTAAATGTAGAAGCGCCAATACAGATTCTGCAGTCTTGTAATTATTGTTTTTCTTTTAAAAGGTTGTCACAGTGAATTGTGCCCGTCTTGTGAAGACCGACCAGCATGCTACCAATGGCATCGTTCATGTCGTCGACCGAGTCATCACTGCTATCACCAATGATGTCGGCTCTTTACTTGAAACGGATGATGAACTGGAGACTTTGCGCGTAAAGATTCAAATCTTCCTGTCTCCAACTCTTACACCACTTTTAGGCCAACAAAGCTTGACAATGACAATCTAGAGAATATATTGTGATTGGTGTGGACTTTGAGTTGCCTCTAGTTAAACCTCCATATAAGATCCTTCATGTTACATAATGCTAGCCCAATACATTCAGCATATCAGTGTGAACAGGAACTGGAATTGAAAGACTGATAACAATATGGTGAATTTAAATGTTTTAGTTGGCAACTGATTCTCTTTTGGTGTAGACTGCTGTTGCTGCTGCTGGTCTCACCACCATGTTGGAGAGTGAAGGCCACTACACAATCTTTGCCCCAACAAATGAGGCCTTTGAGAAGATTCCAGCAGATACTCTGACCAGGATCTTGGGAGACCCAGTGGCTCTGAAAGGTTAGATATTCCTAGCAGATGTTTGCACACTTCAACCAAGACAAGAACTTTGTGTTTGTGTGATGATGCATTATTTATGTGTTTTAGACAGAGGGCAATTTACTGAAATACTATGCAAAATCCCGCTGAGTCAGTCATTTTTTTTCACATCTCTCCCCATCAAAATATGATATTTTATAATAGGCTATCGTTTTACAATGCAAATTTTATAATACTAGGCTATCATGTTAGCAGTGTTTTTCTAGCACTTCGAAAACAAAGCCAGCTTTGTTTTGAAGTAATTTCATTCCAAAATGTTTTGGAGGATCATTTTCTGTTGTGCTCCGGTTCCCTGTTCTGACTTGTCATTGTCACGTCCCTCTCCTCTCATCCCCAGACATGCTAAACTACCACATCCTGAAGAACATGCACTGCTCCGAGTCCATCGTGTCGGGCACGCCCATGGAGACACTGCAGGGGACGATGCTGGAGGTGGGCTGCGAGGGAGATGAGATGACGCTCAACGGCAAGGCCATCATCCAGTCCAAGGACAAACTGGGCACCAATGGCGTGGTCCACTATATCAATGAGCTCCTTATTCCCGACTCAGGTACTGGAGGCCTCTTGTCATCTCCGTGTGTGTCATAAATATCTCAACAATTGCCTCATACACTTCTGGTTAACCCTACTGACTAATGGCCCGTGTATCTTCAAAGCTAAGACGCTCCAGGAGCTTGCCGAGGGATCCACAGTCACCACAGCAACCAAGATGTTTGTTGATGCGGGTCTTTCCACTCATCTCACTGGCTCTGAGGCCATTACCATGCTAGCTCCTCTGAACGACGCCTTCAAAGGTATGCTTGTAAAATGTTCCGCTGGTCAAAGGGGCCTTTTTGCTCTTCATCCTTGGGATTTTGTCTCACAACCACATGGAATTTGGTCTCAGGCAGCTTAACCATGACTGAGGACATGAAGAAGCTGATGAGGAACCACTTGGTGAAAGAGCAGCTCTCTTCAAAGGGCCTCTATCATGGCCAGGAACTGGAGACGCTGGGAGGACTGAAACTGAGGGTGTTTGTGTACAGAAATGTAAGTAGGCCTGCTCTCATATCATAGAGAGAAGTCTTTGCCCTCAACACACAATATGGACCAATAGATAGCGTTAATATTGAGCATTGTAGTGCTGGGTTCATGTTGCTCCTATTTCAGCCATGTTCTGTGTGGTGCAGGACTGGCGGATGAAATATGTAGCTCTCTCACAGTTCTGCTTGGCAATGGAATTTACAGACCACCGGAAACAACCTCTCAGCGTGGACTTAACTCCTTCCACAGACCACTTTTGAGTCATGAGGCTTCACATAAAACAACATTGTGCTGATGACTGACCTGACAAACAATTTTCAATCCCTCTCTCACAGAACCTGTGCATTGAAAACGCCTGCATTGCTGCACACGACAAGACCGGACGATTCGCCACCATGTTCACTGTCGACAAGGTCCTGGCTCCACCCATGGGAACAGTTATGGATGTTCTGAAGGCGGATAATCGCTTTAGGTGAGAGGGAGTTGGCCCCCTCCCTAATACCTCTCCTCTGATTAGTGTTGGCCTTGAGGGCATGTCGTGTGTTGACGTTCCAGGCTCGAGAAAGAAAGGTGAAGATATCATCTTATGCTCACAAGCTGATACCTTGCAGGTGTTGCCCGTCTTAGAATTCTTCTGAGCACTGTGCAATTTTCTTTTGAAGCCCTGCAGCACTGCAAACAGCCTGCAGGGAAAGGTGCTAAGAGAGCGCAGGCAGGGTGTAATGGGTTTAGCAGAGCTGAAAGGGGATATGCAGCTGCACATTCCCACCCACATTCAAAGCCTTATTGTCAGCGTGCTCCACACTTAGCCGCAGCTCGGGTGAATTAGCATGTTCAGGTCCCAGTGTTATTTCTGTGGAGTGCTTCCCTGTTATTCTTCTACTATTCTTGGAGCTTTTTGAGGATGCTCTCTCAGGGCCACTTGTTTTTGTTTATTTGTTTGTTTTTGTTTACTTCTCTATTCCAGCACTGTGGTTGATGCTATTCAGAGGGCGGGCATGACGGAGCTGCTGAACAAGCAGGGTGCCTACACCGTCTTTGCCCCCACCAATGACGCCTTCAGTGCCATGGCCCCGTCTGATCGCAGCCGGCTCATGGGTAATGCCCTCTGCTACTGGCCAGCACAGACACGCTGACCTCATCCTCACAGACAATACAATACTTACAGCAGAAACACATACAGCTGAACAGGCACTAGATTTAAATATCTGTCCTTTTTTGGGAGTGCTACTTCTGGAATATCCTTTTAAATTATTCCTCCAACTTCAGACTACCTGTTTCAAATCTTTGTCCTCTTGCAGTAGGCCTACATGTAGCACATTGTGCCTAATGAGCCTGCCATTGATGTGTGTTTTGACAGGTAACCCCCAGGAGCTGGCTAGCACTCTGAAGTTCCATATGGGCGAGGGGCTCCTGGTCAGTGGGGGAGTGACCTCTCACACACGGGTGAAGCCCATGCAGGGAGAGAGACTGGAGCTTGGCATGGTGGGTTCTCAGTCTGGCTCATCTCATCACACAACAAGAAGCCTCTATTAGTTAGAAAGATCATCCAGTTAGCACTGCACAACAGCAAGCCTCATTAGTTACAACATCCAATTAGCATCGCACAGCAACATGCTTCTGTCAGTTAGCAAGAGCATCCAGAGAGAAACTCCAATATCAGATTTTGTGTATATGACTTACTTATGAGTGTCATGCCATTTTTTATTGTGTTTCAGAGGAACCAGACCATGTATGTGAACCGCGTGCCTGTAGTTGATGCTGATCTTATGGCCACCAATGGGGTTGTGCACGCCATCAACGCGATTATCAAACCACTGCGTAAGCCGCTTCCTTTTTTTAAACACTTCACAGGGTTTTCAGCTTGACCAACCTTTTATGATTGTGTCACAGCGCCCTGATTCAGTGGCTGCTCTTGTATTTTAGCTCCCAAGGTTCAGAGCGACCAGGCAGCTGGATCTGTTGTGATGACACGTACAGCTGCAGTGAAGGTAAGCCTTGGTCATCCTCCAATCACATTCATGATCAGGTGATCAGATCTTGCATTCTGGGTATTTAAGCCTTGTCCACATATGTCGCTTCCCTTTACTCGCTTCTCTTTACTCGCCCAAAAGTTCAATTAATTTGAACTCAAAACCAGCGACATCGCATCGCTTGTACTCTTCTCGCCTGTTCAGGCGTTCCATCGCTGGAACACATAAACATTCTGTTGACTGATATCGCTCAGCTAGTAGCAAGTTGTGACGTGTGTGAACGTAGCTTATTTACTGTCTTTATGTACAGAAATTCCATTCCATTAGGCTATAGACTATTAACTGATAATCAAACAAAACACCAATGTTTGTCACGTTTGCTGAGTATTTAACATGTGATGTGTAACTGGCTTGTTTTGTCTTCTTTGCAGGCTGGCACGCAAGTCATGAGAAGTGGTAATTTTTCAGTTGTACTTTTTTAAGTTTGCAAACCAAATCTGTGCAGTCAGATGAAAGCTGAAACTTTGCCCATACCAGTAATATGTACTCCAGAAATAATTCCAATGCCACTTGTGAATCTAGCCACATACTCATTCTACTTGATTGATTGATTTGGTATATTTTGTCTGAAAACAGAGTGTTTCCTAATAGTAAACGATCCATGATTTATGTGTAATAGGTTTCTAATGTGTTTAGTCATACATATTCTTTGTGTTTCAGATGACCTGTTCCAGAAGGTGATGCGAAGTCGCTCCAGTAGAACAATGACTCGTGTTCAGTAAATCCTTCGAGCAAGGGGATAAATATCGATAAATATCGAGCTCACCCTATCCTTCGAGCAAGGGGATAAATATCGAGCTCACCCTATCCTTCGAGCAAGGGGATAAATATCAAGCTCACCCTACAGTATTTGAAGTTGTAATGTTTGGAATATGGACTGTATGCTCATATTGGTCTTTCAGGGGATAGGATGTTAATTCTTGTGAAAATGGGTCAACAAACAATGAACCTGTTGACAGAAACAAAAAAAATATTTTTAGCAGTCAGAAATAATATGCTTGACCTTAAATAACAAAGGCCAAGATGTGGATCTAAGTCATTTCTTTGTTTGATGTAAGAACTATGATAAACCAAAGACAGCAATTTGATATGATTTCATGTAGCTTTATAAAGTAGTTTTGAATATTCATTCAAGTGACTTCTGTTTCTCAGTTTAAGAATGTTTATCCAGAGCAGATTTTGAACATTGTATACTGTGTTTTGTTTTAATATACCTGTAGCATGTTTGCATGGTTTAAGCTGGAACAGAAATGCTAGGCTATTTGGGCACATACCAATGCAGGTTGATATAATGTTGACATTTTTTTAACTTCTGTGTTTTCATCCGTTTCATCAGTCATAAATAACACACAAACCATTTGTACATTACTGTGGCAGTGATATAAGTGTTGAATCAAACAATAATGTCTGCACATTTTCAAGTAAAACATTTCATTTTTTTTTTAACCAGAGTCACTGTGGTATTTTTTCAAACTCTCAAAGGTCGTCTGGTTTTGTAAGGTTGTAGTTCTTCCTCTGAAATATGTGTTTTCTGTCCAAGAAGCTGGAAACTTGTGTGCAACGGCACCCTCATTTAGACCACATTTATGTTTGTTTGTTTGCCCTCTTTTCCACAACAACCCAATATTTCTCTATGCTAGGAGGTACTCACAGTCTTTTCACTTGTGTCTTAGTCCTTTAGCTGTTGATGATGGGAATACTGTGCGAGGGAGGAAATGTCTGGAGGGAGCAGGGTAGGACTGTGGGCTACTTTGCCAGTCAACACAGCAGAACAGGGCAATATATGTACATAGTCAGCCATTCCCACTTGGCCAAGTAGAGGAGGGATCCGGAAGACTGAATAAAGCATTCCAGTGCTCTTACACACTTAACGCCAGACGCAGGCAGACTCGGCATCGGAGGGGCTCCTAGCCAATCAGAGCCTTCCGAGGTGGCTGAGGGGGCTCGTGAGTCACTGCCAGAGACAGTTTAACAAGTCTAAATATCGCCAGATAAAGTACGCATAAACCAAAGGTCACGGCTTGCAGTGGGGGCATGGAAAAGCTCAGGGACAGCGCTCGGGAATTCCACTAAAAGAGATGAAGGAGGAAAATGCTCTCACTGTAAACTCAAGGCCCTTTGCGGGATATCAGACAAGCTACCAGGCCAGATGAAATTAAAGTCTGCTATTCCATTTGTAACCTGTCGGGATTACAAGGTCAAATTTTAGGGATTACACTATGGGATGTAATTGGGATTTAGCATGAAATTTCTCATGCATTATTGCGTTATGAAATGGAAGATCGGACTAACAATGTCAATGTCAATTTGTCAATGTTAATTTATTTCTAAAGCACTTTATAAATAATAGCAGTTGATGCAAAAGATGCACAATCTTTGACAGGTGGATACGGGGTGTCACTTATTCTAATGTCATGAAAATAATTGTAGGCCTCTGTGTCAGACACCTGGTTCTCTTGTGTTGGCTCTACCTGTGCAAGGTCCTTTGGATTCTCAGACTAAGGCAAGGAGCCACTGATACGGAACATGTAGTGATATTAACACCTATGATTATGCGCTAATGGGCTGCGTAGGGACAAATATGTGCTACTAGGACAAATATTCCTACTTGTCCACTTTTACTGTAAAAGACCACTGTCTGACCTATTACAGCAACAGTCACAAATCTCAGCTATACAAACACAGCTGAAATATGTAGGCACATTTGAACATTGAAATGCATCCTGTTCTGGAGGGCTTGAATTGCTTACACATAGGTTACATTTTGGTGGTTTTATTGTAATTAAATATAAAAGGAATCCATGGATGTTGTCTCTCCGACCTAGATAGATAGATAGATAGATAGATAGATAGATAGATAGATAGATAGATAGATAGATAGATAGATAGATAGGCTACTTTATTTAGGAAATCCAGGCTAGTTGCTTCTTACATGGACTCTGACTGGGCAGGTCTGTTTCTTTGGACTGAGGAACTTGAGCAACAGCCTCAGGTTATGCTAGGTTTGGCACGTTATGTAAGACGTGAAATGAAAACAAATTCAGTGAGCAGGGTCTACATCTCCTCTCTGGAAAAAGGCTGCGGCAAATGGTTGGAACCTAAACGGAGGTCTTATCAAGAATTACCTGTTGCATATCTCTGCCTATTGCCAATTAGGCATTGCATGGTTGTGTCATAGCAGTGCCTAATTTATGTGATAAGGGGAGGGAGATCGTTGGGCAGCTGGAGTAGGCTAGGCTACATAGGCCTGTGTTTGATGTTTGCAGCACATGGGGAAAACAGCATAGGCCTATTCAAGTTTAGAAGGTAGCGTAGGCTACACATAGAAATTAAGTAGGCCTAATGGCATTTTTTTTGTTATTAGACTTGGGTAATGGAACTGTTGGGGAAAAAATGATGACCAACCAAAAATAATGACCAACAGTTGTGTCAAGTAAGGAGACTCGTCTAAAAGTCGTAGGCTAACATTAAGTTATTGTAAAATAACAATGCGGTTCACTTCTTAGTTTTTGAATATTGCAATTGCAATTTTGTAGACTGTTTTTGGTATAACCTGAGTCTGATATAAAATGATGTTAATCACCCTAGATCCTCTATTGCGAATGAGCATTGTTATAGGGCCTAGCCTACTGCCTTTTGACTTGCACCGCAGACAGCGAAACCGCTTAGGGAAGGCTGCCGACTGGTGGTCAAAAATATTCATTGCATCGAGAGTCCAACTGTCCTACAGATGTAGCCTCCGGGCTACATTCTACACATCTTGAGCTCAGCAGCCGTCGTTGTTCAGGCCATTTTGTGTTGTAAGGCCTGTGTTTACAACCACCAGGCTACGCAACGCTTATGGTTTGCGCACACTACAACTACTAAAAGTTTCACAGTTGTAAAAGGGCCTGTATTTGGACGGATTTGTAAACTGAAAGGGTCCTTGTGCTGCAGGAAGGAAGATGGACAGTGTATGGCAGTGGGAGTGAATTACCACAGGCTACAGAGATCTTGAAGTCGGCGAGTGCCTTTAGATTAATTGCATTGTCAATTGCCTGCCTAGCCCAAACTAATTCAAGACGAAGGGCATGTGATTTGAGTGACACTAGTAAGGGGAGACATTTTTATTCATGCCGGTATACAGCTAGCAACATCGGCGATACCGGCTTTCCATTGGTCAGCCACTCCTGAAGAGTTTTAAACGCCAGACAGAGAGGAGCCACATTAAGTGACGTCACCGTGCCGTAGCACTACAAGAAGAAACCGAAATAACAGAGGCTTTTCAGTGTGTTCTTCCGCAGGTTACTAATGTTCTCTGCCTCAGGCCCAAAGCAACATGCCGCTATCAGAAGAGTCTTTTAAGTCTACAAACTTGTCTGTGGAGCTTAGCTACATGACAGAATGTGGTTATTATTTGTGCAACTGTAGTATTGTTTTGTCCGACGTATTAAATGTTGTGAAAGAATGAAAACTGCCTTCAGGTTAGCCAAATCATTCATAATTTATAAAACCTAATATTGTGTAGTCTTACAAGTAATAGAGAGGAGAGAAAAGGCTCGATAAGCTGTTTGCTTTTGCTAAACAGTAGCGACACTACATGGACACAGCATAGCCTTCCGTCAAAGAGACTGAAAAGAGAAATATTTCTGTTGAAGCATAGGCTGATCTTCGTTCACTCACACGGCGACACTAAATACAGGGAAGATCAGACGGTTTGTTGCGTTGTGTTAGCATATTGTATCTGTCGCATTAGCTTATTTTTCCCAAAACTCTCGAATATATACATTTTCTTGCAGGCAACGTGACTGACCAGATACCATTGATACACGGTTCTGTAGGGACGTAACAGCGAGTTGTTAACTTGGCGGATGGATATGAGGAGTTGTACTCCGCCTCCAGTCTTTTTGACGCCAGGGCATGAGAGGCTGGGGAGTCGGGTAAAGACAGTGAAAACAGGAAAAAAAAACTCAGGTTCATGTCGGAGTGTATTCACAAGAGGAAGGGACTAGAGACGCGTCTTCATTTTCTCGAA
>JASCQY010000072.1:2073471-2086681 GCA_030264315.1 Sardinella tawilis | reverse complement strand
CTGCATTTTTTACAGCAGTAACTACATGCATGTGACAAATAAACCTCCTTGTATCCTTGTATCCTTGTATCCTTGTATTTGCATTGTTGTTTAGAATGTGGTGCTTTGTTGTTGTTGTTGTTGTACATCACTAAAAAAAGCATAAAAACGGGATGTCTCTTAATTGTCTCGTATTTAAGTTATTGCTGCATTATAAAACTGTATGTGTAAAGTTGCTTATAACACATAATTATTAAGTGTACATCTTAATCTTGGTGTTTATTTTCTTGTTGACTTCATTGTAGGATTGAGCTGATTTTTCCTGCTGAAGCTGGACAATACCTCATTGAACTTGGATATCTTCAACTCATTTTTGTTTCCCACTGTGGATAATAGTGACTGGCTGATAACAACTTAAATTGCTTTTATGTTTTAAGACATTTATTTTATATTATTAATAATTCCTGACACAGGTTCTTGTACTGGTTTTTGGGCAGACAAGGTTTCATGTTTGACATTTTATAGATTACAAAAGCATTAGATAATGGTCAAAAATTAGGTCTGTTTTTCAGTGTTTTTAAAACTGTGCACACAAAAACGGGTGCCCAGGTAATGTTTGTTTACTGATGTTTGATGTCATCTGTGTAGGCTACTTTCAGTATGAAAAGATTTTCAGGTTTCAAGCCAGTATAAGCAAAGTGTCGCTGTACCATATTTCAAATAAATATTTCTTGTAATAACCTCTGTTTGGTGTGTTTGTTCTAATTGAAAAGAATAGTGCATGAAGAATAGTGATGAAACTAATTGTACGACTGGATGAAGTTTAGTGTAGCATTCAACGACAACATAGATTTTACCATGCAGTCAAGACAACGGCCTCATTCACCAACTGCCAACACCATCTGGTTTTATATTACTTTCCCAGTTGTCAATAAGATTTATATTCACCATTTTTTTAGCTGTTCATTGGCAGAGCAGAATGCACACTTGGACCCTAAACCAGTGACTTTTTGGGTAAATTGTTCATTTTCAACAGATCCTGCAGTTGGAAAATATTCACAGATTTGAACTGTTTAAATTGGCTTTTAAAGACAAAGTAGAAAAAATAGGCTACATTTATTGTGTATTTGTACACCACCAAATGATTTTGTGTCTATGGGTAAATCATTGCATGACTCGCACATAACAAATTGAGGATTGAATACCAGATTAAGTCAATGTTATTGTACAATTGGGTAAAACATGGGCTATTTATTTATTTATTTATTTATTTATTCATTCATTCATTCTTTCATTTTTAAGTATTAATTATCTAATTGTGAACACATTCATCAGTCGTACCGTGAGACGTTTTATTTCTGCGACGAGTCTTGGTATACGTCAAGCAGGCGCGCCTGAGGTCTTCCTTTCTCTCATCCTGAAGATGGCGGCGGGGGTGAGTAAGATGGAAGGGGGACTTTACCAATGCTTATTGAAGCCATTTGAGAGACAATCTGATGGACATCTTGGCCATCGTCTTTGCCGTACACAAAATATGTTTCAAATTACATTTGTTAAGATCAGTAGATGAAGTAAAAGTGTTTATTTTGCGCCTCGGAGTTGTGTTAGCAGGCGTAGCTATAATATAAAGGCTATCGCATCTGGGTTTACTCTTATGCCACGTTTTACAAGCCGGCGACTTGAGTATGCAAACAGATGTCAGCTGTAAAGTTCGTAGACTTCGTTGTTGATACACCGGTGGAATACGTTGTGATTTTGGTTGCTTTTAAATAACTTTGTCCACATAGCATATCACATTCCGGCATAGAAGCTAATGAATTAGCTCAGTTTCCCCCAAGGTAAACGTCAGCTGGTTCCTTTCGAGAAGCACTCATGAATTGTCAACCCCAACGCTGCCTGCATATAGGCTAGGTTTGGCTATCTTCAAGTTTTAACACGCTTGTCTGATGGCGCACTCAGTGGTTGACACCAAAACTTTTAAAATAGAACTGTGTTGCACTCAATTTTAACAGTAAACAAACAACGTTATCTCAAAAGTTGCTGCCGAAAAAATAGCCAGTTTGACGTTTGGCCTAAATGGTGCTGGTCGTTGAAAAGCTTAGGCTATGTGCCCCTGGTGTCTTTGTACAGGGTGCGATTACAGAAATAATTTTGTTCACATGTAGGGCATATGTAACGCAACGTTGCATGCGTTCAGGCTACATACTGTAAAGTCATGGTAGAACTTGCTGCATCATAGCTGCAATAAGCTGGTATTTGGAATCTGAGTTAACTATTTCATCATTTTAGCGATCAGGCACTTTTTACTGAAGCAATTAAAAGTGTTTTTTTTTTTTATTTGTCTTAATCTGTCTCCAGACTCTCTACACATACCCAGAGAACTGGAGGGCCTTCAAGGCCCAGATTGCAGCCCAGTACAGTGGTGCTAAGCTCAAGGTTGCCAGCACCGCCCCTGCCTTCACCTTTGGGCAGACGAACCGCAACCCTGCCTTCCTCAACAACTTCCCCTTGGGCAAGGTCAGTTATGAACCCCGCTATGAACCCCTCTAGTTGATGGCAGGAATAGCTGTGGCTCCTTTAGAGTCTGTGTTAACATGAAGCCCCTTTCCACCTTCTCCCAGGTCCCAGCGTACCAGGGTGATGATGGGTTCTGTCTGTCTGAGAGCAATGCCATTGCTTTCTACTGTAAGTCCTTGCATTGTCTTATAAGACATTGGCATAACATGACAACCCTTCAATTGCTGTTGCTCTAAAATCTGATCTCCCTCTTGTCCAGTGAGCAATGAGAATCTTCGTGGCACCAGCCCGCAGGCAAGCGCCCAGGTGCTGCAGTGGGTGAGCTTTGCGGACAATGACATCATCCCATCAGCCAGCGCATGGGTGTTCCCCACCCTCGGCATCATGCAGTTCAACAAACAGGTGAGCGTGCCCTCAGTGTTTGCCCGCATTACTAACCAACCTCAGTGTGTTTAGTTCAGGACCCAAATCATCTGGGAAGCTGAGCAGTCGAACTATAGCGCTAGTTTGGGCTCTGGCTACTAGGTAGCATGTTCCAGCTGTTGCTGTAAACATGGCTTGCTTTAATTGTTTTCTGTCTTGTTTCTAAAGGCCACAGAGCAGGCAAAAGAGGAGGTGAAGAAAGTCCTTGCCTACCTGAACCAGCACTTAAACACCCGTACCTTCCTGGTTGGCGAGAGAGTTAGCCTGGCTGACATCACAGTCGTCTGCTCTTTGCTCTGGCTCTACAAGCAGGTAAGGCATCGGAGGGTTAGTCGCATGTCTAACGTTACTATGGATCTATTCTCAGGCTAATCGTTGGATAAATGTTGCTGTGTGTAGGTTCTGGACCCTTCTTTCCGTCAGCCCTACCCCAATGTGAACCGTTGGTTCACCACCTGCATCAACCAGCCCCAGTTCAAGACTGTCCTTGGGGAGGTGAAGCTCTGTGAGAAGATGGCCCAGTTTGATGGTGAGTGGCATCATCTAACGGTCTCCCTACTCAAAGCTGCTAAAATCAGCCTGTAAATGTGTTTGTGGACATTTAGTCCCATCCTGTCTGTTTGGCCAGTGTCTGCACGATAATACAGTATTGTAGTATGTACAATAATCATGTCGTAATTTCTAAACGTGCAAAAGTAGGCGTGCAGTTTTGACTGCATGGTCTCTCAATTTACCACTTGCGCTGTGTGTGTGCGCACAGACGACGTGCACACCTCATTCAGCCTTGTATTTGCATGTTGGCCCCCAAGAGCAGTACTGTGCTCGGGATGGTGCTTATGAAAAGGGCTTTGGCTCAATCTTTTGGCTGCGTTCATTGTTACATGTTGCATAACTACTTTTCTTACTACTTTTAATAACACTGCTGCTGTTTTTACTTGTAGTGCTCTTGCCGTTATTGGACCTTTTTAGGGTCTGTAACTGAACTGACCCTAAACTATTGAGCCAATGGTTTCTAACTGGAGTCTGGGTGTGTGAGGGGCAGTCTGCAGTGTGGACCCCTTCCATTCAGGCTGGACTTGGGGCCTGTTTGATGGCCTTCTGCTGTGTCATGATGGCCGATGACTGACTGATGCTTCTGCTTTGTCCTTAGCCAAGAAGTTTTCTGAGATGCAGCCCAGGAAGGAGACGCCCCCGAAGAAGGAGAAGGCTGGCAAGGAGGGCAAGCAGCAGGAGAAGCAGCACAAGAAGGAGGACAAGAAGAAGGAGGAGAAGAAACCAGCCCCTGCTGCGGAGGAGATGGACGAGTGCGAGGCAGCCCTCGCCTCCGAGCCCAAAGCTAAGGACCCCTTCGCACATCTCCCAAAGAGGTGAACAGTGAATGGGGGTTGGTGAATAGGGATGTGCTCATATGCCGCCTAATGCTGAACAATGATGTGGGAAGGTTGGCTGGCTTGAATGGTTCTTAAGATGGTCCATCCAGGATTTTGCGGGCCTTTTTTGTGATTGTTGTGATCAAAAATGCCAGATTTCATGGCAGGTTTTGTAAAAAGTTGCGATCGAAGTTGCGATGTTTTTAGGCATTTTGTTGCAAAAAAAATTGGGGGAGCAGTTGAAAATTGCACAAAGTTGCTGCTTTTTTTTTTTATCTGATCATGAAATTAAATCAGTTATGTCTTTAGAATTCAAGTTCACATTGAAAACTGTCAAAACAGTGGAAAAGGAGATATTTCTGAAAACAGGGAAACGTATGTACTGTATAGGCCCTAGCCTACACTAACTAAAATGTGATTATGCTGCTGATTGGTTATGGAAATGGGTGCTCACAGAACGTGAGTTTAGAATCAAGGGGCTTGGCCGATGGGTGCTCACAGAACAGAGTTTAGAATCAAGGCCTTAACCAATGGGTGCTCACAGAACGCGAGTTTAGAATCAAGGGGCTTGGCCAAGAACAGTTTTGGTCGAATTCTTTACAGAGTTAGAAGCCTACAAGAAGAACTTGCAGTGCCGCTATATCCTTTAGACTATATTTATTTTTCTTAAGTGGGAAAACTCGAGATGCGTGCACTGCCATGCAGTGGAGAGCTCTGTCACTCCTGGAGCAAGAGTAGGTAACTTTTTAAACTCTGAATGGCTGAGAACCTACGGTAAACACAAATCGGCAGTAACCTACAAAATATGGTCATTGGTGGCAGTTTTTGCTGGTAGACTGCTGGCAATGCGTTCGAGATGCAAATGGTTTATATTCGAAAGGAAGGAGCAGTGCAGCACTCCAGTTGCGTTGCGGGAATGCTGTGGTAGGTGATATCTCGCCAGAAAGTTGCAGTGATTGGTCAAAATTGTGCATCGCATTGAATTCATGGGTGTTGGCTGAATTTGCGCTGAAGTTGCAAATGGCAACATCGCAAAATCCTGGAGTGTCTGCTTAAGATTCTTGTTTTAATTTTCAAAATGCCTCAAAATTTAAAATACTTCAATTGAAAATACTTTTTAATAGCAGTATGTTTTACTTTATTGTAAAGAATGTATAATCTCAAACCCAACAATTTGTTCAATTGATCAGTGGGAACTTTGTTGTTCAATGTCTACTTGTTTGTTTTGAACTGTGTTCATCTAGCCCATTTGTCCTGGATGAGTTCAAGAGGAAGTACTCTAATGAGGACACCCTGAGTGTAGCACTCCCCCACTTCTGGGAGCACTTTGACCGTGAGGGCTACTCCATCTGGTATGGGGAGTACCGCTTCCCCACAGAACTCACCCAGTCCTTCATGAGCTGCAATCTCATCTCAGGTGAGCTGGCCTCAGGTCAAAGGTCAAGTGGCCAGTGAATGGAATAAATACTGGAAGTAAAGGCTGCATAGCAGTGCATCCACTGGTCACTGGAGACCGTTCTCTTGTGTTGTGTTGTCCTGTCATGTGACCAGGGTCCTCACTGGAGGCACAGAGGTTCCAATTAGTCTTAACCTGTTAACTGTCTCGTCTTAGGAATGTTCCAGCGCCTTGACAAGCTCCGTAAGAATGCCTTTGCCAGCGTCATCCTGTTCGGCACCAACAACGACAGTTCCATCTCCGGTATCTGGGTCTTCAGGGGTCAGGATTTGGCATTCACTGTAAGTTTCCCTTTAAACTGGCTTCATTTCTCTTTTCCATGTTTCCACATGGCCGCTCTTTGAAAGCTGCATGTTCTGACTCAAAATGGGTTCTAGTTGCACATCACCACAGTGAAACTTCTCTTGCTTGGACATCGGGGACTCAAAATTATTAGGAGGTAACCTAGAACATGGCACTATGCAGAACTCTGGTTTAGTGAATATTCTCTTAAAAACTTTCCTACACTTGCTTTGTAGTCCAGTGTCCAAACAAGGTGACCACTTGGCTAGTGCCCCCCCTCCCCCAGGTTTCCCCTGAAGTTCTCCATTCAGTGCATTCGAGCTGGGGTAGTTGATTGAGTGGGTTACTGGGTTGGTAATCAAATCTCCTAAGATATTCAAAGTCAACTGTATCCATATGAACATGAAAGTAGGCAGCTTTGACTATTCTGTTTGGTTGTGTTGGCATTTGGAGAGTTATGACGGCATTTCCATGTGATTTTACAGTTTAGTTAGCATAGAACAAACCCCACCCTTAACTGACACGTGGCTCTCTGAGCGAGTTGAGTGTTCCAGGGACATGACAAGAGATTTCTTGCCCAAGTACTTGAAGCTCTCAGCAGCAATCCAAAGTGCATTCCTTGCCATGCACGAGATGATCAGCTTATGGACTGCTACCTGTACAGTTTACATGGAGTCAGTCCCTACCTCAAGGCCGGTGCTTTAAGGATGTAGCAAGTGTTCTTGACCAAAGCTGTTGGTTACAGCCTGATGTGGACGCAAGCGTAGTATTAGTTGGCCTTCAGTTCTGTTGGAATTTGGCAGACAACAGGGTAGATAAAGAGATATTGTTGAACTGCAAAGTTAATAAAGTTTGCTGTTGGGTTGTAGTCTTTGGTAAATGGCTGCTTCTCAGGAAGCCACATATACCAAGTTTCCCCCCTTAATTGGCCTGCACAAATCGCCATTTGTATTCTGTAATCGTCATAAAATGTTCAAGTGGATTTGGTGAAAACCCTTTGCTAAAACTCATTGCTACAATTGGAGGTACTTTGTGCATTGTCCATTGTATAGTCTTCATCGTGTGAAAACTGTTGGCCTATGGACACTGCTGGACATGGATTTGAACCAGACGTGTAATACATTGGCAAGACCTCTCAAGAAGTGCCTCCACTGTGTTCATCAATTCATTAATTGAGATTGAATGGGACATTGATTGTTTACAACTCCATAAAGCGGATGTTGGTCTTAAAAACATCTGGGTTGCGTTAGCGGTCTCATTACATGATGGCGTAGCAATGCGATTTGTTATTCACATGAGACTACTTGTCCTCATGTAGCCTTATGCTAGACACTGTTAGGATCACCAATGTGGTTATTTTGTAAGTGCTGGTGGTGTTATGTATGTGGTCCCCATATGTTTAAGTGAATAAAACATTAGCTTGACGCATTATGCGTTGCCTGTACTGTAGTGTTCCTGTAATGATCCAAGTACAAATGGAAGCCCCTTCATCTGCCAGGCTAGGTACTGCAGACCTGTAAATGCTGTTCAGAAGTGAGATTGGGTTACTGTGTGGGTTTATATTCCATGTCTGGATGTTTTAACTCAGACATGACCCTAACCAAAACATTTGAAAAGAACTTGCAAAATTTATGCATCTCTCGGGGCTCAAATGGTAGCATGTGACAATACCTCCCAGGGGTGTAATGGCTAAACCTCTGTAGTGTAGGCTCATTGCTAACTGGCATAATCTGTTGCACATTGATCTCAAGTTATAGGTACGATTTCTTACTTCATAGATTGTGTGTAATCTGTCAGGATTGCTTGTACATGTATCATGAACAGGTAAACTGGCTGAAAATTAGGCTTTGATCTATGGTCAGGCTTCATCCAATGCCGCTGCTCCTTTTTCAATCCAGAAGCGAAATGGGTCTGCTCTGCGAGGCTAGTGGATCCATGTCCTACACCTCTAATGTAAAAAATATCCTTGTGGGCCGCATCTTCATGCAGTCCTGGAAAAAAGGTGGAGTTCATGGGCTACTTTAAAATAAGCATAAACTTCTGTGGCAGGTTGTCTGGGTTGGTTAAGCCTAGTACTTGATTAAAGGCTCTCTCTTAGTGGAGATCCTTATTGAAGTTCTCACTTGATGTAGGACTAGCCTTAATCCATGTCTGGAAAATGGGCCCTGAAGTTCACACCCAATATGATGTCATGAACTTCTGGTGTCTGGCCAAGGCACTGTGTGATGAGGGACAAAAATGGCAGCGTTTGTGCCATTAGCTACGTTACTGAAGTCCAGCAGGCAGCTGTTTGACTCAGATCCTGTGTCATATCAGCCGATTGCAGACATGGGAGCAACAATTTAACACCATCCAGAAATATCACAAGGCTTTGTGGTAAACAGGCTGAGTGGTGCGCTTGAATACAGCACATGCATGCTGCTTAATCAGAACATGACGCTTGCTTGTTTACTTGCTCATCTTCAGGTTTCAGGGAAGATGCCGAAGGCTTAGGAATGTGATGTAGAAACTGTTCTAACTTCAACTGTCAGATGAGGTTGTCGACCGTTGATGTTTTTTGGGGTGAGTAATTCTTGCTTTTGTTTCTGCAGTTGTCGGACGACTGGCAGATCGACTACGAGTCCTATGCTTGGCGCAAGCTGGATGCGGACAGCGAGGAGTGCAAGACCATGGTCAAGGAGTACTTTGCATGGGAGGGTGACTTCAAGCATGTTGGAAAAGCTTTCAACCAGGGCAAAATCTTCAAGTGAAGTTTCACGCTAAGTGCACCATCTGGCAAAATATATGGACATGCAACCGCTTTGAACCCCAATGGAACTTAAGCAAAATGAGAATTGGAGTGCGTTGTATGCTCTATAATGGAGTTAAGGTGGAAAAATAAAAGTGTTTTTCATAATCTATTTGGAATTGTTTTTTGTTTCCGTCCCTTGAAAGTGTGTTTAGGGCCCAATAGCTTTCAGTGCTTCTTCCCATCAATTGTGTTGTTGCCTTTGCTCATTAGGTTCTAATGTTATTTGCTCCAGTCGTTGTTTTTGCAGTTTTGGGAGTTGCCTGTGCCCTACATCACTGCTGTTTACTTGGAGGCAATGACGCATAACAAATGTTGCAAAGAGTTGGAATAAAACCTCTTCCTCCATGTTCTATACCTGCACTCTGTGGATGTGTACTTGAATGAATTGACCAAAATGATGAACGTTACCCATATGGCATAGTTGGGAGAGGTTCTGGAATGACACCGTTTTTTCCACTCGGCACACAGCTTGTCTGAATTTGTCGTAATGGAATGTTTGCGCAAGAGGGTCTTCACTGTTCCAGATGCAGTCAGATTTCCATGTTGCATTCTAGATCAGCGGTCATGTTTTGTTGGAATTGCAGGAGCAAGCCGTGGGCAATAGGTCATGGGCAGTAGATCTGCAACACGTAGCCTAACACTGGGCTGGCTTAAGCTTCTTGACCACGGCATCCAAACAAGAGAAGGCAGGGGGCTGTAGACTGGAGCTTGTGCTCAGACAATCTGCTGCTCTGAGCAAGAATGTGGACTTGATGTTTCTTTTATAAGAGAGGTCTGAAGATTCTTCCAAAGCCCTTTTAGCCCTTGAGACCTTCATGCCCTGACCATTCAAATGTCCTGACAAAGTAAAACTCAGCTACTTGTAGAGCAAGCTGAGCTGTAAAAAAACATCCACCAGTTGACCTAAACACTCCTAAACTAATGAATGAACAGTGGTTACCACAGTACCAAAATGTAAGCAAGCGATGGTCGCTCATTTGAGCAGTAGGAGGCATATGTGGCTCTGCAGTTATGAAGGAAGGGCTTGGGCCTTTATGGGTCTAGGCTTCATATAGTTCATTTAATACGGTTCACTTTTACGAGACTCTGCCTTCCTCAGAGGGCCCTCTTGAACCCATTGCCTTAATTGAAAATACTGCAGCCAATGAACATGACTCTTGCCCCGAGAAAAAGGACGTATTGGGCTATGAGTGGCTACTTATTCCCCTGGCCCTGCTCTCAGTGCAGGAAATTAGCATGTGACCTGCACTCACTGGCCACCAGTTCTGAGCAGTTGTCCCATGGCCCGAGTTAAGACTGCCAAGGATAACAGACTTGGTGCTAAATTCCTGCTAAATTTTTACCCTGGTGTTCAACGCCTCTGGATCACAAGGAGAAGAGAGCTGAGGAGTTGAGAAGGCCAATCCTTAAGTAATTCCTTTCAGATGTTGCGTGTGTCTCATTCATTCAGCTCAGATGTAGACCTACTACTGATTGCACAAGCATTGGCAAAGTCTGAGTGATTTTTAGGAGGATATTTTACATCTTAATTTCATGATGTATAACCGTCTTATGCAGTGACTTATATCCTCCACTAGGTGGTGTATTGGCTCTAAAATCAAAAGGGTGGAGTCCGGAGGTTGAGGGTAAAATGGACTCCCAGTTTGTGGCAAACAAAGCCAGACTCTAGTTCATAGTGAGGCAAGCCTTTCACAGATTACATGGCCAGTAACCAACCTAAATTCATGTGTAGGTAACTAGTCATAATTTCTCACATTTTAGTATCATATTCTAATGTTGAGTGTTTATGTTGTGTAAATATTTTGGGAGTATTTGTAAGACAGTGGTTCCCAAACATTTAACTGGCATGAACCCCCTGAAACACACTACTGATTGGCACGTAGCCCCTGAAACACATGTACTACCAAGCACAGACAGCTATATCAATTAATATTTTGATAATTATTGCTAAATAAACTGTGGACACATATAATAGTACATCTCAATGTATTGGCAATTTGGTTGAATTGGGTATAGTTTGGTTGTATTGGGAATAGTTTGCATTTCTGTATCTGAAGTTTATCTTTAAGATGGTGAGAGCTGTGAACCTAATCACAGATTTATTTTATGTACCCCCAAGGATTGATCCAAGTACCCCCAGGGGTACTCGTACCCCAGTTTGACAAGCACTGCAAGAGTGCAGCTCAGTAGCATTGGTGCTCCCCTGTAAGGGCATGCAGTGTATGCAACTCTAAGAGCCATTTGACTGGGCCTGTACACTAATAGGCAATAAAGCAATGTATGAAGCTTGTATGAAGAGGTCAGGGGTGAACACACACACACACACACACACACATACCCCTAATCTCAGTCCCACTGTAGTCTACAGCTGTAAATGCCTGTGCCCAGATAAGCACCTTGTGAAACTCCTGGACTGAGGAGGACCCACTTTGTCCTCAGCCCATCTGTCATTTGTCGACCCCGTCTAGAAGACAGCGCAGCTGCCCAACTTGTTTCCTCCTCAGACAGCCCCCCACTCTGTTCGGAGTTATGCGGCTGGGAATGAGGACTGTTTGAAGGTGTTTGTTGGTGGACTACAGGTCGGTGTGCTATTGAGGCATGTTCCAGAAGAGGACAGGAGAACTGCCAATGGAGTGAGATCCATTTTATTGAGTTCATCATCCTGAGGACCATGTAGCACTTAATGAACTTATCCCAGTAGAACATGGCCTCTGAGGTCTTGCATAATCTTTTATAATCTACCAGTATGGGATTGAGAACCATGTTAGGATCAGGCAATTTGCCTTGTCTGACCTCAGTAGGAGAAGCACCAAAGTGTTTGTGGCCTCCACTCATCTCCACTCCAGAGGTCTGTCACCACATCATGTGAAGTGGCGTTGGATGGACTGAAGCAACAGTGTTACTAATGTGTAGTAACTGTATAAACTTCATAACAATTTAAGACACTGTCTTTTTCAGGAAAAAATAAACTTTTTTAAAGCAGGTAAGCAAACTCAACCACATGGACAGAGGAATTGAGATTGATAGAGGATTTGGTTTGAATTGAATTCATAAATTGATAAGTAGGCTTCAGTATGAACTGGAGTGATAAGGCACAAATAATTAGACATTAACTGTGAACCCCTCCCTGTTTTAGAATGCATGGCTTAGTTTTTCAATACAAAGTGTGTTTTTAGTTTGAACACACAGACCTTTAACACATTAGTAGTGTAGATTCCTGCCATACTAACATCTGTTTCAAGTTCTTCCTCCCAACTGTCAAGTTTCTCACCACAAAGCTACACTGTCCACGCATAGCATGTGACTTTTATTAGGAACCATTGCTTCCAGTCAGCAAATAATAAAGCCAATTAATATACACAAAGTCTGACATATTTTCTTGTAGTTATGCACAATTCACAACAACTCGCTGGTCTTTGTTTGAAAGAAAGTTCCCCTTGGATAATTATATTATGCAACCTGAGGTGTAGGGAGGGGCTCCACGCTCACTCTGCCATCAAACATTCCTGCTGAGGTGGGCGCCCTGACCCTGTGGCCCCAACTATCTGCTTTTTCACCCTGTGTGTGTGTGTGTGTGTGTGTGTGTGTGTGTGTGTGTGTGGGGATGGAGTGTTGGTTAGCACTATGGCTGCAAAGCCGTTTAGGCCCAGTAGAGCTCTGTGGAAAGCAAATCAGTCAACCATTTTGTTGCTGCGTAGGGAGAGAAAGAGAGAGAGATAGAGAAAGAGAGAGAGAGAGAGAGAGAGAGAGAGCACTGGCATAGCTGCGTAAAATGGCCCAAGTTATGGTTGAAGTAAATAGCTGTGAATGAGGGTGGCCAAGTTATGCAGAGGTTATTTGAAGATGTTTTTAATCTCTTCAAAATACACTTCTGCTACTTATAGCATATAAATCCAGACATGTTTAAGCCATTCCCTCTTGGAATGAAAGGAATTTGTTGAGGGTAAGAATAGAAAAGTTCGGTACCTACTGCTTATTAATTTGGGTTTTACAGCTCTGTGAAGCACACTACGCTTATCTGGAAGTAGCATACTGAACTGCTCAAGTGTGCTGGAGTCTCAAGTTACTGAAATATTTGGTTTGCCAAGTGTTGTTAAGAGAGCATTTTGGGTTATGGGTGGATGGAAAAAAACATGTTGGAAATGGGAAACCCAAGGGGAAGTGAGTAGTATGGTGGTGGCATGCGTGCCAAAAAAACCACCCAATTGAATGTCGTGGCCAAATGTAGCTTCCTCTGTAGCGGCCTCAGCCAGAGACGGCAGGGTTAAACGCGTAAAAACTCTGCGCTGCTACAAGAACAATACACTGAGTAATGCCAACAGCAACATTCAACTCCAGTGCTGCCACCCGTCTCTCTCCTCTCCTCTCTTCAGCGGTCTCTTGGGGGGGGGG
>JASCQY010000072.1:2054663-2073371 GCA_030264315.1 Sardinella tawilis | reverse complement strand
AAGGCAGTTTTATTTATATAGCGCATTTCATACACAGAGGCAGTTCAATGTGCTTAACAAGTATAAATGCAGAGAACGGTAAGACATAAAAAATAAGATCAAATAAAATAAAATAAGAGAAAAATAAAAATGATAAAATCAAGATAAAATGAGGCAAAAGAATGGCAGTGAAAAACAAAACATAGTACAGATAAAGTAAGAAGATAAAAGAGTAGATAAAAGGTAAAAGTTACAGGATGTGAAAAGACAGAAAGTTCAAGTACTACAGTCGAGTCTTTTGTTTAAAGAGTGTCCTACCCAAGACCTTAAAAACTGACTGACAACACTACTGACTGTCTTTATTATTTTAGAGTTTATTCCAAAGAATGTTTATAACAACGCACACGTTATTGATTGTCCAAAGCGGCAATAAGTTGCGCGCGAGCAGGACCACTGTGGGCAGTGGTTTTTGTGCTGATACTGGGATTTTCCCCACTCTGCTGGCTGCTCCAGCAGGCAGGAAAAAAAGAAAAGCTCTTGGTCGAGGAAAATATTCTCTCCCCCTACGGAAAATGCGTCCTTGATGTTTCACATTTTCATGCAGAAAACATGAATTGTACAGGCTATGAAGTTCCTCTTCACTAAATATTCATAATTTTTTTGGTGTTTGAGTGCAAGACTTGCTTTTGTAGCCTGTGAATCAATGGGTCTTGTTATTGGTCTATATCTGTGCTAGGCACCTACTGGGTGCCTGCCTGCGTTCTCCGCGGTGTTGTAACGCAGGCAGGCATTTTTGCATTCCGCTGAGGTGGTTGGAGGTCAGGGTGCTGAAGGGGAGAATGTGGAATGGCGTTGTCATTCACAGATGACTTCCATACGCGTCGCAACCACCCTTGAGGCAAGAGAAGCCCAAATTGAAATATGGCACCTCCTTTTGTTTCTGTGAAAACAACATGTCTGAGGGCAGTGCGCAGTGCGAGAGGAGCAGAGTGCGTCTCGCTAAGATGGCAAGAGAGAAAGAAAAGAGCAGGAGGCAGAGGGAAAACAGAGAGCCCCTGCGTTTTTGGACATGAGGCCCCATACATAGCTGAGCAGGCTCAGATTACCAATGGGGGAGGTGGAGCGCTGGAATTGATGGGCTCTTCACAGGCTCCACTACAATGCTCCGGGATGTCAACCATCACAAGTGCCGAATCCATCTCTGCTCCAATGCCAAGTGTCATCAGACCACATCACACACAAACAGGAATGCAAAACAAACATTACATACTTCTACATAAACAAGAGGGAATTGACAGTAGTATATGTGCAATGGGTTGGTTGTCCATAGTTTGTTGTGTTATTGCCATTGTTGTTGTCTTATTGTATTGTCATTGTTATTATTATTTTAAGTTATTATTTTTTTCAACAGCATGACATACGTAGATTATTTCTCTATGCTCTGCTTAGTAGTTGAAGTGTACACTGACACGATTGTCCTGCCCGTCTCTGCCTGTCTGCTTACACGACTGGCTGTCTGGCTGGTGATTATCTGTCTGTCTGTCTGTCCGTCTGTCTGTCTGTCTTTCTGTTTGTCTGTCTGTCTATCTTTATGTCCTTGTAACACATAGTGCAAGTGTTTAAGCTTGCCACAGAGAGACTCCTATGGTCTGCAGAGTAGACAGACAAAGCACTGCCCACCAACATAACAAGAATTCCAGAGCCACATTATCAAACAGTCCTCATAGAATTTCAGATTCAATTGACCAATACGCTCTCTCAGAGAGGCTGTTAGATGTCCGCAGTGACAGCATACCTTGCCTATCTACTAGGTTTGTACACACATCGCCGAAGGCAGGTGCCTTTCACCACTTCATCATCAACACCACTGCTACTACAATCAATATTTTCTGTCAAAACACAATACTATCACACAATGTGGAAGGAAAATGAGTGAACATGAAAAGCACAACAGCATGTTTGATGATATGTCAAATAAAATAAAAACAAGGCGTATGGAGATGTCAAATTAAACAAAAACAGTGGGATAAAATAGACCAGCGTCTATGAAGACATGAAAACTTCTAACTTCACATCACACATGAATGCATTTTAAGTTAAAGTTTCACACGAGAGCTGATGATGTATTGCCAGCTAAGTATGAACTTATGCAGAGCATGAGGTTTGAATCCCACCAATAAAGGGCTGGACTGTTGAAACACTTACAAACTATGACAGGAATGTATTGCTCACAGGAAGGTAGCTGTCTGTGCGAAAACATGAAAGCTGCTGAACAAATATGCTCTGTTGCAGTGGCCTGAAATCACAGGATCATTTACATAAACTTAGCGTCAACCAGGCAAGCCATGTCTGTTTATCTTTTCCAATAGACACTTTAGATAACTACTGTGTCCATTTCAGGAACAGCGAGAGTGAGAAAGCGTGGCTCTCTCGCTGAGACTTTATTCTTTATTCTGCTGTGCTTCCAAAGAGCCACTCTAACTCTTATTACCTCGGGAGAAAACCGTGGATTGTCTCTTGTGAATTGGAGATGTGAAAGTGAGCCAAGAGAGAGAAATTTCATTAAGCAGAAAAGTGGCTAAGACATGCCTAGAGGATATTTGGGAGTTTCCTTTAGTAAACTACCTTTCTGCACTACAGCACTGTCTTAGCAATGATGCCTAAACAACAACTAGGCTACGACTCGTCACTACTCCTCAAGTCGGCTTTTGGCAGCCTGTATTTATACACACACACATGGCATTGCTATGGAAACATTCTTGCAATAACCTGCCCCCTTGCTTATTATGTTGCTATGGCAGCCATCCCGGAATAGTCCCTCTCAGCCCCTCCCTCGTGTTCGTGACTCACAATCTGCAGGGGAAACCACAATTCAATCTGTGTCTTATTCCCTTTTTTTTTTTTTTTTTGAGTGTTGGTGAAAAGAGACGGATAGCCTCTCTGAATCACAAGAGTGCGTGGGGATCCCCACAACAACAGGCTGATATGAGCTGTAACCATAGCAACAAAGCCAGGGTCAGCATAATTGTGTCATTAAGCTGAGATGAATGTTATTACGCTTGAACATCTCAGTCATTGCAAAATGGATCAAAGACAAAAAAAAAACCTATGAATGGTTTTTGTGTGTTTTCTGTGTGTTGAGCAAGCTCACTGTTTGCCTTTTATTGGTGCATGTTGTAAGGAAGCTGGAAGGAGTAAATGTTGATTTATAGGTTGGCTCAGATCCCTTCAAGGTGTGGTGCTGTTGCATAGGGACGACCTGTAGGTATGTACATCCGGGGCCCTCAACGAATGCATGCCTTTTTCCTTGCAAGAAAGAACATTCCACAGATACTTGTGCGGACAGATGGCGATTTGTTTGTAGTGTTATCTTTGTCGCATACCAAGGCAGATTACATTAGTGAGGAAGACGAGAGCTTAGGCTGTATATCTTAAACAACGGCATATGAATCCATACCGTCTCCACGTCCTACCACTCTCAGACACTGCGTCTGAATACAGGTGTTAAATAGCCCAGGCCATATAGTATTTGAAAACTCTCCAGTCCTGTCCCTGTATTTCTTTTCATTGAAAATTAAACTGATGAATATCTGGATTATTTAATATCTGATTATTTAAAAATGTGGCTCATGACAGTGGAAAAAAACAAAACACACACACACATACACACACACAGAAGTTAAAAGCAATAGTATTTGTAAAAGATTATTTAAATGTTTGCAGTCCAACCTTTGAGGTCTTTTTAAACATTCTGTGTAGAATCAGTCGAAATAAATAATTGATTTTTTGGGGGTTAGATAAGGATACTCTTCTTCCAAAATCACTTGACGATAGCCGGGGGATCAAGTTGAATTGGATCATTTGTTAAGAGCAGAGTACTTGAGGGCAATTCCTTTGCCCCATCAATTCCACTACTGTTGGCTTACTACAGAGAATTTAGTCAGTCATGATCTTATTATTGTTCTTTGATAGATCTTTCCATTTACAGTAGATGCAAATTTGAGATGCCATAAATTGAGGGCAGAATGCAGGGTTCTGAAGAAATTATGCTTATATTTTACCACGCCATTCTATGGTGTTCATAGACACAGACTCTGGGCATTTGATTTCTTACTGTCGTTCATGTAATAGACCCCATGACAGATCATGTCAGAATGACATACTGTCTTAAAGGAGATATCCAGTGTAAATCAATCCACTGCTCTGCTGTTAGTAGAAAAGGGAATGAGGAGACGTGATAAACATACACCAAATAGTGAATCGATATCTAACACACTTACTTTTAGTTTCATTTCACTATGCCCCATTCAGTTAACGTTGGTTAGTGGGTCGCTATTCTGCATATGTGGTATCAACTTTTCTGGTTCTTTTTCCTATAGACAGCACTCAGTGACTGACTCCCATACAGCAGGGCTGCTGATTGATTTCACACCGAATTTCCCTGGAGCCTGTATAGGCCTCTGTTAAAGCTGCCCATTTTGTGGCCCGGCGGGGTGATAGACATGCTGCAGTCTCCCATTGCTGGTGTCTCATGCTCTTCCCTGTTTGCCTGGGTTGGCACTTTTAAGATGCTGTCAGATGTCAGTCATGCGGAGGAGCTCCACTGTGACTCATGTTTGATTTCTGCGTTTCTGCTTTTGGAGATTTGGGCTCAACTGTCTAAACTTGTGTTGAATATACAATTCATTTTTGAAAGAAGTCAACTTACTCCAACTCTGCATGAATATGCAAAAATATCAAGGCACCTTCTCCATAAACTATCTGGTTGTGTGCTTATTGTAATATAGCACCGCATATACCTGGTAAAGCAGACATGACCCACAGTGAGCAAACATGCTGTATCACCGTCAACAGAGAATGTAAAGCAGACATGAGCCACAGCAAAGAGTGTGTGTGTGCATACAAACACACACACATCATCGCCAAGCAAAGACTGCTACAGGAAGCTCTTACGGCCTCTTTGCTCAGGCACAAGACCGATAGTATGATACTGTGTGTGAGAGTAAACCTGAGTGCCAGTCAGACCGATAGTATGATACTGTGTGTGAGAGTAAACCTGAGTGCCAGTCAGACCGATAGTATGATACTGTGTGTGAGAGTAAACCTGAGTGCCAGTCAGACCGATAGTATGATACTGTGTGAGAGAGTAAACCTGAGTGCCAGTCAGACCGATAGTATGATACTGTATGTGAGAGTAAAGGGCCAGTCAGACTGATAGTATGATACTGTGTGTGAGAGTGAACCTGAGTGCCAGTCAGACCGATAGTATGATACTGTATGTGAGAGTGAAGGGTCAGTCAAACTGATGCCCTTCATGAACATGTCACTCCTGTTCACATATTGAGTGACAGGTGATTCTTGATCTTGCCTGATTGATTAGATAGATTTGTCCCTACTATACATGGAAATGTAGGTCTGACCCTGTCTGACCTCTTACTGCTCTTTACCTACGACAAACCAGCGTCTCTGTGACCTTTACTGATTGTCACCTTAAGGCCTCAGGACAGGAAAAGCAAAGAGAAGAAATGCTTCAAAGTTTGACCGGCTCCTCTGTGGTTTTGTGAGGGCCATTTAAGCTACTGTTTAGTCAGTTCCAAAGTGTCATTTAAACTGCTATTATAGGAAGCTGTAACTGTCATTTGGAATGATGCCGGACCAAATGTCAGGAAGACGTGGGCTGCATTCACATAAAATAAAAATGGTATTTAATCTACAGTTGGTAATAAGATAATTGTTTGTTGTTCCCTGAAGAAGGATGGCAAATGTCACTAATTTATGACAAGGCAGAAAGGTGTCAGGACTATTAGACCTCAGATGCAGAACTGACTTTGGATGAATTCTAAAAGAAAAGTATGGCTGTATTTCTCCCATACTGTGAGCTAATGAGCCACACATATCCCATATTGTGAGTTAAAGTGCTGAGGTCAGCGCGGCATATTTAAAAGGAGTCCTGTTCCCATGGCACAGCTTGCTGGCCTGTGTGGTGCAGTAAGCGCTGACTGATTGTCACCCTGGTGAGTTGGCCCTCCTGTTGTCTCTCGGAGGTGCCCATTAGGCGGCACACATGCTAGCAGCGCTTAGGCTAAGTGCCCACTGCACTGTGCAGCAGATCCAGGGTGTGGCCGGGCCAGACCCACACTAGCCCATTATTAATCAACACATCTCTGATACGAACCACAGGAGCGGCAGGCCACACCCTTTCAAGCACACTGACTTTATTGTTTAGTTGGAGGGGAATTTGGTTTGTGTCTGTCATCTGAGTACACTGAAAAAAAGTGTAAAAAACACTCAAAACTCATTTTCATCCTCTGCTGTTTGAAATGGAAAGAATCTGTGGTTTGTAAAGTATGAGATGTCAGCCCCCTTCTTTTTTTTCATGAGAAAAAACAACAGCAACAAAAAAAAACACCACCCAGATGACCGTATCACATTATTTTGCCGTTTGGTAACATTTATGTTTGCAGTTTCTTTCCCTTGGTTGATTCCCTCAGAGAGCTGGGGTTAGTGTTTTAAGAACAAATAAAGCAGCTTCCCTTGTCCGCCGCGGCTGATCACAGGACACACCCAAGCCAGTCAAGCCTTTAGCCTCGCCTCGTTTTTTTTTTTTTTCTTTTTTTTCTCCTCCTCTTCCCTCTCTCCTCTCCTTCACTCCTCGGCATGTGTTGCCTTGCCTGCATTGTAGTCAGAGGTTATGAGTCACTGTAGCCCTGAGACACCACACGCACCCATGTTATTTGCACTGCTTCACACATACACACACGCACACACACACACATACACAGGCAGCCAGACACACCTATGTCAAGTTCATCAGGAAACACACCCATTCCCACATATCCTAGTATTGAATTATTCAAACACGTGTGCCACCATTGCACAACTTTGTTGAACTTCGAAAGCCTCTCCTGCAAGTTCTAAGTGGTTAAGACAGTTTAGATAAAACTGCAGTTTGAATGGACTAATCTCTGAAAAATGCACCAATGCATGTTGAATTCATTTATTTTCAATAGAGGTCTTGTGGTCATTTTCCTGTGTGGCTCCAGATCTCCTCAGTGTTTGGGGAAAAAAACGTCTTTTTTTCTTTTGTTCTCTGACATTTTCAGTCTTGTTTTTACACAGAAGAAGTTTTATTGGTGTGGGGGGAAATGCAAACTCCTACTGACAGCTTGCCAGAAGAGAATTCAGCTAGGCACTCAACAGTTCTCTGAGAGTAATCTTTTTCTTGTTGTGTGTTCTCCCTACTTTGTGAAGCAATGCTTGGTTTAGTTTGTTGTCTCTGAGACTTGGCCATCTGCTCCTCTCCATGTTTTTGTCTTTAACTAAAATCAGAGTTTTCTCTACTCCTAGCGGTTTGCCACTCCCTGTTCTTCTCTGCAAACACACAGAATGTTATGACTCCCTCTCTGTTTGCTGAATTCATCCACTGTTTTCTGTTTACTGTGCGCTTCATTGAATTTGGGCGTATCATAGAGTTGTGAGAGAAATTCTTCAAGGGCAGATTAGGCACACATACACCTACGCACACACCCTCTTGCTCCACACCATTCTCTTTTACCGAGAGAGAGAGAGAGAGAGAGAGAGAGAGAGAGAGAGAGAGAGAGAGAGAGAGAGAGAGAGAGAGAGAAAGAGACAGAGATACTCAGTGGTATTGAAACTTACATTACATACCTGGTACATAACATTCCATATTCAAGAATAGAATGAAGACATTGTAGGGTCATCATTTTGAAACATGTAAGAACTTGGCAAGTCATTAGGGCATTCTGTTCTTGAGAGGTTCTGTCCAAAGATTTATTTTTTAAAAGTCCAGTTTGACAGGTAAGCATTATCTTGAGAGACCTTCAGTAGGCCTAATAATGATAGAGTCACAGAGCAAGCCCTGTGTGCAACTACAACATTTCACTGCCCTAGAGGTGATTGCAAGAGAGTTCTGCTGATGAAATTCGACAGATAATAAATTCTTCTTTTTAATGAACTAGAAACAATAATGCCTAGGCTACTCAGCTTCGCTCTGGAACATGGTCAATTTTACCAGTGCACCCAGGCTCAGATGAGTATCACTGTTTTATGCTACATGTGGCACTGTCAATGTCTGACAGACAAGGCAGGCATTCATGGTCTTCAACAGCTGCAAATGCATCCTGTAACATGCAACTTTTGTTTGAATCTTCAACACTGCAGTTTGTACCAGCGTTTAGTACTACAAAATATCCCTCACTTGAAGAGCTATTGAGCTAGCTATTAATGGCTCTGTTTCTATTGAGCTAGCTATTAATGGCTCTGTTTTACTACAAATCAAGGGATTCTAAAAGCTACCTGTGCCACATTAATGAGGAAAATATAGAGAATGTGTAAGCAGGATGACACATTGATTATTATCATTTTAAAGATATTACATTTTTGCCATGGTAACTAAGCAAATATTAGCTGTGAGGGACTAGTTCTGTGTGGGCTGAACACAGATGACACGCGACCACTCCCTGCAACACCGTTGATCCCTCCCACCTGATGAAGAGCCGTGCCCTGCCCCGAACTCGCCCATTCTCCATAGCCCGGAGTTACAGCCACACAGCCCTGAAGAACACAAGTTCAAAGTGAGAGGGAGAGAGAGAGAGGGAGAGAGTTACAAAGCACAAAAGTATAAAGAGGTTTCTGTCTTCTAAGAGAGAGAGAGAGAGATAGAGACCGAGAGAGAGAGAAAGAAAGAGAGAGAGAGAGAAGTAAACAAAAAACGTAGACAACGACATTGAAACAAGAACAAGAAGAAACTTTGGGGCTGTGGCGTGTGTGAAGTGTCAGTGATGCTCAAGCAGTAAAGTTATAAAGTCTGGTCTGTTTTCAGGTAAGTTTTGTTTTCTCCATATATTTATTTATTATAGCACAACTCTGAACCCTCTCGGCCCCTGTATGATACGAACCTTTTTGAACTTCCATGTGCATTGAAATGAACTTATCAGACACAGTGTCACTTCTTGGATACGGTCTTAATTCCAGGGAATTGGCAGCGTCAACATTTTTCAATATTCGTTGGGCCGCGTAAAGTTAGTAAAACCATCCTTTTTCTCAGTGGCGCATGAACTTGTATGGCTGAACATGTGGAAAGGTGGGTGTGTATAGTCACTCCCAACACTGCTAGTGCTAAGTGATGCCTCCTCTGTCCCGTAAACTTTATGAAATGCGTTGATAAGACACATGTGCCTGGTTTTATATGTGGCGTAAGTTAAACAGTGAATGGCATCTAATTAAGCGGGTAATTTGTTTGTTACAAATGCCAGGTAACCTAAGCTGGCTTTTTTCTAATGAAATTTGACTCTATTATAAATAAAGACGATATTCCAAAAGAGACACTGAAACTATGCTATTTTACACCCAGGCGAACAAAAGTTTATGAACAAAACGGCATTGGTGAAAAGAAAAGTTGTGCGCAGGCACATTCCAGCAGATAGTGCATACAATTTCAGCTTTACGACGTGGATATTTACTCGCCTTGACTGACTCACAAAGTGCGTAGGCTACTCTTTCGACGTAGTAAATTAAAATAATATTTTCTGAAAAATGTACTACCTCAGAGTAGCTTTGCATTATGGGGCTAAAACGTGCTACGTAGATACATTTGCTTTGGGATATGAAAATTTTCTGTTTGTTGCGCATGGAGCTTTTTTTAGGGTGTGGATTTTTCAGTACTTTGGCTTCCTTCCCCCCGCCCTCAAGTTGGGGAATATCACCCTGCCCTACCATATGTAGAATTAGAAACCAACGTTTTGGACGTCAGCAGTTATGCAAAGTCTCTTTGTGTAGAATATAAAAAAGGCATAAAAAGTGTGACTGGAGTTGTTTTGTCTCGCTAGTATTTCTGACGGTCTCATTTAAATGAAGAGGGCTAGTTACTCCAGGGCGAAAAGTTAAAACTTTTGGAGGGGTGGAGTTTGGGGATTCACTCAAATTTGCTTCGATTTTCTTAACCTGGGATCCCAGCCAGGGTGTGGAGAGAAGGGAGGTGGGAGGGGAGATGGGAGGGGGTAGAGGGTAATGGAATGCAGTGGTTTGGAAAGACTAACTAATTGAAACCAGGTTTGAAGCACTAGAGGAAAAGCAAGGAACTCTGTGGAGCAGGAAGAATGAAGGGTTTTATCTACATCAGACCCCCTTTCTCTCTCTCCAACATGAAGTTGAATTCTAATCTGTGTTAGTAAAGGCCCTGCCATGCCACTGTACAATACATATGAACTTAGAAGTTGAATGTTAGATATTTGAGCGTTGTCTTCAGAGTTTGTAGGTTTATAGAAAACTGTTGAGTTAAGGAAAAGACAGAGAGAGAGAGAGAGAGAGAGAGAGAGAGAGAGAGAGAGAGAGAGAGATCCATCCATGGGATTGTTGCAAGTAAAGGACAAATTTGGAAGCCCATCCCCCTGCTGCCGCCACACCCTGGACTTTCTTCTGCAGCGTCGCAGGCAAAGCAGCCGACTAGTCAGACATGCTCATCAGCCAGACTCCCAGCTCTAGCCTGCATGTTTGTGAGATGAAGTTTTGCCCTCGTGGCACCGTCAGGGTCCCAATCTTTTAGCTGCCATTGGCTGGACCAATATTATGCCATTTGTGTTGGCCAATTATTGTGATAGCCTACATATATCGATGTTTTTGTTTGGGCAGCACATTCTTGGAACAGTAATTATCATTGTGTAGGCTACTTAGCTTGTCTGAAGAAAATCATGTTATAACAGTTTATCAACACCCAAAGCCCAGCTCATGGACACATACTTTGTTTGTAGCCTAAAACGAACTGTTGTAAAAAAGAATACTTTTCAGACTGCTCTCAAGCCCTAGTGAAGGGCAGAGGGGCATCTCCAGGCATGGGGGTCCTGCTAGGAACCCTGACTTTTCTTGGCTGCCTCTGATATGGGAGACTTGAGGGCCCCACTCATTGAGCTTTGGATATGGCAGCGTGAAACGGAAAGAGCGCAATCTCTCGCACACTTCCTCTGTCATTTCCTTGCAGGCTTTCTCGGAGGTCGCTTTCTCATTTAAGTCATGGAAAATATGAGAGAGCGCTTTCTAGCAAATGAGTGCCACGTTTTCAGTTCTTTTTGTTTCTTATGTGTTTGTGCCAACTGTCTCAGGCTTCTCTGTAATCCACCCTGCGGTATTGTGTTGTCTGACATGACATGCCGTTTATGCATTCATCTACAAAATTGCTCCCAAATGACTTGTGCAGTGGCCTTGTGTAGATAAGCAGTGATCACGTCAGAGATATCATCCCATCAAACAACTGGAAGAGTGTGGATGCATTTACTTTGAGTCAGCGCGTGCAGTTTAGGTGTTTATTTGATACACCCAGATTTCACAATCCCAGTTTTCTGTCCTTGCATTATGTGTAGTTGTTTGAGCTTGCCCAGGAGGTGCTCCCATTGTGTCTAGCTGTTGAGAAAGAGTAGAGTACATGAGAGGGAGTCTGTATGAGCAGTTGACTACGCCTCTGCCAGAGTCCCAGTGAGTCATACCCCAGCAGATCATCCATCTTGCCCAACTTTCCGCTCTCCTCCGACAATATTGCCTCTCAATCACTGGATATGCTAAATCTGTTTGCAAGTCCATTGGATGTATTAAAAGAGGGCAGAAGTGATTTGACCCGCTGATGATGATATCCATACTTTTGTGCCGACCATTTTATCCAGGGCTGCCTCACCATCAGATTTACACTCTTCAGTTGGTCCGATTCCATGTGCTCAGCTATGGGAATGAGCGGAAAAGTTTAGTCAGGAAAAGCTTGCTGGGGAAGCCACAGGGATTTAGCCTTTGGGGCACGAGGCATGACATGAGGCTTGTGATGGGGTTGGTCCATCTTGGTGCATGTGAGATGGAGTCTTATGATACTGTTCAGTCAGACTCAAAGACAAAATTAACATTGTTTACACCAAGAGCTTGAAATGGAAGCGACTCACATCTCCCGAAGGTGTGAGGGGAGAATGGAGAACAGTGGCCCATAACGAGCTCTGAGAACATTCTGACCCGGGGTGCTAAATAGTGTAGAACTGGCTTGGAGGCAGCAACCAAGACAGCCATGTTTCTGCAGAGAAAAAAGAGAGTTGCCTGGTTCTGGCAGTGGCGCCCAATCAATTTGTTATTACACAGATAGGACTGAATGAGAGTGGGCGTGTTTCCCATGAGTTTGTCTGATTTGCTCTTAGACTCTCCAGCTAGAATATTTGTCACTGTGTGGCGCTGAATACGCCTTTGGATGATTCTGTCAAATACAGTATATACACACCTCTAATGACACTTCTACAGTACACAGACCTGATATTGTGGAGGTATTGTTGTCTTGTCTTTTTTATTTGAATGAAGGACCCAGAATGCTTGCCAACAAAGTCTTTGATAAAATGAGATTATTATGACCTGACTGATAAGCCATACCTACTGTACAGTCTATAATCAGGTCAATGTGTGTTCTGATATACCAGCTTTACACAGACGGTTTCAACAGTTTGTAATTCATGCAAATCACCTCTGCACTACCTTCCTCTGCTACTTTGTGTCCACACTGCTTTGTTGTTCTCAGAAGGTCTGCTATTTTGATGCATCACACAGCCTCACCCATTCCAGAGTTGCTAGGAAGAATTAAATAAAGATTCTGAAACACGGAATGCAACCTTGTGATCACAATGACTGGGCTGTTTTCATTTGCCAAAATTTGGAGGGTAAAAGTGTAATTTAAATGATTTCAATCTCAACTATTCATCTTTTAAAGGTTTATTTAGATCCTAAATGTCTTCCTCACTACATTGTTTGTTGCTCAGAAGTGTGGTGATGCAAGACTTGAAGCAGAGAGGTGAAAGTTTTGATAAAGGAGCCATTTTATGACAGGCATGTTAAAAACAGCAGTTAAATTATGGCCTGTTAGTCGGTAATTGTAAACAGATTATAGACCTTACTGGTGTCACTTCAGGTTGCCAAGTTATTGGGCTGTAATGAAGTCTAGCGGAGTGTGCCTGAAGTGTCTGTGTGACCTAGAGCACCTACATGTGTGTGTGTGTGTGCGTGTGTGTGCAGCCTGTATGCCCTAAGGTCAGCATTAGTCAGTCAGCTGTCCTGCATGGACCAATCTGACTTGTCGAAAGAGTTAGCTTTCTCTCAAGCGGTGTAGTATGTATATCATGTCTGTACCAGACACCGACTGACACTCCCTCCCCTCTCTCCCGCTCAATAATTATGGCCCTGCAGCCAAATCCTTTCCTTTAACTACCTCTGGTTTTTAGGCAGTTTCAGGTCTGGCAACATGTTATTTTGACTGACTTTCTCCTTCGTCATGCAGCCCCTGCAAGCCTGTTTTAGTCCTGGGTGCGCTCTTGTCACAGTTTGGTTTGCAGTGCATTTAACTTAGTGTTTTTCTCAGTGATTCACTACCCAATTTGCCTTCTAAATTAGAAGTAGGCATATCTGGTTTTGAGGGGATTTGACAGAATGCCATTGTCAGAGAATCTTGAATAGATGATTTTGTTTACAATGTGCATACAGCCAATGCCCAGAAAGACAGATTACAATGGCAAGCAGATTTCAGCCAGTGATGGAGGATTATGATGAAGCCATTTTTCTGTAGATCATCAATTAAAGTCTGACATGTCTGTGCTGCTGTTACAGTATTTAATCCTTGGCCCTCGGGTGCCTTGTAATTCTAAACCAGTCAGGCATGAAGAGAAAGAAACGTTTCTGTTTGGCTGTGTTTCCTCCTCTCACCTGGCCTGAGGCAGGGGTGGAGCAGGGGTGGACTCAAAGAGGTCTAGAGTGAAGCGGCTTGGCTCTTGTGCAAGACTGAGACACCTCATGCCTTCTCCACGTCCCTTGGCACATCTCTCTGATTGCGTTAACCAATTAAAGGCAATCAGCAGCTTTAGATTAGGGATACAGTTGGATCCTCTGGAGCACCCAAATCACTGGACTGTAGACCAAGCTAGATCTTATGATGTTTGCACAATGGGAAGTTTGCGTGAGCCTTGTGAATCCTCTAAAAGCCTGTATCAAATAGGCCCCCTCTTTCTGAGCTCCCTGCTCTGTTGCTCTGTGTGAGTAGGCCTATACTAGTGGTGTGTCAGAATGGAGCAGAGGACATATCTGTGGAGTTAGTCACTGCGGGAGAGGCCAGGCACATTGCCAGCTGGCCTGACGGCTCTATCAAGGAATGCGTCTGACTAGAGGCCAGGGTGGGGCCTGCCTGGTGCTCTCTGGGCAGGTTCTGAGATGGCCCGCACTGGGCCGCTCTCTTGCTCGGCTCAGGGCGTGTCCCATTGACAAGAGCTACAGAACAGGCCGTAGAGATATTGTCTTTCAACGCTGCTCTTAAAGCTGGCTCACCATGTGCATTTGGATTTCAAGTAGCTGGATGAGAATGACATCATATTTTTGTCCTCTTGAATTGCTTTTTTTTCTCCTCAAAGGTCTAGCCTACTGGTTTTGAGTATTCACAGTCAACATGTAACCTGTGTTTGCTAGAAATACAGTATATCATGCAGACATTGATTTGTCAGAAATGGTCAGTGTCATTTAGAAATAAAATCTCATACATATATCATTTTGACATAAAGTACTGCAAATGCACCATATTGTTTTTGTTTTTTTGTTTTGTTTAGTTCTGCCCGTTTTGCCAGTCAAATGTAGTGAATGCGGTGTTGAGTAGTAGATCAGGGGAACTTGTATGGCTGAGTGTACACAGCTGCCTGAAGCTCGGCGCTCTGCGCAAACACTGAGGCGACCCCGACTAGCGTACCCTTTATCGCCCTTCTATTTCAGTCCCAGCTCTGCTCGGCATGACAAACTGCTCGCCGTGTTATTAGGGAAAAGAATAGAGAATGATGCTCAGGTGTTAAAATAAATGAATGTTAACAACAAAATAAGCCCCGCGGCACAACTTTTGTGGCACCTCCCACAAAACAAATAATACAAAGCATTGTGTCAGTATCGAGTTTAGAGTTTGACTTCCAACATTTCTCTAACACTCAATTCAGAACACTGGAATTTCTCAGTTTATCCTTTACTCTAAATGTATCTCCCACTTCCTTCTCAACAGAAAGAATTGTTCACGTTTTTTGCATACATGACTCCTCATTGTGCAAGAGTATTAGGATGACTGATCACGGCAGGCGCCATTCCTCAGTAGGTTTCCATGGGCACATACCTGTCTGGGCATATTCCTGAATTTGTTCTCAATGGTGTCATGTCAAGACAGACAGTTATTTTTTCCACTTTCCCATGTTGAAACATTACCTGTGTATTGCTTAATAGCTCATATATTCATTTCTATGTGTCAGACATACAGCGTACCTCAAGATATAACAACGTTGTTAGAGGAGGTTTTGTTTTTAGGAAAGTCAGATTGTGAGGGCAGTACCAAACACAAGTCTGAGAGGTATTCTATCCTCAGCTGAGGCTTTGATCATGCTAATCTTTTCAAGCCTGTATCTGTTAACAGAATTGCATCATTGCTTGTCATGCCGCAATGCTTTGTAGTCCCTTGGGCGAGAGTGTGGAACTCCCGCATCACGTGGAGATGTTTACGGCTGAGCGACAGCTATAAAACAGGCGCATCATTGTTTGCAGCTATCTGTGAGAATGTGTCTGTTGTGTTGAGGAGACTTTTGAGGAGGTTGACTCAAGGAGAGAGAAATACCCTTATGAAAAGCAGACTTTTATTTGACATACGGATGAATAATACTGCATTCACTATTCTGGCTTCCTGTCAGCAGATATTCTGACACATTTGGATCTTGGAGTTTTGCTATAGTTTGCTGATACTTATAGTCTCCTCTTTCAAAGCTTTGACTCATGTAAATGGGGTTCTTGCCAAGAAGTTGTCATTTCAAATCTTTTTTTTAAATAATTTTGTTGTTCTGTCTATTTTTTTTTTTTTTTTTGAGATTTCAGTGTTTTCTATTGTTCAATTGATCAGTACAAATGAATAATAAGTAGCACTGTATAAATAAAATGATTAAAAAAGATTTTCACACAGAATGTTTGACTGGCCTGGAGGGGTACTTAATTGACCCCTACCGGCATGTTGTCTGTGAGGGGAGATGCTGCCATAAACTGACTCTTGTGGAACGACAGCTATGGAATGTCCAGGCACATATCTCACATGTTTGTCATTCACACTTGTCTTAAATTTCCTTCCCAGTGCCACAGATGGTTGCCCCACTATGCTTTCGTAACACATTTACAATCAACACTGAAACTTATACTTGCACGCTTTCTAATTGAATTAGCTTGTTTACATTTCCATATTTACATTTACCTATTGCCTATCAAACATAAACTAAAACCTACTTGTATGTGTCATGCTACAACCATGTATGTCTGTTATTGGAAGTGTCGCGCTTCTTTTGAAAAGAACATGCGAGACGGAAAAGGCTGCAGCTGCTGTTTTGAATGAATATTTGGTTATATTCTAATGGGCAATTCTGCTTTTGTAACTACAATTTAGGATCACAAAATAGTGTAGATGGTCTTGGTTCATGGGTTGACTGTACTAATAAGTCTTTCATGATCCTGATTGTGGTGAGCAGACAGGGGTGGCATTTGTGTGAATATAATCCCACTTAAATGCTCAGCTATGGCTACATTTACTTTAGCTATGGGTGTGTCACTGAAATTGGAGCAGTAATCTCTGGCGTGGCCTGGCATCCATTAATCATTAAAAACTTATCTCACCAGGACTTGATACACACTCAGACACCTTTGAAGTGGCTGTGTGATTGATTAAGTAACACATTAAGTGACTGTTTGATTGATTAAATAACACGTTCGATTAGGTTTTTCTTTTTCTCAGCACTAAAGTTTGGGCTCATTTCAGCTCAGAAAAATCTACCTTTATCTCTGTCAATGTTATCAAAGCTTTTGTTGTGTCTGCTATACAGAGTGGAAAATTACATCTATCTGATCATGTCCTTCCTTTTCAGAAGATAAAGGAAGACAGAACAGCGCGAGTCTTAACTGGTGCTTGAGCTACAGGTATGTACCTCCTTGTACAATTATAAAGATGAAGAGTTTAGTTTAGCAATAGTATATGTGCATGTGTTGTACACAGCTATAGACATGATGTGTCTAGCCTGCATCGATGAGATGGTACTGCCATATCCCTGTGTCAGTGTAGAATGCAGATGTTACTGCCATATCCCTGTATCAGTGTAGAATGCAGATGGTACTGTCATATCCCTGTGTCAGTGTAGAATGCAGATGGTACTGTCATATCCCTGTGTCAGTGTAGAATGCAGAGTGATGATTCAGGGGAATCTAGTTGAGCCAAGGGTGCCTCTTGGCCCAAATTCTGGAGCAGTTTTGGAATGATTCTTATTAGTCTATGTTTGACTCTCGAAGGTCACTTAGCCTGTGAGCGCTGCAAGGCTGCTTTGAGTAATTTGACTCCTCGGCCAACGTGTCTGTTCCATGTGCATTTGCATTTGCTTTTGCTCGGCCACCTGTTCGGGAGCCCCTTCTTCCCTGAGCCCTGGACAGGCGTATCAGCACCGCTCGGCTGGCTGCGTTTCAGAGCAGGCCAAAAACAGCTGCGGCAACTTGTGTGGCTGGAGTCAAAGCAACTACTGCAGGAGTAGCAAACAATGGCTGCAGCACAGGGACATTTTGCCTTTGGGCCCGAGGCCCGTAAACATGCTCAGGATGGGGGCTTTGGGAATGTGGGGAAATTCCCCCTTTTCCCTGCCCTCTCCTGGTGGTGACACACGCACACTGTGCTGGGAGATGAGGAGGCTCGAATGCCGTCTTACGTCTTATGCCTTCTGCCGTCCGGAAAATTAGACATGTTCCAGTTCCATTTCTTACTGTCTCTTGCCATCTCAGGTTTTTATTTTTATTATTATTATTTTTTATCACATGCCTTCCTTGCATGGCAATTGAAAGAGCTTATTCTACCAACATGTGCTTTTTAAGTGATGTGTGTCAGCTTGTCTTATGAGCATGTGACCACAAAAGGTGTTATTATGCGTCTAAGCCCAGACTAATGCTGATCATATGATTTTGGAGAGGTGCCAGGTTCAGGAAATGAACACAATCTGTAGAGCAACACTGACACCACACTGAGCAAAGCTGCCCACAGCATAAACACACAGAGAATCATAGATAGAGTAGAGGAGATAAAATACCCTCATAGAAAAGCCTTAAAAACAGATCTCTGAGTGAATGAATGAATGAGTGAATGAATGAATGAATGAATGAATGAATGACACCAAAAGCGCAAGATGAGACTCGTAGTTTGAGCTCTCTGTTAGGTGTTTGCCTTGTGATGTGGTGTTTTCGTTCCCTCACTCACACCCACTCACCTAGCGCCCCATCCTCTGATAGACATGTGGTTACGGACAGCCTTTGGTTCTCGGGGCGCCGCAACCAGCGCAACACCCCTGCCGTCGCTCTCTCTCTCTCTAGGCCTCTTCCCTCCCTCCCCACCCTCCCACTCCATCTCCTGGGCCCCCTCCTACACATGGTGCCAAGAATTTGGCTAAGCTGTGAGAGCGTGGGTTGCCCAAAGAGTTGTCAAGATCGTAGCGCTTGAGAGAGGTGGGCTGGTGGCTTACGGGGTTGGAGGCCGAGGCTGAGGGGAGTAGGAAAATAAGCGCTGTGCTTGACTTTGCACTGAAGGGCTGGGGCTGGGGGGGGGGGGTCTTACGAAATGTAAGTAGACTTGTTCATTTGAAAACAAAACAAGCAAGTGCAAAAACAGGAATCGTCGTG
>JASCQY010000072.1:2032838-2043607 GCA_030264315.1 Sardinella tawilis | reverse complement strand
GGTCCAGATGTTGACATTGAAGGGCCAGAGGGTGGATTCAAGATGCCTAAAATCAAGATGCCATCATTTGGATTCAAAGGACCCAAGGTGGAGGGCCCTGATGTTGATGTGAAACTGCCAAAAGCAGATATTGATGTTAAGCCACCAAAGATTGATGTTGACATCCCCGATGTTGACATAGAAGGTCCTGAAGGAAAGATCAAAGGGCCTAAATTCAAAATGCCATCCATTTCTGGTCCAAAGATCTCGATGCCTGATGTTGACTTCAATCTAAAAGGACCTAAATTGAAAGGAGATCTGGATGTGTCAGTTCCAAAAGTTGAAGGTGATATCAAAGCACCAAAGATAGATATTGAAGGTCCAGATGTCGACATTGAAGGCCCTGAAGGCGGATTCAAGATGCCTAAAATCAAGATGCCGTCATTTGGATTCAAGGGACCCAAGGTGGAGGGCCCTGATGTTGATGTGACACTTCCAAAAGGTGATATTGATGTGAAGGCACCAAAGATTGACATTGAAACTCCAGATCTGGACATAGAAGGCCCAGAAGGAAAGATCAAAGGGCCTAAATTCAAAATGCCATCCATTTCTGGGCCAAAGATCTCAATGCCCGATGTTGACTTCAATCTGAAAGGACCGAAATTGAAAGGAGATGTGGATGTGTCAGTTCCAAAAGTTGAAGGTGATATGAAAGCGCCAAAGATAGACATTGAAGGTCCAGATGTTGACATTGAAGGCCCAGAGGGTGGATTCAAGATGCCTAAAATCAAGATGCCATCATTTGGATTAAAGGGGCCAAAAGTGGAGGGCCCTGAAGTCGATGTCAAACTGGCAAAAGCAGATGTTAATGTCAAGGCACCAGACATTGACATTAAAAGCCCAGACATTGACCTAGAGGGCCCTGAAGGAAAGATCAAAGGGCCTAAATTCAAAATGCCATCCATTTCTGGGCCAAAGATCTCAATGCCTGATGTTGACTTCAATCTGAAAGGACCGAAATTGAAAGGAGATATGGATGTGTCAGTTCCAAAAGTTGAAGGTGATATGAAAGCACCAAAGATAGACATTGAAGGTCCAGATGTTGACATTGAAGGCCCAGAGGGTGGATTCAAGATGCCCAAAATAAAAATGCCATCAATGTCTGGTCCCAAGATTTCCATTCCTGATGTTGACCTAAATCTTAAAGGTCCAAAGATGAAGGGTGATGTTAATGTAAAAACTCCAAAAGTTGAAGGTGACATCAAGGGACTCAAAGTTGATGTGGAAACACCAGATGTTGAAATCAGTGGGCCTGAGGCTGGTTTGAAAAAGTCTAAATTCAAAATGCCCAAATTCAAAATGCCTAAATTTGGTTTCAAGTCTCCAAAAGCTGAAGGACCAGATATCAATTTGCCTAAAGCGGATGTTGATATTGGATCTGTAGAGGTCGATGTCAATGCTCCAAGCCTTCCCAAGACTGATGTTAATATTAAAGCACCTCATGTTGATATAAAAAGCCCTGACCTTGAAATTGAAGGACCAGAAGCAAAAGTTAAAGGACCTAAATTCAAAATGCCAAAAATATCTGGTCCTAAAATATCAATGCCGGATGTGGACCTCAATCTGAAAGGACCCAAACTCAAGGGTGATGTTGATGTTTCAGTTCCAAAAGTTGAAGGTGATATCAAAGCACCAAAGATGGACATTGAGGGTCCAGATTTTGATGTTGAAGGGCCTGAAGGAGGAATCAAGATGCCTAAAATAAAAATGCCCTCATTTGGATTTAAAGGGCCCAAAGTTGAAGGAGCTGGTATTGATGTAAATCTGCCTGAAGCCAATATTGATCTGAATGCTCCTGATGTCAACATTAAAGGACCGGACCTTGACATTGAGGGCCCAGACGGAAAGATCAAGGGGCCCAAGTTCAAAATGCCAACAATATCAGGTCCAAAGATCTCAATGCCTGATGTGGACTTCAACCTGAAGGGACCTAAATTAAAGGGTGATGTGGATGTGTCAGTTCCAAAAGTTGAAGGAGACATCAAACCACCCAAGGTTAACATCGAAGGCCCAGATGTTGACATTGAAGGCCCCGAAGGTGGATTCAAAATGCCTAAAATCAAGATGCCTTCTTTTGGATTAAAGGGCCCCAAAATTGAAGGTCCAGATGTTGATGTAAAATTGCCAAAAGGTGACATTGACATTAATGCACCAAATGTTAACATTGAAACCCCAGATCTTGACATAGAGGGTCCTGAAGGAAAAATCAAAGGGCCTAAATTCAAAATGCCATCCATTTCTGGGCCAAAGATCACAATGCCTGATGTTGACTTCAACCTGAAAGGACCTAAACTAAAAGGAGACATGGATGTTTCTGTTCCAAAAGTTGAAGCTGACATCAAAGCACCAAAGGTTGACATTGAAGGCCCAGATGTTGACATTGAAGGCCCTGAAGGTGGATTCAAGATGCCAAAGATCAAGATGCCTTCATTTGGATTCAAGGGTCCCAAAATTGAAGGGCCAGATGTTGATGTTAAGATGCCAAAAGGTGATATTGACATTAAAGGACCAAATGTTGACATTGAAACTCCAGATCTTGACATTGAGGGCCCAGAGGGAAAGATTAAGGGGCCCAAGTTCAAAATGCCAACAATATCAGGCCCAAAGATCTCAATGCCTGACATGGACTTTAACCTTAAAGGACCTAAACTGAAAGGGGACGGGGATGTTTCTGTTCCAAAGGTTGAAGCTGACATCAAAGCACCAAAGGTTGACATTGAAGGCCCAGATGTTGACATTGAAGGCCCTGAAGGTGGATTCAAGATGCCAAAGATCAAGATGCCTTCATTTGGATTCAAGGGTCCCAAAGTTGAAGGTCCAGATGTTGATGTGAAATTGCCGAAAGGTGATATTGGCATTAAAGGACCAAATGTCGACATTGACACGCCAGATCTTGACATTGAAGGTCCTGGAGGAAAGATCAAGGGGCCTAAATTCAAAATGCCAACAATATCAGGTCCAAATATCTCAATGCCGGATATGGACTTCAATCTGAAAGGTCCTAAATTAAAGGGCGATGTTGATATTTCTGTTCCAAAACTTGAAGGTGACCTCAAAGGTCCAAAAGTGGACATTGAAGGCCCAGATGTTGACATCGAAGGTCCAGAAGGTGGATTCAAGATGCCAAAGATCAAAATGCCTTCATTTGGATTCAAGGGTCCTAAAGTTGAAGGTCCAGATGTTGATGTGAAATTGCCAAAAGGTGATATTGACATTAAAGGACCAAATGTCGACATTGACACACCAGATCTTGACATTGAGGGCCCAGAGGGGAAGATCAAGGGGCCCAAGTTCAAAATGCCAACAATATCAGGTCCAAAGATCTCAATGCCTGATGTGGACTTCAACCTGAAAGGACCTAAACTAAAAGGAGACATGGATGTTTCTGTTCCGAAAGTTGAAGGTGACATCAAAGCACCAAAGGTGGACATTGAAGGCCCAGATGTTGACATTGAAGGCCCAGAAGGTGGATTCAAGATGCCAAAGATCAAAATGCCTTCATTTGGATTCAAGGGTCCTAAAGTTGAAGGTCCAGATGTTGATGTGAAATTGCCAAAAGGTGATATTGACATTAAAGGACCAAATGTCGACATTGACACACCAGATCTTGACATTGAGGGCCCAGAGGGGAAGATCAAGGGGCCCAAGTTCAAAATGCCAACAATATCAGGTCCAAAGATCTCAATGCCTGACGTGGACTTCAACCTGAAAGGACCTAAACTAAAAGGAGACATGGATGTTTCTGTTCCAAAAGTTGAAGCTGACATCAAAGCACCAAAGGTTGACATTGAAGGCCCAGATGTTGACATTGAAGGCCCAGAAGGTGGATTCAAGATGCCAAAGATCAAAATGCCTTCATTTGGATTCAAGGGTCCTAAAGTTGAAGGTCCAGATGTCAATGTGAAGATGCCAAAGGGTGATATTGACATTAAAGGACCAAATGTTGACATTGAAACTCCAGATGTTGACATTGAGGGCCCAGAGGGGAAGATCAAGGGGCCCAAATTCAAAATGCCAACAATATCAGGTCCAAAGATCTCAATGCCTGATGTGGATTTCAATTTGAAAGGGCCAAAATTGAAGGGTGATGTGGATGTGTCAGTTCCAAAAGTTGAAGGTGACCTCAAATCTCCAAAAGTCAACATTGAAGGCCCAGATGTTGACATTGAAGGCCCAGAAGGTGGATTCAAGATGCCAAAGATCAAAATGCCTTCATTTGGATTTAAGGGTCCTAAAGTTGAAGGCCCAGATGTTGATGTGAACATTCCTAAAGGTGATATTGACATTAAAGGACCAAATGTTGACATTGACACACCAGAACTTGACATTGAGGGTCCAGAGGGAAAGATCAAGGGGCCTAAATTCAAAATGCCAACAATATCAGGTCCAAAGATATCAATGCCTGATGTGGACTTCAACCTGAAAGGGCCTAAATTGAAAGGGGACATGGATGTTTCTGTTCCGAAAGTTGAAGGTGACATCAAAGCTCCAAAATTGGACATTGAAGGCCCAGATGTTGACATTGAAGGCCCAGAAGGTGGATTCAAGATGCCAAAGATCAAAATGCCTTCATTTGGATTCAAGGGTCCTAAAGTTGAAGGGCCAGATGTTGATGTTAAGATGCCAAAAGGTGACATTGACATTAAAGGACCCAATGTTGACATTGACACACCAGAACTTGACATTGAGGGCCCAGAGGGAAAGATCAAGGGGCCCAAGTTCAAAATGCCAACAATATCAGGTCCAAAGATCTCGATGCCTGATATGGACTTCAACCTGAAGGGACCTAAACTGAAAGGAGACATGGATGTGTCAGTTCCAAAAGTTGAGGCTGACATCAAAGCACCAAAGGTGGAGATAGAAGGCCCAGATGTTGATATTGAAGGGCCAGAAGGTGGATTCAAGATGCCAAAGATGAAAATGCCTTCATTTGGATTTAAAGGCCCCAAAGTGGATGGAGCTGAAATGGATGTACACTTGCCAAAAGCTGACATTGATCTGAAAGCTCCAGAAGTGAATATTTCAAGTCCAGATCTTGATATTGAGGGTCCAGAGGGAAAGATCAAAGGGCCTAAATTCAAAATGCCAACAATATCGGGTCCAAAGATTTCCATGCCTGATGTGGACTTCAACCTGAAAGGACCTAAGGTGAAGGGAGATTTGGATGTGTCTGTACCAAAAGTTGAAGGTGATATCAAGGCCCCAAAGATTGATATTGAAGGCCCTGATGTTAACATTGAAGGACCCGACGGAGGATTCAAGATGCCAAAGATGAAAATGCCTTCATTTGGATTCAAAGGGCCAAAAGTAGAGGGACCTGATATTGATGTGAATCTGCCAAAAGCTGACATTGATGTTAAGGCTCCAAACATTGACATTAAAACCCCAGATCTTGAAGTAGAGGGCCCAGAAGGAAACATTAAAGGCCCTAAGTTTAAAATGCCATCAATATCTGGTCCTAAGATCTCAATGCCTGATGTTGACTTCAATCTGAAAGGACCTAAAGTAAAGGGAGATATGGATGTTTCACTTCCAAAAGTTGAAGGAGACATCAAAACACCAAAGATTGACATTGAAGGCCCAAGTATTGAAGGTCCTGAGGGTAAAATGAAAGGCCCCACATTTAAAATGCCATCCATTTCTGCACCGAAAGTCTCAATGCCAGACATCGACCCTGACTTTGATATCAAAGGTCCAGAGGTGAAGTTTCCGAAATTTAAGGGTCCCAGTTTTGGTATAAAATCCCCCAAAATAAAAGGTCCTGAAGTTGAGCTTTCAGCTAAATCTGACCTTCCTGATCCTACTATTGGCATTGCAGGTCCTGATATTTCTGTAGAGGGGCCTGAGGTAAATATCAAAGGGCCAAAAGTGAAGAAACCCAAATTCCACATGGGTGGGAAAAGCCCAAAAATAGACCTTCCTGATGTTGATGCTAGTGCTGCAGCTCCTGATGTAGACATAAGTCTGAAGGGAAAGAAGGGAAAATTCAAATTACCTAAAGTGAAAGGAAAGGGGAAAGGCAGTGGTGCAGATTTAAGTCTCCATACACATGACATTGAATTAGAAGCTGAATCACCTGACCTACACATCAAAGGACCGAAAGTAAAGAAGCCATTCTTTGGAAAATTACATTTTCCAGATGTTGAACTTGATATTGGGTCTCCTAAGGGAAAAGGGGATGTCTCCGGGGCCCTGAAATCATCTGACATTGATTTGCCATCAGGAAACCTCAAAACAGAAGTACATTTAGAACAACCTGGTGTTGACATAGACAGTCCAGACACAAAAAAGAAATCAAAACTCAAAATGCCCAAATTTCACATTTCAGGGCCAAAGCTCAAATCAGGCATCAGCAGCTCTAGTCTAGAAACACCAGATATCAATATTGACAGCCCTGAAGCATCTTTGAAGTTAGAAGGATCCCAGAAGCCTGGTCTTGACATCAAAGCACCCACGATTTCTGGTGGAGCAAGTGTAGACATAGGGGCATCAGGCAGGGGTGTATCTGGTGGGATGGAGTACCCAGAGGGGCAGGTTTCATTTCAAAAGGTAAAAGTTCCGAAATTTGGTATTGCATTACCCAAGTTGGAAGGGCCAGAAGTTGGAGTGGATGTTGGATCTAGTGAAGTTAGAGGGGAGGTTGAAATGGCATCTCCTTCTGTGAGTGGCCAGTTGGATTCAGACCTGCATAGTCCTGAACTTAAATCAGGTGGTAAAGTGAAAGTCAAGATGCCAAAATTGTTTGGAAAGTCAAAGACCAAGGGTGGAAGTGCTGCTGATCTTACCGTAGACAGTCCAGATGTAAACGTGTCCAAGGACCTTAGTTTGAGTTCTGGGGAGTTGCAAAGTGGCAAAATGTCAGTAGGGGGAAGTACTGAACTTAGAGTTTCACCCAAAAGCAAATCTGCGTCTCTTGATCTTTTCAAAAAATCTCGACATCGGTCTTCATCTTTCAGTGATGAAGGGGAGCTTGCCTCCACCACCTCTGCATCGGGTCAGGCAGGAAGTGGTGATATATCAGTGGATATCGGTGGGGCTAAGGTGAAAGGGAAAAAGGGAAAGTTGAAATTTGGCACATTTGGTGGTTTTGGAGCTAAGTCTAAGGGTTCATATGAGGTGAGTTTAGGAGAGCGGACTGAAGGAAAGCTAGAGGGAGGTAGTGATGTGGCTCTGTCATCAAAAAAGTCAAGAATGTCTTCCTCATCAAGCAGTGATAGTGGATCAAAGAGTGGGTTTCATTTTCCAAGACTAGAGCTTGCTGTATCACCAAAGAAATGAGAAATGTTGATACAAGAATCATTGATTTACCACACACGTTATTGTTATTTTTCCACTCATAACTAATCTTTAAGTATTTGAAATCAAATAGCATATTCACACCATTCTCTTTGAATCCTCACCGCACAGTTACATAATTACTAATAATCAATATATGTGAGTTGTATTCATTCGCTGTTTTATCCCAGTCCAACAATTTAGAAGCCTCTCGGGGTACATACCATATTTTTGCTATCTCACTGTAAATAAGAAAAACTGTATTGTAATTATTTTTTTTCCTTTTGTACATAGTTAAATTTTATTGAGACTACAACATCTCACAGAATCAAGCAGTGCCTTAGAAAATCCATACAAGAATATTTGCATTTTGTTTTGAATTTTGCTTTTTTTTTATTTTACCTGTAGTATTTTAAGAAACACAAATACTGGGAGTATCTCACATCATATTGCAATCACTGTATTACTGATAAAAATGTCTTTATGCATATACGTGTAGATCAATGGAAATCATTGTTTGAAATTACACAATTGTTTTGCAGTATCACATATAACCATTCCTGTTTTCAGTTGCCAAAATGATTTGCAGGGCAAGCCTTTTGTGAGAAAAATGAGATTTAAAAAATGTCTAACCTTTGTACAAATTGTAAATAAAACTGTGGCTGTTACATCCTACACATGGATTAGAGATGGGCTGAATTGGAATACCAATCTAAAAATATAAAATAAAGGGATATACTATTCCCATTGCAATTTTACCTGGGTTACATTTTGTCATTATCCAAATTATTTATATTTGGTAAAATCTGTTCATGATAACCTAAATAAATAAATAAAAATTGTGATTTTTTTTTCCTATGAACTAGGCTACTGCTTTTGAAAGTGAACACAATAGTTTATCCTTTTCCCGTCACACATTACCTAAAATTGAGATGATTGCTTCTCTCTCTCTCCCTCTCTCTCTCTCTCTCTCTCTCAGCGACCGTGGTAGTGTCTGGTGGAAAATAAGGGTGACTATTTCACTTCAATCACTAATAGAATGTTGACTCTCAGCTGCAGATCCTAAATTGTATTTTTCTATGTTTGTTTCCTGTTTCAAAACAAACTAAATAAAATGTACAAGAACCTATGGGGATTACTGTCATTTATGTCACTGTTTTATGTCACACTCATTCTAACTGTAAATGTATTTTTTCACAAAATAATCTTTGGTGATAATCCCTGATAACTGATCAGAGCCAGAAAAGAGTTTCAGTAGTTTGCAGATACGATTATCTCATTATAATTGCCAGCCACCTCGCAATAAAATGTAAATGTGACTATTAAAGTCTAAATAACTGTACTTTTGAAGTCTTTCAACAGTCTCATTGTTTTACTTCTGCATCCACCCCCTATCTGTGCATAATCATGCTGGAATATTTCAGACTATTTGTCATGACATAATTTCTTTACAATTAGCTTGTATGATCACCCCCCACCCATAATAAATAAATAAATAAATAAATAATCACATTTCGCAAAGCTCATTTCATTGACATTGACTGGAAGTACAGTCACTGAGTTAAAATTGTCCTGCTACCAGAATGACAATGCTGGAGCTCCCCTGTGTGGCTGTACTGAAATGGCCACATTGGTGGACAATCATGTGGACACTTACTAGATTCAAAGACATGCCCAATACAGTACCTTAATCACTTCAACAACTATGACCATTTTTTTAAGAATTCTTTTTTTTTGTTAGCTATTTAGGACTAGTGACACAATATGCCGAAATATATACAAATTAAATGACATTTTGTAGGTAAATATGCATGGAATGTCCATGGAACGTTATAATTTCTCATGCGCCTTCACAGAAACAAATAACCAGGTGTCAGAGAGCAATTGTGTGACCATGAGTAGCTTATATCATGATTGTTGTTGCAGGCTTTCTATTAAATTGACCAAAAAGTGGAGCACCAGGAACACAGGATGTGGTCCCAGTTCCTGGTTGTTTCAGAAATGATTGTTCAGCTTAGAGTCAAGGAAGGAACTTGTCAAGAATTTCCTTTTCAACAGGAAAAAGTTTTTTTTTTCTTTTGTATGCAAATATTTGTCAGTTGAGAGGAGATGTCGGGTCCAAACAGTGAAATGTGCCACTGCTCATTCCCTGGGTCTCTTTTCGGCCTTAATGCAACATTTATTTTTACTTTGACTTTTTTTTTTTACTTGAAAAAAAGAAACACATCTTGGAAGAGCTTGGGGACTGTTTAGAGGTGTTTTTCAAGGTAAGCTTCATTCACATTTTAGCCATCAAGCGGTTATTTTTTTTCAGTAGGCCTATTATTTCATAGTATATTTATAAATGTGTAATGTGAAGTAGTCGATAGTTATAATTGCTTGAATCAATATGTTAAAGAAAAGTTATTGTGGCTATAGGGAGGAAACACAGAAGTGTATTGTATAAGCATGAGCAAAGTAAAGTTGATATGCTCTATGGGTGTTTGAGTCTCAATGCATGCGTACTGCATAAGGAGACTTGACTTGTGCCCTCTACCAAAACAACATAACCACATCATTAGAGATATGAATTAATGCCAATTTAGACACATTCATTATATAGGACTAGCATGTAATGTGACCATATTTTTCAAGTATTATGTCTGATATGGCAACATTATACCTGTAGCATTGGTATCAGTCAGGGTTTTATACCATTGGAAAGGGCTCAGAACACAGTAAGCTGTCTCCAGCATGTTATCGTAAGATCAACAAGCACTGTCATGCCTGCGTATATGTGTCACATTTATGTCAGTGACCTCAAACCTGTGGAATACAAAACTACTGTATGAAAAGCACAGACTGCTACTGTAAATAGACATTACATGTGTTGGATTGTACTGCTTTAAACAACAGTGGGCAAAGACATTGCATATTTAATTCGGACTTAACCAGATCCACTCCTGACAGCTGTGAATTGCCTCTGATATTGGTCTTTGTCAAATGTTGATTTTGGTCAGTGTTTCAAATACAAACCTCAGTAAATGAGTGAAAGCAAATAGAAGACACCTATGTGGAAAAAAAATAGTTATTTATACAGATTTTTTTTCTAAAAAACAATAAAAGCAGATGAAGTAGGCTACAATATATATTACAAAATACAAATAGGGCTCCAAACATTATTTGTTTGATGAGCAAAACATAAGAGTGAAGATGGAACTAGGATGCCACTTCTTCAATTTAAGAATCAGGAATAAAATAGTGAGGACACAATATTTAGATGCTACAGCATGACATTGTCACCTTGAATTTGGGCCTTCACTTTTCACTCTTCACTTTTCACTCTTCACTTTTCACTCTTCACTTTTCACTTTTTTCTGTCATGCACTGTAAAAAAGTATTTGCAATGCTTACTTGAAAAATGTGTGGAAACTCGTTGCCTCAAACAAGTAAAGTAACCATAACTAGTCTCTTTC